>JAXRJS010000092.1:3675000-4160000 GCA_037127375.1 Dione juno | reverse complement strand
GTTTATAATTTTAATTATTTTTCTGTCTCTCCTATCTGTATAAAAACCTTAAAATCTTATATAAATTTAACCTTTTCTAAAATAATACCTTTAATATCATTCATAGTAAAACCACTCCTCATGATCTGGTCGATGTGCGCCGGCATTTGTGCTTCAGTCGCCTCCTTCATTAGAACCTGTTGACGTTCCTTAATTTCCACCCAGCGACGAGCTTTTTCTTGTTCACTGAAATACAGAAGCTACTTAAGTATCTATTCCTATATAGAAAAATAGTTTATCTAAAATATTTTTTTAGATCTGACTAAAGAGAAGCGGCACTCAACAACGCGACGCTTTAACTCTACTTGTGACAACCAATTACTGCTAAGTGTGTTTTTAAATGTATTTACTAAATAGTAAGTTTATAATTAAAAAATACCTTAGTGGTACTGGTACAGCTTTTGGTCCAAAACTAGTCTAAAGAGGTATTTTCAGTTTCACGGTTTCCTCGACTACAGCAGAGTAGACAAAATTTGTATTTAGACAAGTTCTACAATTTCCAGCAAAATTTTAGACATTGCATGTGGGCTGGCGGAACTCAATACCGCATTTTGTTTTACCAGAGCAGAGAAACCCACCCACAAACCCACAAGCACCGCGATTAAAGTCAAACCTTGTACCACTGCGGCACATATCGTCTACATGACACAGATATTCTAGTAAATAACACTTACTCTATAAATTCTGATTGACATATAACTGGTAAGGAGAGACGAAGGAACTCCCAGTTAGCTTTCTCCATCGTTTCAAATGTGTTGTGAGAAATCTTTAAGCATGGAGGTGTATCTGAAAATTTTAATTTAACAATTTAAATAAAGAATGAAAGATTATGAAATATAAATAAGAAATGAAAGAGGAAGAGTCACTCTTCCGATATTTTTAAGGGATAACTTTAGAAAAGAGTTTGAACCTGGGTTATTTTGGCAAAAAATTTAAACTCTAAATAAGCAAGATAACTGACTGTGTTTTACACGCTATGTATATACAAAGGCAGTCGTTATATTTCCGTACCTTTGACATTTCTTTATTCGCGTATAATTTTACATATGTTAAAAAAAAATTTTCTTTCTATTATAATACACAAAATCACTGTCGTAGGTGCTATAATACAAAAAAACCCAAATAGGTGTATTTCGAAGACTTTTATATATTTATCATTACAACGAGCGAAACTAAAGACCCCCTCTTTAAGCGAAGCGATAGCAATATTTAGTATATTTAAAATACTCACCAGAACCAGCAGGTATCCTAGTAACATCTATCTTAGTGTCAGCCATTTCATCTGTATTCTCAAATATCGGCTGGTCCTTCGTGTACCAGTGTGTGACGTCACGTTTCATATTCCTTGAAAATATATCACAAGATCAACGTTATTAATAGTTTAAGGCATTATAAGCATTATAAATATGAAGAAAGCATCTGTCTGTAAAGCGATGGTTATGGGTTCAATCTGGAGAACGAAGTGTCTTGACACCAAGTGATCTTTATCTATCGCGTGGGATAAAGTGTGAAACTAAAAAAAATATAAATTTAACTTTTATGAAGAATTAATAAGAAATAGAAATAAAATAACTTACACACAGAATGGTTCGTAGCCCTCTTGGAGACCACACGTCGTGAAATATTTCAAGGAGTTCACATCCTGTCCATACGAGAGCCTGAAATTCAGGAAAACAACATAGATCAATATATATATATTATATATATATATATATATATATATATATATATATATATATATATATATATATATATATATATATATATATATATATATATATATATATATATATAAAGACACGTACATAACAAAGAACTTAGCAGGATTCGAACCAGCAACATAATTATACGAGAAAAAATATTTTTTTTTCCTTTAAGTTTAACTAAGTATTCTTGTTTATAAGAAAAAATATACTATCGTTATAACTAGAAACATTCATTCCATTAATGGCTTGCACATATATATGTGCATATATGTATTAGAAAATTCTTACCTTGCCTTCTGACCAACACCTAATGTACACGCTGGTACAAAGTTATCACCCTGTACTTCAGCGAAAGTCGTTTCACCGCCCAGAGCATCCATCAACAACTCTCCGTTTAGAGAAAAACCTAATAGTAATTATATATTAGACTATGATTTATGTTTTAAAAGTAAATAAAATAATACACAACTACTAAATAATAATATTGTTGACTATAAATTATGTTTTACTAGACAAGTAATATAGTAAATATATTTGATACAATAATGAAATGTCAATAAACCTACTAACATATATCATTAAGTTACAATTAATTGAAAACAAATGATGAAATCGATTAATCATCATGCATTCGATTAAATTCACGATGTAGAGAAAATCGATATATAAAACCGAGTTATTCACACAAAAATACAGACTAAATAAGCGTTAATTTTTTGTTAATTACTAGCAAGCGGTTTTAAGGGATTTTCAAAATGTCCATAAACGGAAAATATGTAGTAATTGATTTACTATCGCTGTGTAGAGTAATGTGAAGGGATTTAGCCAAAATAAATGTATGGTTGTGGAGAAAACTTCATATTAATAATAGTGTAACATTATTAATATTTTGGATGCCCTCATAACGTAGTTGAGAACTACACACGCAATTCCTGTACATTGAAGGTATATTATGCAGTATATATATATTTAAATATATTTTCATCTATCCAGTTGATTAAACTAATTTCCGTTAGGTTTCCCCACTCAACACGCCGCATCTCTAGGCGGAGAGTGGAAAAAGGACTGTCTCAGCACTATATTGTTTCTGCCTACCTATCTAAAATAAGCGGTAGTCGCCTGAAAATGCAGGTTAATATATTCTATATGTCGATCGCATTTATACAGCATGTTTCAAAATGCTTTATTAAACGTTTGGTGCGTTGAATTTCATTTTAATGAATCTCTATTATCTAAACATGCTCGATGTCAATCATCGGTGATAAAATCATATTAGATCTAATTCAGAATTCTTCCAAAGCAAAGCGATGATGTTACGCCAACTGACGCTTTTTTGCCGTTTTGCCTAAAAGCTAAGTTGAAGCCTGGCGTGATGTTTTGAAGTGGTTAGAACATTTTTATATAATTGACAATTTGAATTCTGGGCATATTCCTAGTATCTATATTTGATATTTATTACTTTTTGGAGAAGTTTTGGTTTTTTACTCTCATGGGGGTTTACTCGATAGCTCATATCGAATACATCAATTTTAATCAGACAGTATGATCTTTGACAAAATTGTAATTAATTGTAAATGATAGTTACACAGAAATTACTTCAAATAGGGTGAAAATAAATGAGTTTTATAACCAATAATTTATTGCTATATATAAAAATGTTCACACCACGCCTCCAAGCAAGCTAAGTGTTGCCAGTCAAAAGTTATTTACTTATCGTTTTGTCAATGAGATCTAGGAATACGCCTACAACGTCCCCCACCGCCCATTGCTTGCCAAACGACTCCGTACTACCGGAGTATACTTTTTCCTCCTTAAAAAGTTAAACCATTGTTCTTAAGCTTTATCTTAAATATTGAATACGTCGCCTAATGTGTATAGGACGATATATATGGACAATGTGTTTTTTTACATAATGTAACAGTAAATTTATTCTATAATATTTTGACATAAATCATGGTATAATCATGTAAAAATATTGGTAATGTTATAATGCTCTAGGGTTCTAAAGGAAAAAGTAGGGTGTTCAGGGGATATTTACAATTTACTAACGTGGGGACTTGGTGGAAGGGAAAGCATATACCATACTGATCATACTCATAAATACGCGATATCACGGGACTCGAACACTTTCAATACCATAAAAAACAATGACACTGACATGAGCTTGTCTGATAAATGCTTGATAGATTTAATAAGTATCGTATACAGCGTGTAGAAATAACAAAAGTGAATAATGAAAATTGTGCTTAAAATTTTATATGTTATAATATGGTACCTGTTGCATATAGTAATAGTGTGTATTATCACAATTTCTTAATAATTTACCTAATGTTGTATATTAAATTTTTGTTGTATATTAAGTTGACCGACGCGATGTTTGTGGATTCCAATGTCAGTCAATCCTACATCTGAGAGAACGACAATTTTTTTACATGTTTATTGACCTTGGGTTCTGCCCTTCAAAACAATGACAAGTGTAGAACAAAGTCACTTATCACAGTACCCCATATACGTAACCCGTAAAACAAAATGAATACATGAAAATGCCTTAACAGACACAAAAAGACTAGAACACATACATTTTAGTATGCAACATCGATCTACTAACATGCCAAGTTATAGTTAGCCAATAATATAGGTATAATAAAGATATATAAACATTAATACAACAAAAGACAACATTGATCAGACAAGTGTCCAGGTTCGCAGTTCCGTAGACTCACTAATGGTTTGGTCGGGCACGTCTAAGAAGCAAGCGACTATATCGCCGACTTTCAGTTGTTGTCCGAACGTGTCGCTGGTGCCACCGTGCCATTTTTGGGACTGTATTTCAATAAATCATTTAATTTACAGCCTCGCTCCGACTCAGAAACGTCAATTTGGGTTTGAGTCACATTAAATTGGAATGTCAGTTTAATTATCTATCTGTGGTTTTGTACTTTATAGTTAGTTAAGCAAGAATCGAACTTGCTATGTTGAATTTATGATGACATTACATTTGAGATATTGTGACTCAAGTTGCATTTCCAATTTTATATTAAATAAAATAAATTTTTTAAATATATTTACACACAACCTCTATATAAAATATGTACCAGAAATAATGAAATAAATAAAATGATAAACACTTAGTAGATCTTACTTACATTATATCCATCGAATGCCCACGAGTTCTCGTCTTGTCCTAGCATCATGCCAGGCGCCATATCCGCGTGAGCCCAACCAACCTAGAAAGAAAAAATATTAGAATAATTATTATTATTTAATTACAAAAGTGTATGATTCCGACATTGCAACCAATAATCCATGTAAAAAACGTATTTCCAGCACATAATATCTGTTGTCGGAGAGCAAACACCGTTACAAATATTTGTAAGTAAATACACATTAATTGAAACTTATTACACTAAAGTATGAAAGAACTCTGATTACTGATGAAACTGATTAAAACATACAAATAATACATTTAAAGTTCTGAAGCATAGCTGGTGTCTGTCTGTAAACACAACGATTGTGGGTTCAATTACCACTCAGGGATATAAATTATATTTTTTTTTAATTCCTGGCTTAATAAATGGCGCGGCGTTTAGTTACACCACTCCACTACTAAGGTCCCCTCTGTCTACTCTGCTAAAAAAAAACTTACTAACCCGCATTGGCCCAGCAGTCAGAATTTCAAACTCAAAGTACCACTTCCCTGAACTGACTGCGTAGTTCTTTTCAGCTCTGTACGTTCTGAAGTCTGCCTGCTTTAGTTTAGACGCTTCCGCCAATAACGCTGAAAAAATTGCATGTTAAAGCCAATGAGCAAATCTATCAAGTTTATACCCTGTTATACAGCGTGACACTGGAAAATAAAGTATACTGCTTAAATATTTTAACACCTTCGTGTTGTTCTCCAGTAGGTGGATCCAAGTTGTATCCGTAGACCAACAGAGTTCTGACAGTTTCGGACGCGGTGTCGCGATTGGCTTTCTTTATCGCGTCGTCAACTTTTGGATATGGCACTAGATGTGGAGATCTGTGCATGTCTGGGTCCTGTTGAGAAATAGAATACAATATATTACATAATTTTCAAATGACAGCAAGCATGATAATTTAAGTATAGTAACTAATAAATATATGATATTTTTATTGCTTTTTAAAAGCGATATTTCACATCAAGAAAAGTAAACTATTATAAAATTCAGAATCTCAAAATCTCTTGCTTCAACATCGTAGCAGTGTTCTGCGCCAACTAAGCCATATATTCTAAACGAGCCTAGTCGAAAATCTAAGATATATAATAATTCAGCCACAATATGCCTTTGCCTAGCATGTTATAGAAAATATAGAGTTTTGGAATTTCTATTAGATTTTTCTTATTTCTGCAATTTTATTATTTAGTTATAGTAACACAAACCCTGGTGTTGAGTTCCGTCACAAAACAAGACATTTCTCGAAATTGACCAGAAATTGCCTAATAGAAACCTCTTTTCACCTTCTTTCTTACTCTTCCTAACCTCAAATAGCAATAATTATACCTCATTAAGTCCATAGGTCCATCCCTGCTGTATCCTCTCTCTGGCCCACAAATTATGGGTATTTTCAGCGAGCTGGTCCACGAGCTCATCCATTTTTGGTGTCAATGTTACCGCACTTAAGTCCAGTGGAGCTGGCTTATATCCATTGGACTAGGACATGATAAGGTTTAATATAAACATTAGGAATGATGTTTTGGTCTATTTTTATTATTAAATGAGTAGAATTGTATATTATAAAAAATCTATTAAATTTAAATGTGTTTTTGTAATAAATATATACTTATATATAAAACTTGCTACTGCGTTACTGACTGTACGGCCATAGCTGCCACAGTTTGGGATTTGGAAGTTCTTAAAGGATTGTAAGAGATCACCATGCGGGCTACAATTTATATATATATATATATATATATATATATATATATATATATATATATATATATATATATATATATATATATATATATATATATACATATATACATATATATATATATATATATATATATATATATATATATATATATATATATATATATATATATATATATATATATATATATATATATATATATATATATATATATATATATATATATATATATATTTAGGTAGGTACATATGTGTGTATTATAATTTCAAGGTTTTTTTATAGTTAACATTACAATAACTTACTTGCATGAACGGTTCGTTAGGCAGACGAACATTGCGTATACGCGCTGGCGGCTTGTCCAGACTTATGTAGTAGCCGAGAGCTAAGATTGTTCTAGAGAGATATAATACAAATCTAAATTAGCATATATTTCTTTATAGTATATATGTATGTGAATTCAAATGTTTAGTTAACTTAGTTACTGTGAGAAGCGATTTGAAATAAAATATAAATTTATTTAGAACAAAAATCCACAGTAACTCAAAAAAGAAGTATTATATTAACATAGCATACATTGACAATTGGTAATATGAATTTTAAAATTCCAAAATGAAGAAAATGTATAATTGAAATTCACACAAAACACAATAAAACGTGTAACGGACTCACTTCAGAGTCTGGACGGCCAGCTGCACGTCGTACCGCTTCTCGGCGGGGGGCAGCCGCTCGAAGGGCACGAGGCAGGGGTGCACGCGCCGCGCGTCCTCGCGCGTGTCGCCGTAGCACCAGCCGGATTCGATCTGTTACAACACTTGTCTATAGCTCCACGCTGTATCCCGCATATAGCAGGACAATTTTCCAATTTTCCATATATATTGCATGTTAAATGACGGAATTCTATTTCAGTTGTTTTATATTACTATTGTCTTCATCATATAACAGGGTAACCTGAGAGAACCTAGTGTTAAGACACTCCAGTCTCCACTTTCCGTCTGAATTCGAGACACTGGTTGTTTAATGGCGGGACTAAAATCCGGAATTTGTCTTACTAGAACGATGAAATGGGAAAATTTACATTTTGTAAATACTCCATTGCTTCTCCTCGTCTCCATTTAACAGCAATTATTATTTAAAGCAGGCAACAATTTAAATAAAAAGAATACCTTGTTCATTGCCCACATCTCATGAATATTTTCAGCGAGTTTGTCACGGATTTGTTCTATATAAGTAGGTAAAGTGATCTGGAAAAAAATACGATAAAATATTATTGCACTTTCAATAAAAACATACAGAATGTTTATCAATCATTATTATGAAAAATAAAATTGTTAAAACAAAGAGAATTGAAATATTATAAGAACAACGTAGAATGTAACGATTTTTTTTAGCTTCACCTATCATAGGCTTACTTTTCGGTATACTGTGTATTAAGTGGCGGAACTCAACGTCGCGCTTTTATAACGGAACATAAAACATAAAATAAAAACCACTCACAGACAATGTATCAACCGGCGTCGGCACAAACGCCGTGTCGTCTTGCACTAACGGCGGGCCAGCTAAAGCCCTCTTTGATAAGTTCCCAAAATAGAAACAAGGTTCCAGGTTCAATATCTGCTGAGGTAATAAAGATTCAACCAATGGGGAGTATCCTTCTGGTGCCGCGTATCGGAGACGACCGTGTTCACCGCCGAGGAGAAAACGGCAACTGTAAAGAAGCGAAACAAAAAAAATTTTAATGCAGCTCTAAGTTTTTTAAGCTAGTAGCTTCGTGGTATTAAATGGAATTAACTAAGCGACACTTGACAAATTAATTCAGTAACATCGAAATTGAAATTGTTTAAAATTAATGTATTACTATGAAGTCAAAATTACGCGAAGAAAAAAAATTAGGCCATCCATGTGCAATGGCCCAGCGTCTGTTTATAAATATTATGTTTATGAAGAATTATTATTAAAAAGTATAATACGTTAGCTACATACCTAAGTTTACTTGAGCAACTGATGACCGGGAAGAACATGCCTTCCAAGTTGAAGTTGGTAAACGAACCTGTGACCCTCACGCCGTTAAACATGAAGTTAATCAAGGGCACTGTCAGATCTAAGGCACAGCCGATGACGTCACCTAAAATAATGTATAGATAGATTATACCTATTTGTCTCATTGCTTCTAAAGATTACAAAAATATTCCACAATATTTTTTGTAGCTTCTAGTGTTCTTCGTTGAGTGGGGGAAATTCAACGCCACGTTTTTTTTCTTATCAGAGCGAGAAAATGAAAATAAAAAATTACTCGAGTAGGAATCGAATCCACAACTGTCTCGTTAGTAATATAATTATTAGGCACTTAAAATATGATTTTACCTAATAGATTTTACCTAATAGAATAAGCATATAAGAGCCAAATAAAAGTATAATCTAAAACTATTCTGGTGTAAACATCAAGCTTTATAAATATTGAGCAAAATTCTCTAAAACAATACGGATATTTTTATTGACGCGAATCATACCCTTCCTAATAAAAGGTTCCTCAGCATGACTCCTGTTGACAGGCGTCTTCCGTCCCCCCGACCACAGGAAGGCGCCGTCGTAGCCGAAGGAGTACAAATCATCACCTACACCGTTGCCTCCCCACTTCTCGCCTCCACCCGGGTAGGGGACGTAACTGTGAAGCATTCATATTATATAGTCTGTTTGAAGATTAATACAAATGTAAGCATTGCTTCTATAAATATTGTAAAATAGTAAAATTATCAAAAAGTATATATATTAAACTGTTGCACCTGAAATTTGGCACCAAAGAGTCCTTGGTAAGTGTAAGTGAGTTTTAAGATTCCTCTAAGAGAGGATTTTCAGAAATCTTTCACGTTTTGACGTTCATAGAAATAAAAAATGTGAGTTACAATTCGTAATATAAAAAAATTATATTAATAATAATAATAATACTTTATTGCACAAATATATATATATATATATATATATATATATATATATATATATATATATATATATATATATATATATATATATATATATATATATATATATATATATATATATATATATATAACATTTCACAAACAGAATTATGTGTATATTATGTGCAATGGCGGCCTTATCGCTGAAAGCGATCTCTTCCAGGCAACCATTATGATTAGTATTCATATGGAATCAGTAGCAGTGCAGAAAGGTGCAAAAAGTATTACTAAATATTACTTCACTTGGATTCTCTTGGAAGTTCCATACTTAGATAGTGTAAATATATAGTTAAAACTAGTTAACTGAATTTATACGTAATAAGTGTCTAAAAAGGATACTTACCCAGTAGTATTAGCCCAACCGATTCTCAAATGCGGCATCATATGCGTGGTCTTCTCGATATGGTCCATTGTCACTTCGAAATACCACTTTTGATATACTGCGGAACCCTCTACGCGTCCCACAAATATGTTTGGTCGGACGCTAGAAATAAATAAATGTATAATAAATAAATTTTTATATCACATTACGAAAAAAACATTTTTGAAAACATAAACGTTGTAATAAATTATAAAGATACGTTATACATTATTTCGTAAAATAACAGAATTTTTGATATGATATAAAAATTGAGGGTATTTCAAAAAAAGTTTTTCAGCATGTCTTTACTACTACTAACACTACTTGTCAAAAAATATACTATAGATCTTATCATTACTTTGTTTGTTATTTAACATTAAAGAGGTTATGATAGCGCAGTGGAACAATCACTGTGGAGTTTAAAATATAAGCGTTTTACCAAGCAATCGTTGAAATCCACCATCCACCACCAATTATTTCTAAATTACAGAAAACTAAAGCCTTAGTGACATTGATATCTTTCATTTTAAAACCTAACATAATAATCTATACTATTATCTACAAAAATAACCAGAGACGTATGTTTATATTCATTCATTCATTCATTCATTCATATTCTCATAGCAGGACCCAGAACGAGAACTAAGGAAAGAGAAGTCTAAGGAAGAGAAGTCAAGTGTCAAGTCACTGTTTGCCACTCTCCGCGAATTATAGATATTTTGGATAGATGAACGACACATTGTAATCAACCAAAAATAAAAATAATGAATTCTGTAATTAAATAACACTTTAAATATCCTTACCTAGAAACATGATCGACCAACTGCGTCTGCAGCAGCAGGTTCTTGCCGGGCAACAAGTAGTCGCAGATGTTGTTCTGCGACGACCTCACCGCCACTCCGTTGCCGACGCAGAGCGAGCACAATACGTCGAGCACCTTCGGGTCTCTGCCGTGCTTCTCGAGTAACGATATTATTACTTTTATGTGTTCGTCCTGTATAAGAAAATGAGTTTACAGCTATTATATATAAATAGTTCTCATTGTTTTTATAATATATAGAACAAAATTAATCAAAATCTTTACACTTGAAAATCATACAATGTTTTTTATAAGACTCAAGCAATATATATTTTTTTATATATACATATTTAAACAGTAATATAAAAATAATTATAAATTGTATGTTTAAGGGCATATAAGCTAATAAAAACTGTATTACAGATTCTTTTTTCTTATTTCATTACGATTTTTAATCTATGCACAGGATAGAAATTTTTGAACTTTTATATGTACAAAAGTAGTAAACCAAATGTTTATTTAAGTAAATAATTTGGCAGTAAACAAGCATATAAATAAAAAAATACATGCCCTCATCATATTTAAAGCCTCAGGTGAATCTATGAGCACGCAATGCAACACATCAAGCATGCCCGTCCCCTCGCCGGAGGCTTGCGATCCAAGTCTTGAAAACAACCAGTTCAGACGATTGGAGTTCGCAAATTGGGCACAGTTTGTGTGGTTTCCTTTGATTATGGCAGCTGTGGATAGAAAATAATATTTAAACTTTTGGTAAGATTTATTTATGATGTAGTTGCTGTAGTATAAGTATGATGAGAGATCCTAGTGTCATATCAGTCCAAAATCCGATATCTACTTTTCATCCAAACCTTAAAAGGGGAATTCAACTTTTAATTCAACAATTTGAGTGGTGGAATTTAACTTTCCTCATTCTTCTTCATTCTCAACAACTCCGTACTTTGTCGTATTAAATTAGAAGAAAGCAAACATAACCATCGGATATTTTCGAATACACTATGGCCTCCATTATCATATAAATCCATTTAGAAACAATTTAAATATTTAATTTTAATAAAAATATTCACAAGCTTTATACACTAAATCGAGTACAGAGACGTCTAACAAACTGCTATATCGTTAAATTCTAACATTTTGAAAAATCACCGAATGTAACTTACCCAACAACTGATACAAATAAACAGATATCATATCCCAACTCTGTCCAGATTCATCACCAGCCAGGAAACCAGCTAGGAAACCCTGCGATGTGATCACGTTGATTTTGTCTATAGCTTCAAGGATCAAGTTGAGGATGCCTTCCTCTTGGAACAGATCCTGCCTGTTCCGGAGAGCTCGGAATTTGTTTTGTTTTTCTTCGTGTTCTACGTATCAAAAGGTACAAGAATTCTTTTAAATATCCAGGTCACTAACGTTCTTTTTTATATATATATACATTATATATTTCTTTTTATATGAAACTTTAAAAACCAATCTTCTGTGCCTCAAGTCAAAAACTTTTTGTTTATTTTGATTTCTAATTCAAACTGCTTAGTTTTAACACTTTGTGTTTGAATTTTATTTAGTAGATTTATTAACTAAAATTCCAAGGTGTTTTCTTTAAAATTAATGGCGGAATTCATCATCAAAGCTAGTCTACCAGAGCAGACAAATGAAAATAGTTTAATTCCATAAGTGGGTATCGAACAATCATTTCGTCTTTCGATATTGAAATCAGTAAATATTGTATTTTACTATAAAATGCTGAACATCTCTTACCCATATCTTCATCAGGTTGTGCGAAGTAATTAATCAAATCTTCCAAACACATGACCATCTCTCCCAAATTGACAGACGCAAAGAACATAGAGTGACGCCTGTTCTCTTGCAACGTTTCTAGGCCACTGGAATTAAGTTATAGTATATTAAACTAAACTTAATAAACTTCTAAAGAAAACTTTCTTATGATGTAAACACTCTCCGTTCTCCAGTTTACGTCAATTTTACGTCAAACGTAGTGTGTTCAGTGGCGGAACTCAACACCGCATTTTGTCATACCAGATTGAAGGAATGAGTGATGAGTGAAGTACGAGCTCACAACCGTCTCGTGTTCACAGTCAGATCGCATCGTTAAAAAATGTATAAATATATGTACATATGAACATATATCATGAGAAAAAAAACGATCAATACTTTTGTTAATATACAGTTTTATTATTTTTCGATCCCAATGAACTTTAATATTAAACTAAAACAACTAAAAGCTATAAATGAAGCCAAATTCCTAACAAATTTAATAAAATAACAAAGATAATTCTACTTACTTAATAAATTTCGTGAACAGTGATGAACATTTCCTTATAACTCTAGCTGTTCTAGACTCTTCCTCTTGAGACCTGGAGAAGTCGAGGCCGTCGTCCATCTTGCCTTCCTCGTGTAGTATCGCTTGCTTCTCTTCTACTTTACCAACCCCTTTCTTTTTTGTTTCGTATGACTGAAATACAATAAAATAACGTATTAAAATATTATAAACTAGCTGTGTGTGAAATGAATTTATTACTACTATGGCGTGACAGAGGAGCGGCAGAGGAAAGCGGAGAACGAAAACGAAATATGTTTAAAAAAATTAAATTACTACGTCGCTAGTTTTACTGTAAAATAAAATATATTTCATCACAGGAAAAAAATAACATAAGAGTCATAGATTTGCTTCTACGAGTATTATGGAAAAAAAATATACATATATTAACCGTCAGCATATCCTCATTTATTAATCATTAATAAGATATTAAATACAAATATATCGCCAACAGCCAACTGCCGTAATGGTGTAGTAGGACAAAACGCGGCAGTGGGTAAAAACTTAGCTAATACGGAAAGTTAATTTAAAAAAGCACTAAAAAGTTACCTTGTAAGATAACCAAAGTCCAGTCTCAGAATGTTGTACAATGACAGTGGAGTCACCGTATTTGATGATAGGAGCACCTATTACTTCAAGGTCCTTGTCCTCCAATACCACCTTTTGGTCATCCTTCTCTTGACGGAGGCAGAAGGCGCAAGATGCTGTGGTAGCCTCTTCCCTGTTTTGAGAATTCATTTTAAGTGCCTGTAGACATTTTCTTAAGCATTCATTTTTTAACATATATATTTATCTGTATATGATTTGATTTTACTAAAGCATTAGAGTTAAGTAATGTAAAACAAAAATTTTAACTAAAAGTTTTTTACTTACAAAAATATTTTTTCTCGTAAAATATAAATAAATTAATTAAGTACGTATTTTAATAAGATTACACATTAATAATATGAGACACAAAATATTAAGTAGTTACAAAAAGAATAAGTTTAATATCAATATTTGAATGAGATTTTTTAATGCTTTTAAGAAAATATATTTTTAATAAAATTCAATAGGCATAATAATATCAAAATCTAAATTTAGATCGCTACAAATACTCTTCTAACGCTATACAAAACATATTTTAAATGGAGAATAATCAAAATTAATGTAAATCCTAAAACATACCTGCTGACCAAATACAATTCATTCTGATCGTTCACACCGAGGTACCGGCCAGTGGTAATGTGCCGGATGCGCATAGGATGGTACCAGTTTATGAAGCCTCCGGCCCACTTGGTCCGCGCGAGCTCCAGGCGCCAGAGAGAACGCGCTTGTGACATCACCGAGCCACCTTCGTAGACAACGATGCTGGAATTTAAAGCATTTTCTAAATAGTCTATTATAATTTTCAAAGTATTAATTTACATTTAGAAATGTAGTAATATTCTTTGGAAAGGTATAAAAATTTAAAGGTAGTGAAATTTGAAGCTACCTTCCTTCTTTGACGGTTTCCAAAAGGGGCTTCAAATACAATGAAATTTTATACATTTTTTTGTTAACTCTATACAATTTTTTTTTCTCGGCAATAAAATATAACAATTTCGCGATAGTGAAGTTTATAGAAATGCAAACTAACGAAATTGTACTTTTCGTACAACTTATATAAACATTACCATAGAACGAAATAGTCATTACTCAAACTAAGTTCAGTCAGTGTGGTTATAAAACCAGCCATCTTTATACTATAAATGGTTAGTTATTCAAAATTTAAATGGTAGTGCTTGTATGAGTCGGCACAGTAAAATTCATATTGATAGACAGCGTCAGACTATAAACGCGTCAGGCAAAGAGAAAATTCCAATACCCCATAAGTCAAATGGACGTTGAGCCCCACCACAAAATCCTGATATCACTAATTTGGGCAGTAAAGAGAGGACGGAGTGTTATAGCACTAAGTTCTCTTTGCCACTTTGTTGTATATACGAGATAAAGCGCGAAGTTAAAAAAGAAATACAGAAAATATTTCGTATATACTCTACTGTAGATATTTTAAGCCATATCCATATGTTGATTTTTCAAAGGTTAAAAAATTTATGTTTTAAAAATTTCAAGTTATATATATATATATATATATATATATATATATATATATATATATATATATATATATATATATATATATATATATATATATATATATATATATATGTATATGTATATATATATATATATATATATATATATATATATATATATATATATATATATATATATATATATATATATATATATATATATATATATATATATGTGTATAAACGAAAACGCTTGCTATTAAGTTTGCTAAAAGTGATATACCTATGTGACACAAAGAAAGGCACTTTTCGTACAAAGCGTACAAGCATCGCTATTTACAGAGCGTGCGGAACAATTGCATCTTTTGTTTTATACCCAATTACTCAGACTACGCATCTACAATTGTACTGCAGGAGAATAAATTTAAACGTTTTATTCTAGAAACCCATTTCTGTACATATTAAAAATATTAAATTTATTCATTTATTCGTCGTATCTGGTTGGTTAGGTTAGGATATATACCTGCTACATTATTTTGCCACTTAAATTTTTCGTCCACCATAAGTGAGATCTAGAGTTACAATTATCGCAAGTGTGACTCCAATCAGCCAAGTTCGAATCACACTTGTACACCGAGGGTTCCGTACAAATTTGGATTTAACACTTATTTCAGCGTGTTGCCTCCACGCGATACGAGCGTAAGCATATTGATAGACGAACTAACGGTAAATAAATTGTTGTGGAAGCTAGAAGGATCTATAATTCTGTTCATTGCTTTTGGTGTACGGATTGTCTAAAAATGCATGTCTTAAACAATGGCATATGATTGTATGTATATAATATAATAAAATATCATTCCTTAGGAGTTTCGTCTACACTTAGAGGAGTACAGAGGACGTAAAGAATACGTAGTCCGTCAGGACAAATAATATCTCATTTTGTCCAACCTTGTTGAATCTACGATCACGAAAATAATTATAAACAGGCATGCTAAAACAAAAATAAAATCAATGGCTCCACGGGATGTACTTTACTTGGTATACCTCTACAAAGAGCTATTAATATGTTAGTCCAAATAGAAACTAAACTTACTTCAGTCCACCTTCCTTGCACCATGTACTAGGTATAGTAAGACACTCGTCCCCACCATGGAAGAACCTGAGCACGTCCCCGCCGAACACATAGCCGACGTACTTCATGCGAGATATGCCGGTGCCGTAGGGCTGGACCGACCAGTGAGTAACGTGGAAGGAGGCATTCACTATCGACACTTCGTTTTCTTTTGTTGTGTGCTGTGATATATATTTAAGTTTAAGTTTAATGAATACTTTTACTTATATAATAAAATTTAAAACGATGTTGGGTTGTTTGCGCTAATCTCAGGAACTAATCGTTCTTATTGAAAAATTATTTTTCAATTAGCAAAAGTAAAAAAGTATTGAAACCATTGATCTAGGAACTGTAATTCATAAATTTATATAATACTATTATTAAAGATGTATGTCATATACACTTTCATATAAGAAGATCTAAGATACTATAATAATTTCTAAATTACAATAAATAAAAAAAGCACTTACCAAATATCTCTCAGTAGCCACAGACACTAGAATCAAGTCATCACCCACACGCACTTTCTCACCCTCAGATCTATAACAAAAAAAAAAAATATTATATAATATAATTTAAAATCATATCAATCACTTATTGATAAAGTTACTGTTTCTTTTGCTTCCCGGTTTATCCCGCAAAGCAGGATAGGCAAGAGAACCTAGTGTCGAGACACTCCGTTTTCTCCTTCCCGCTTGATTTCAAGACGACGTGTGTCGATTGGTAGAAACAACTCCGCAATTTGTCTTCCTAGAGTGGAGAAATGATAATAATCGTGTCCTCTAGTGGGTATTAAACCAAACACTGTCGTATTACAAACAACTAACTAACTAAAATGAAAAACTGTAAAAACTAAATTTTATACGTATGTATATATAAAATCTTGTGACTTTACAAAATTGAATGCTAAACCATTCATGTTCTATCTAAATATTTTTAAGAAATATATGTCTTGATGACTACAGTGCAGTGCAATATTTAAAATCACTTGAAAATATTTTTTTTTCACTGACATTATCATACGGGGTTTTAATCATGAACATGTTTTTTTTAATTATTGAAACTTAATGAACACTATTGACACTTGTTCCATACTATTTTAACTTATTATTATTTAGTTTTTTTTTTAATAATATTAAATATATTACTATTAATATATAGAATGAACAGTAATCGTAAAAAAACTCTTATCTATCTTCACATTAGTTTTATATTAATTGTTACCTAGAACTAAGGCAATTAATAAATGTATTTTTACATTTTCCTCGTACTTACTTGATTAGTTTCATATATTAGGTACATGTCGAGTCTAGTGTTTGGACACTCTGTATTCCGATTCAACAAAAAATCCGTAAATAAATAACATATGTACATACATCAAAACCTACAGTATAAAGTATAGTAGTTTTAGTACAGGTAGAAGGGACCAGAGGCAAACCTACAATATAAAAATACAAATATTATAAACATTATTTTCCGTAAACTGTATCTTAAAAAAAGTTTATATGTAAAGGCAACGTTTTTTTTTTATTTCTTCTTTTACTTCATTATTGGCGTGTACACGTATTTAGTCGTGAAACATTGTTAGCAAATGGAGTTTCAAAATTGCATATCGACCGCAACATTTAGCCCTCCCTTGTGTACATAAATATGTAATATAAATCTATAGAGTTGTAACTAATATTAGTTTTGTAATTTTTTTCTTCACGTCGTCGACAGAAAAGTTTGTAGTGCTTATTTAAAAAAAATGTTTCCAAATGAAAAAAAATGTATTAAATTAATAATGAGAAGCGTATAAAAAATTAGTACCGCTTGAACAGAATCAAAAACGCGCGGGTTCGAGTCTTGCTGTGTAAATTTTTTTTGTAAATATGACACTTCGATGTAAATATATATATATATATATATATATATATATATATATATATATATATATATATATATATATATATATATATATATATATATATATATATATATATATATATATATATATATATATATATATATATATATATCTATATATTCTGTACACACATGTATGTATATTAAAGGGATTCCCATTGGAACGTTCATGATAGACAATCCCTTATAAACCATTAATCGCACCCCATTTATCAATTGGATTGAAATAAGATTAATGTGATACGCATTTAAAATGAAACGATTTAATTGATTTTCAAAACTAAAATAAAATATTATTAACATATAATTATTAATCTTTATATATAAGTATAAAACATATATTAGGAAAAAAATATTGTTCTGTTCTTAATTTGGACTAACACTTTAAAAATAATAAAACTAAATAAAAGAAACGATTTTAAAGACAAGCACAAATATTTCGATAAGAAAATGGTCGAATAAAAATCAGTACTCTACGTAAATGGCGTGCATATAATACATAAAAGAAAATATAAAAAAAAGTCATTGTTCCTGTATAATTACGTACTGTCTATACATTTTATAAAAAGGCACAAAGATAATTTTCTTACAAGTAATTACATATACGTCCAATCGATTAGGGATACCCCAGGAGTTCAACTTCAACATGTTATACCTACGACAAAACTTACAGCAAATCCTCATATCTTCTACACTAACTACGTTTAAAGAAAAATCTTAAAACTGATATATTAATTTAATATATAGCTTTAACAATGTTACGTCATTATAGGTTGTTACCTAATGCTTAAACTATAACATAAAAGCTTCTGATTAAAAAATAAAAGCTTGCATTTCATCTTTCAGTTCAGGGTCAACCCTGATGGAGCATCGTGATTGCAGTGGACTTTGAAATACCTATTATTATATATTGAATATTTATATAGGTTCATGTCAGTGCTGTTTGGAAACTTTATCAATTGGAGTCAATCAGCGGTTATTGAAAATGAAGTAATTTGTAAAAGCTTTTGTAAAAGCTTTTATTAAAAGTCAAGATCAAACTTATGATAAAAAACCCAAAATAATATAATAAATTACTATCATAGAAAAAAAAGTGATATTTTAAGCCTCTTACCTTTGCTTACTAGCAGGGTGGAGGGTCCACCAACACGCCTCGCCCTTAGAGTGCTCCTGCAGACCGACGTCAAAGGCCAACTTATCTTGAGAGGACGACGTCGATAAGCACGCCAAGTACTGAAATTAAATGACTTTTTATTTTTTTGTAACTTTTTAGAAGGGTTCAATAATGAGTTTTCATATTCATTCTAATAATGAATTTATTCATCATCTGCAGTGTGTGAAGTCTTAAGAAACCTAGTGAATTGGTATTCCATTTAGAGGCTAAATAAGTTGAGCTTGTGTTACGTTCATTGTTCATATGGTATACATAGAGAAAAGTGTAATATGTATTTATATATATATATATATATATATATATATATATATATATATATATATATATATATATATATATATATATATACATATATATATATATATATACATATATATATATATATATATATATATATATATATATATATATATATATATATATATATATATATATATATATATATATATATATATATATATATATATATATATATATATATATCTCGAACACGTATTGTAGTACTTATAAAAAAATAAAATAAAGAATTAAAAAAAAGAAATGTATCATTAGTGAAAGTTTTTGGAAAATTTCGATTAAATCAAATGGGTAAATGGAATGGCAAACATCATAGCGTCCACGCTAACCAAGTTGTGGGCATCTACTTGTTATACATAATTGTATTGTTTACTTTATAACGTAAGGTTTGCGCATTGCAGAGATTGCAAATCACGTTGCACGATAGCACTTTGCAATACAATAAATGATTGTTAGTACTTAATACTTAATAAAAATGCAATGATATAAAATAGATACATAACAATTTTCTTAAATTAACCTAGACAAACAATTTCAGACAATGCATGTTTAGTGGCGGAACTCAACGTCGTGATTTATCTTGCCAGAGCAAAGAAATTGAATAATTCATTCCCCAAAATTGGGATCGCAACCTGTAACCACCGTGTCGTAACTATGTTATATAAGTCACACGCTGAAGCCATGACAGCATCGGTTAATTGTTATAAATATTTCGAATTTATTTAAATGTATTACTATATAACAGACGGATCTGCAGAAAATAAAGAAGCAAGAAATATTGGACTAGCTCAACTAAGATTATTGTTATGTTATACTTTGTTTTAACTCAAGTTTTATTTAGTCAGTTTTATCACTAATTTATCATATTAAATATCCGAAAAAACTGCGAAAATATATAAATAATAACAAATAAAAGAAAACTATATAGCATCATCAGTGAATTTTATTTTAATTGATACAATCTAATGCTGAATATGAAAATCAAACACTATAATATACATTATTAAATATATTTTATATGTTTTAATTTTTATAACGGTACAATACAAACACTATAATATACATTATTAAATACATTTTATATGTTTTGTCTATACTAATATTAGTTACGTCAACGCATTAATCTTAGGGAATACAAATTTTTGTATTTGAGAATTGAATTCACTACTGTTGCAGTCACATTCAGATACTGTGCCACTGCGCCACGACGACTTACTAGATAGATATTTCATTTATCGAAGAAGGTTTACATCACGTAAATCGAAGGTGTCAACCTTCGGTTAGGAAAGTGAAAATTACATCAATTACAAATGTGTCAAATGGAAATCGATTTGATCACGAAAACCAAGAAAGAAAAAAAAAAATTATCTTTGGTGCATGGTATATATTATAGTATATATTATGGTATATATTATGGTATATATTATGGTATATATTATGGTACATATTATGGTATATATTATGGTATATATTATGGTGTATATTATGGTATATACTAAGATTATAGGTTGTAATACGAATCAGGAGAACGTTTTTATTTAATACAGATGGATAGACGGATATATTGTGTACTGTTGTGCAATAGGCTATCAAAAAGCGGAAATCGTAGAACTGAGGCTTGCAATTCTAGGCTAGAATCTAAACTGGAATGGTTAATATTGACTAAGCTTTCAATTTCGAAAAAGCTCAAATTAAGATGACATGTAACGACTTGTCTATATATTAAAGAACATATAAGCTAAGTAACCTTGCAAAGTTTATATAAAATTTCATATATTTCATATATAAAAGGAAACGTGAAGCTTATTGCTGAAAAATTTACTTTGTAATCCTTATCAAAGGTATGTTGCGAACGTAATTCTTTCACTTTTTACGTAGCAAGCGAGTCGTGTCATGTACTACGTAGAGGGAAAAGCTTTTAACTAAATACTTAAGCATGAATTGAACAACCTTTTTGCTAAAATGCCACAAGATATGTATGTAAAATGACTTTTCGTACATCATTTGACAATATTCTTTCTTAATAAATATATTTTTTTAAAGTTAATCTATCAAATTTATTTCACAGTGTGTATGTTTTTATTGAAATATTCTAAGATATTATTTAACGTAGTTATAAAGATTAAAACTGAACTCCAATCGAATCAGTCAGTCTCATATCTCTTACTATTACTCTTATAAGAATCTTATGGAGTTTGTTTTCTGGCTGTCTATCGGCACTTTCCGTTGAACTACAATTTTGAAACATCGGCAAACAGTAACTATAAGCTTATAATAATCATGAAATCGGTACGGAACCTTCGATACGCGAGTCCGACTCTCAATTGATCGATATTTTTACTGTTTAAATTCATGCATTGGGCCAAAAATTTCAATAGATATTTAATATATTTCCTTTAATGTGAGAAATAGCCGTAACAAGATGTGACGTTGACGCTTGGTCACCGTCGTAGCTTAGGTTTAATATAACTGATTTCATGATTCGGTTCTAAATTCTTACAGTAACCAAAGTATCGGCCTGAAGAAATCATATTTAATAACATAATTCTTCAACAATAAGAAACGCGAAAAGCTCGAAAATTGTATGTATTCTGAATACGCTTTTTTTTCACAAAAATCTAAATAATTGCACTTACCATATCACTGTTGAGATGACGTAACAGAATAGCATTGCCATATAGCAATGTTCTGTGACCTGAACCAGTCCCTTTGCCCTGAAAATAAATATACAGTTTTCGATATTTTCCAAAATAATGTTACCAGTTAAATGGAAATATAAACAAATAGCGGTAAAATATTTAAAAAAATTAAATCTAATTAATAATAGCAATATTTAAACGGAAAAAAATAACTTGTTTTAATTTATCTAAAAAAAAATTAAATGATATAACAATAACTTGAGAGATCTAAAACGTTAAATGGTACAACATACCCATTGGAAATAAAATAACTATGTTATATAAGTAAAATTAAGTAATAAAAGTCATTATAATCATGCTTTAATCTTCAATATTATTTTAATTGAATTATCATGCGGTTCGATTAAATTTATTTCAATCATTAGTTAATTAATATATAATTCAAAAATAACTTGCTAAAATCTACTCGAAATTATTAATTGTGTTATTTTTTTTGTTATATACTAATTCTCTTTTTAATTTCAACATATTAAATAAGTATTTAAAATTATTCAATGTTCTAATGAATAAATTAGATATGTAAAAATATTAACTATAATATATGAAGCTGTTTTAATCAAATATTTATGCGACGTTTATATAATATCCCAATGAAGCTCCGAATTCAAATAAAAAAAAAACATGACAAAGTTTTATTATTAAAATTTAGTTTTATTCAAATTTGAAAATTTTCTCTTAAATGCGCAAAATTAGTGCAAAACTATCGAAACGAATATGAAATTATTACGAAAAAATTGTTTAGCGAGAAAACGAAAAAATTTGGAATGCTTAATCACTTTTATCAATCACAAAATGAAAGACTTGTGTCTTCAAAATCATGCAAAACGTCACCACGAGAAATATCTTGGAAAAAATACTATAGAACACTGTTGAGAGAGTATAGAAAAAGTAAAGAAAAAGGTGGAATTATTTTTTTTTTTGTGATATAACTCGTCGTGACTGTACTTGTTACCGATTTGTGATATTTCATATATTCATGTACTCACTAATAAGTTTTCTTTGCCCTGCAAAAATTTAAACACGAAGCCAGTACGTAAAAAGGGTAATATTATTCACAAATGAACACATTTATGTTAATTACAATATTATAATGTGTAAAGAGATTTGCTGCTTGAAACCTTTATAGTCAAAATTAGATCATAAAAATTTTGCAACACTTATTTTTTTAAATAAAAAAATGTATTAAAAAGAAAAATTATCAATTACACCAATATATATATATATATATATATATATATATATATATATATATATATATATATATATATATATATATATATATATATATATATATATATATATATATATATATATATATATATATATATATATATATATATATATATATATATATATATATATATATATATATATATATATATATATATATCGGAAAAAAATAACGTGCTACAAAACAGTCTTCGTTTGAAAAAAAAATATTTAAGACAAAATTTTAGTTTATCGAAAATTATCTCATAGGCAACAGTAATATAAGGACGGGTGTTCAAATGTTAATTTAATTTCATTTACATTTGTATTAAATTTTATGAACCAATAAATACTTACGGTTTCCGAGCCGGCGGCGGTGACCAATTCCTGAAGAGCTCTTACTGATAACGCCTGAAATATTTATTATCAGTTACAATTGATTTCAATCTCTATATCAGAATCTTGTATTCTTAAAATTGACTGTTGATAGGTCACTTGTATAGCTACTATTAAAATCATCGCGTTAATGTTAAAGAAGTCAATCCACATTACAAGTTTCACGTATAATGAGCAATTATAACGGTGCCCATAGATTAAGCTTTTCTTATTATAATTTTCCTGTAAGTAAATGTCCTGTACTATATAATTTTCTGTTGTACTTTTAGAACAAAATTATTATTATTATTAATTAAGGATGAATTACTTTCATTTAGCAGCTTTGGTGAGACAAAGGCGTTAAAGTTCCACCACCCGTGTGTTTTAGGTATACGTTAACCTAGCCCCCCCTGATGTAAGAAATTGTAAATATTCCAAGAATTATTTTTTTGTAGCACGTTGTATACATAGCAGGGTAGGCAGAATCAACCTACTGTTAAGACACTCCGTTCTCCGTTTTCGTGTAAAGTCGGGAAAGTCGCGAAGTTTTGTCTTGTTACCAGAGGGAAGCAAATAAAAATAATTTATTTTCCGAATCGAACCCACAAACCGTCGCATTCACATATAGATGCGCCACAACGGTCCTCAAAAACCTAAAGAAATACATTTTAAGTTATCTTAATAAATTCTATCTACATGTGCATTCAAATTCGAGTCACGTTCATGTACCACAGTTTCTGAATAAACACATCACGCTTTCCTACTAAAATAACGTAAAATTACTAAATGAAATTTTCTTTTGTAATATAAAATATGTTACATTCTAAACTAGTGGTATGCGTCCGTTTTGTTTGTAGAATAGATCTAATAAAAAAAACCATCTACAATTTCTTTAATTATATTGAAAAGTCATTTTTAGATCACTCATATCACTTCATTTTTGGATTATCTAACAGGTCCGTACATTTATTAGCTATATATTTAATTATTTTCCTTCTGTTAGTTAAAATTCGCGTAGACCAAAGACAATTATAACTATGTATGCAATACCTAAGAGACATTCCATTCACAAATATCGCTTGTTACTTTAAGGAACGTAACACCAACTTTGGTGAAGCCAGATAATTAAACAATTATTATTTAAATAGTACTTAAATTGAGACTTTTAACGAAATCTTAATATATAAATCATAAATTTAGACTTAGTAAAGAAAAAAATCGTTTTATATTTACCTGTTCAATAACAAACACGCACTGGGATAGATCTGGCGGTATGTTCTTATCGGCGATGTTCTCTAAGAAACAGTGTCGATTACCGAAGCCTTCCGCTGCAAGACAGACACGCTCGCCTGTCGCCGTACAAGACAGGCACACCATGTCCTCCTGCAGATAGAAATGGAAATGTATAAATATTTTATAAATTTCAAATAAAATAAATATTTTTTAATGTATTTATCCACAAGGATCGAATATTACTTAAAGAAAACATAAAATTTTGACCGCAGTGAGATTAGAACCAGCGCCTCATGGGAACCGCCTAAGACCGTTGGACTTGAAATTTTTTCACTCTAGTAATTCGTTATAAGGCAGAGCGGCCGCTAGTAGCACAATAAAGTTTAATATTAAAAAATGTAATGCAACATGCTGCCCCCAACGAGTAATTGGCCGATATCCTCGTAAATCAAGCTTTAATTGGTTAAAAAATATGCTAGTAACGTTTCTTGTGCAATTTCAACGTAATTGTAGTGTTGTGACAATAATTTATGAACTGATACTTGACCTTACTCGTAGTAGGGCTTTAAAATTTATTATTTAAGTTAAGTTCGGTAAAAATATAAAGCGCGGCGTTGAGTTCCGCTTACAATGTCTACAGAATTCGGGGGACAATGGGAACGGAGTGTTTTTACACTGGGTTCCCTGTGTATTTTTCTTAATGCGGAAAAAAGCGTAAGGCTATTTTACTAAAATAGTAAAAAAAAAATTATTTCATATCACATGTGCCATGTGATATTCTGTGTAAAGATTTTTTTAACACAATGTTCCATGAAAAAGTTTGAGCAATTCGTACCCCATAGTTTCCTTACTATTTCATATCCGGAGCCGAGGTGTTGTTTTTTTTATCATATAAAAAATATATGTGTATATATCACATATTTTGTATGTATATATATATATATATATATATATATATATATATATATATATATATATATATATATATATATATATATATTTAGTAGAGTAAGCTGCATACTTGTATTCCCATCAACAAATAGTCGCTAGTAGTAATAGTAGTAGAAGAGTCCGCTACTGTGGTTTAAAACGGACTCGCCCACTGTGCCGGCCTCCCCACGCTGTCTTTCTTCATCAATAGCCTATTCAATAGCATATACCCCGGTAAATGGACTTTTTCGAATGTGCTATTATAACCAAAATCTCCTTTTCAAGCAACCAGTTCAAGATTACAACTGCACTAGCTCTCTGTGGAAATTCAAAAGCATTTCTTATTTTCCGTTCAGCTCACCCACCTCATTCCACTTTCTCATTTCCATTTTGCAGTGGAAATCAAAATACAAAATTCTTTATTGGTCAACCTATTTTATAAATGTTACGCGGTTTTTTTTTAAATTGTGTACGACCTCATTCCTGAAAAATGCTGTTTTACTGAATTCGCTGAAACCTTAAATTGACTGCCTCACGTAGGTAGACAAAGTTTAGAAGATATACGTATACATTATGCCATAATTTTTTGTTTGGAGTGGATCAGCCTATTTTTATTTTATTAATGTGATATATGTTTAAAAGAAAACATTTAAGTTTAAAGTTATTCGCTTCGTTTAAAGTCATTTTATAAAACAAGTAATCCAATTAAATAATCTTTAAAGTAATTAAATACTTTTATATTAAGTTTCAATTGAATTTCCCTTCTCTTTATTGCCGGTGGCCTGAAGCAAAAACAAAACGACAAAGGCGATTGATGGCGAGGGTTGTCACGTTGCACATTTTATATTTGACTAGCGAGCGCTACTAGCGCGCGAGCTAGCTACTATTATTGAAAATCGTATATACAATTTATTTGTTTCTTGCATGAAAATTATATGTATTTATAATAAAATATATTTATATATTATAAGAACTTTTTGTAAAATAAAAGTTGGCTAAGTTAATCCTTATTACATCAGCTACCTGCCAATGAAAGTCCCGTCAAAATCGGTCTAGCCAATTCCGAGATTAGCCGGAACAAGCAGACAGACAGACAAAAAAATGCATGTAGTAAAAAGCGGTTATTTTAATATTACAAACAAACACTCGCAATTTTATTTATTAGTATAGATTTATTTATAAGTTGCTTTTTTATCTTTTATGAAGCATATTTAAACCTATATATAATTAATGATATAGTAGTTTATATAGGCATTGGTTTTCGTCACCTAGTCGATGTCGCCTCGTAAATGGTCGATAGACTAAAAATCTATCATTTTATTAAACTACGTGTTACAGCAATAGCTATATTCTATATACTTAATAAATAAACCTGAGATGTTTTTATTTAGATATCAATAAATAAGAGAAGAAATTTCCTTGCGTTCCGTGGATACACCGATGCCGGTGCCCAACACGTTACAGACCAGCTCGTAGCAGTGCGTAAGACTCTTATTTCAGTGTACCTTTAGGTCTACCTTCTCTATATTTGAATTGACTAGGAAAATTCTAAAGTTCATTTTAACGCTATAAAATAAACATATAAATTAAAAAAGTAAAAAAAAAATTGTATGTATTTAAATATTTGTTAAGATATGAATAAGAAATACGAAGTATATTAGTAGTGGCGTGGCTTGGCAGAGCGTTGCCAAGTTGTTGGTGTCCGGAAATGGCGATGACACTGAGTGTAATGTTATTATAATAATTTGTGAACCGCTATACCAACTCGTTCCTAGCCAACACAGACAGTAAAATTTGTCTTTATATAGTATAAGTTCGTTTTTTTTTTATTTATACCATATAATTAAACCATATTCATTTCTTATCCCACAATAACTACTTTCCGCCCAATTTTCGATACATTGCGTGTTTAGTTTATAACTGAACGACATGGTTTGTCCTTACCAGAGCGAGGAAATGAAAATAAATCTTAACTCTGAATGGGAATCGAATCCATAGTTGTCACGTTTTCTGTCACACACGTTGCTTTTGCGCCATGAAACTTTTTATATTATATAAATAGTAAAGAATCTCTTATTTTTTAAAATATTTAAATAAAAATATTTCCTAACACTCTAGTCTCTAGGAATTCAACGATAACGCTACTATATTCATAATATACAAAGGCAAAAATAAAGTCCTACATTAGATTATTCTTAGACGCGTTATATTTAACTTGGCCACATCAAACGCACGACATACGCTCCCTCCATGCGCCTCTTATTCATCTTCTAGTTTATTATATTTGTATATTAGAATCACGCCAGCGGGAGAGACTGAGTAACGATGTGCATTACACTTCTACATAGTGTAATTTAGTGTCATATTTGATTGCTTAGACATTACCCATGGTAAAGCCCACTGATAAATCGTTTAATACATTTGAATGAAAGGACGAGAGAAAAGGTCTCTTATCTTAAAGACAAAACAATTGACAGACAAGAACACGTAATTGTGGTAGTTAATGATTATTATAAAAAAAAACTATTTCTCAGATTTTCTTGCATAGCATCATAGTAGGCGGAAGGGAATCTACTGCTAAGACACTCCACTTCCCGGTGAAACTCCGGTTAGTGGCAGAACTCAACACCGAAAAAACACATGAAAAATTAAATAAATAATCATTCTCCTCTAGTGTGAATCAAACCCTAATCTGCACAAGGAAGACCTTGTAGATTCGAGGAAACGGATAATTGCCTTGCTTAATAAATATTAAGCACAGGTACTACAAAATATAATATTTTATAAATGTTTCGGTATAAACTACACAAGGTCTATAGATTCTGTGCAATAATAATCCTTTGTGTAATAAATAGCTTTCAGCGACATGAACGTGGACATTAGGATTAAGCTGGAAGCTCGTTAATCGTGTCCTATCATAGAATACAAAATTATATAAGCTGTTTGAGGGTTATGGAAATGTTATTTAAAGCTTATAGTTAAAACTTTGCTATGTTGGCAAGTTTGTATATATATATATTTATATATATATATATATATATATATATATATATATATATATATATATATATATATATATATATATATATATATATATATATATATATATATATATATATATATATATATATATATATATATATATATATATATATATATATATATATATATATATATATATATATATATATATATATATATATATATATATCGCAAAAACAGGCTTCATTTAATTCAAATATTACCTACACCTACCTTTTTTAGATTAATTTATACAATCAAAAAAAGCACGTAGAAAAATTCAAACGTATAGTGCCGAGGGTCAGTCAAAGTTTCAAATGTAATATGCACTTTGCAATACAAAATCCTTTATACATTCCCAGGTTCTAGTTCTACAAAGCCAGATGGATTGTATGGACCCAAAGGCCTATAGACTTCAAACAAACTCTAACGTTTGAACAACAAATCTACTGTTCCAAATTAACTATCTGAAAGAAAATGTCTTTTACCCAAATATTAAAATTATCTTAAATTAAACTACAATGAACTGAGGACCGTTGTGGCGCAGAGGCCCAGCGTCGCCTGTATACCCGACGGTTTGTGGGTTCGATTCCGCCACTCAACACGCAATGCCCTGAATGGCGGAAAGTGTCTTGACACTAGGTTCCATTAACCTGCGGTTCCCTCTGCATACCCTACCATGTGCGGTATACAGCGTGAAGCTAAATAAATAAATAAATAAAAACTACAAATTTGTATAAATTAACAAAATCCATTCATTCAAAACTGTGTCACTAATACATCTGACGTACATGTACGAGTAAAATCTATTATCCATAAATTAAGTTCACATCGCATATATACAGAGCATCGTGAATAGAAATCAGAACTTTATATTAGGTATATTGTTAAATTTATTGCCTTGAAGCGATTTTCAATTGAGATTAATATTATAAATAAATATTACTTAAATATAATATTGTATTGCAAAACTTATGCTTTAATATTTAAATAGTTTCACAATTTATCTAAAAAAAAGGTAGGCAAATTCCAGTGGCGAAGTGTCCATATAACACGATTCCCATCGGGTTACATTTTGTAAATCTACATCAGTCATATTGAAATTCCTTTTTTGGTTTGTAAATACAATACAATAAGGTATCTAATGTGCTACACCAAGTCCTTAATAAGTAAGTGGGTAGCATAGATAAGGAAAAATAAAAAGTTAAATAAAACTAATTTTTTATAAATAAATTATTATCATTCAAAATAAATGTGTCTCTAAATAAAAAAAAATGAATTCCATTCTTGGTCTTTTCAACACTGATTTCTTATGATGGGAGATGGAAATAAAAATATCCAAAGGTTATTTAGTAACAAATATATTTTAGATTTCTAATAATTTTTGTTACAGATGCAATCGTAGAATAATAAAATTGTGCCACAATTGTCAGAAAATTACTGCATTTGCACCATTAATGTCGTTTTACACATATGTGCAATTTAGTTTTCAGTTTAAAAAAAACGAGTGTTTATGATAGTAATATATCAAGACATGTGTCAATGCTTAATAATAAAGAATTTATACTCGAAATTTGAGCCCACTTTCTTCTACATTAATTTAGCTTCTTCACATTTTGTTCAGCTTCATGATATCCGGTTTTTCAAACAAATTCAAAACATTGCGTACTGAGTGAAAATTCGTTAGCAGAGCGGACAAATGATAATAAGTCATTATCCTTCCCCCCGAGTGGGAATCGAACTCACAACCACTGCGCTAACAGTCTCATTGCAATATGTACCTTTTTACGCCTTTAAACGTTAAAAGTAGGTTTAAGAGATTTAATAATACAGATAGAAATTTTATCTTCACTTCTACACTCGAATGCGTAAGCGCATAATATATATATATACATATATATATATATATATATATATATATATATATATATATATATATATATATATATATATATATATATATATATATATATATATATATATATATATATATATATATATATATATATATATATATTTGACAAAATATATTTGAGAATTAGTCACAATACACTGTTGTTGTTTCACGGTTGGTTGGACACTTAAACTTTATAAATATTCATGAAAAATAAATAATAGAAATCATTTATTTTTCATGAATATTTATAAAGTTTAAGTGACCAACCCTTAGAATTGCCTCGCAGAAACCTATTACCAGTGGCAAAGACTTAATAGGAGCGCTTTTATTAACGATACCTTCATACTTCGCGCTTCCGTACTTCAATATCCATTTAAAATGATATTTAAAGAAAATAATATATATTTAAAAATTAAAGACTTCAAATACCTACTTGTCAGTCAAATGAAAACTTAAAGTATGTAAAATAAAAAATTATATTACCTTAATTACTATTAATTTATAGTAAAATTTTATTACAATGTACATATATTATACGTGGATATCTTAAAAAGTACTGAATTCTTTTTGACGAAAATTAAATTGTTCTCTAAGTTTATATAATATATCTGATTTTAATCAAAAATCTTTAAAAAAAAGTTAATGTATGTATGTGATACATACATATATGCAAATAAAAATAATAACCTTCTTCTTTGAAGTCGGTTATTAATCTTATTATTAATTATCTCTATATATTACATTGCACAAATAATAATAATATACTTAATACACTAGGCTCTCTCTGCCTACCCTGCTATATACAGGATAGGTACCGTTTAAATTGAATCGAATATTTTCGATATGTTGAGATTTCACGGGATCGTCATGGCGTAGTAATACGGGGATTTTCTCATCGTTATAATTACCAATTAGGAAAAAAATAATTTTATATTATTTCATACATTTATATTATTTCATACATACATACAAAAAAAGAAGAATGTACAGCAGGCGACCTTATAAGCGATCTCTGCCAGGCAACCTTAAGGTTTATTAGGTGTAAAATTAAAGTAAAATAAAAAATTTAAAAAGTAAAGGTAAAGTAAAAAAAATAAGTAAAATAAATACAAAAAAAATTTTGCCTTCAGTACTCCCTTCATAAAAGAAATACTACACAGTACTTAGTGAACTTTCAAAATAATTAACTTATTTATATTCATTCATAAGAAATAACAAAATAAGATATGGTTAATATATTTATATATTTAAATTGTTCTCAAAACTAAGATATTATAATAGAAGAGTATCAAATTGAATAGGAGATGGGGTGTTCGACCTCGGTTCGGGAGAAAGCACTAAGATTTTATATAGAGATAAAATACTTTTACGATCTTTTATTCGTGATAACTTTGTAGGGATTTAATAATGCTACTTTTTCTTAAACATCTATTTTTTCATGTCATTTATTTTAGTACAAGCTTTTAACCTGCAGCTACACCTCATAACAGTTTCTCTGTATAGGGGTTACATCAAAACGATAGGCTTCCTCAATAACTACACGGTTTAACCCCAAAAATTAACTTTTTTAAATTAACCCATCAGTGCCTGAGATAAACGCTTTGGAACAAACAAACTCGTCAGCTTTATAATACTAGTAAAAAAAATTAAGATTATTAGTCAAATTGCACTGTAAGTTGATAATTTAATTTACCTGGTGAGACAAAATGCTGTCAATCACAACCATATACAAAGTTAAACTTATGTTGGAGCCAAAGTTATAGAGAAGTTGAGAACAAAGTGTCTTATCTCTTGGCGCTTCTTACATGTGAATAATATACAATAATGTCTGTGAGCGCTAGCGCTGAGATATAAGCAGAGAGAGAGAGAGAGACACAGTTAAAAGTTTTAAGTTTTTAAACTTTCATAAAACAAGAGAATGTTTAAAAACCGTTCCATTTGATTCTATTATAATTAAATTGTTTTTCCTATGTAAATATCTCTTCATCGTCATCTTAGACGTCAAATTCAAGTATATGTTTGTGGTTTTTTAAAATAACAGCGTTTTTTAAAAGTGGATATAGTTATTTTCACGTAAATAAAACATAAAAAGAAACTGCGGTACAGCTGAACCGATTTTCCATTGGAAGATTCGTTTAATATTATTATAGAGATATAGTTGTGGAGCAGCATATTGGCTACTTTTATCTCAGAATTTCCGCAGGATTGATATTTATTTATAAGAGAAAAATTTCGCTTGTATTAAATAACTCTTGCAAGGGCTGTCGTTTTATCTTTTCCTCGCTGTGGAATATGGGGATACCCTGTTGCATGCATACAGGGATGCAGTATGAAGTTAAAAAAAGAATAAAAAAATTGGAAACATTTTTTTCTTATCTATGTATGCAGTAAATATTTCAATAAATAAATACAGATGTTCCACCAGTTTTTTTTTGAGAATATATCCTAAATAACCTTAATAGAAGGTAGATACAAAGTTTTAGGGAGTAGTTCAAAAGACTCGTTCAATTCGTTAACTACAAACTTTCTTTCGTATCCATTAGCAATTCCATTTGCATAGAAATTGTAATTCAAAATTTTACGGCCTTCCCATGAATTTCTACTTGTTACATTAAAATGGTTTCCATGAGGCTAGTATTCAAAAATAACTCCGGAGTCAATTCAGGGCGGAAAGTGAAAGAGGAGTGTATCTCCCCCAATATTTGCCAGGTAGAGTAAAGCTAAAAAAAGTTAAGCAACCTATATATTTAAAAACTAACACCGATTTAAAATATTTTACTGTCAATATCCTTACACCTATACCATTATTATTAGAGATAATCACCTTATGTGAAGAATACTATAATTTTGTATTTTTTTTTAAATTATAATTCTGAATCGTTGTGTAGTTAGAGAGAAGGAAATGACTTAACACGAATTCTCTTACGATATTTTGCTGATTCACGATATTATACTGACTTCTAATATCTACATTAGCGTAATATAATATTAAAGTACTTTGAAAGAACTATCCTCATTTATTTTATGGCATGGCGTCATTGTATATAAGATGGGATCGATCCCTCTTTCGAATCCTCTGAATGGAAATGAGCTATGAATATTGTAATACAAAGCCCAGCGTTGAATTCCGCTACCAAACATATAATGTCACGAATTGGAATTGAAAATAGAGATCGGAGTGTCTAGACACTAAATTCACCTTGTCTACTCCGCTATACGGTAAAAAGTACGAAGTTGTTGCTTAAATATATATTGTACTATGTTTAAAAATAATTAAACTCATCCGCGGTCTGCCAACACCCAGAGGTGATTCATCTAAGCTGATATATATAAATAGAATAGATTGTATATATCAATTACTAGTCTCTGTGTATAAATGAATATAAATGTATGTATTATTTTTAAATTAACGCGCGCCTTCCGCATTGTCGCCTGATTGCATAAAAAATTACAAATGCCTCAGTCTCTTATTTTACTTTACTGAATAGTCATAATAATAATATGACTGAATAATAAAATATTTTTTCTTTATATATATATATATATATATATATATATATATATATATATATATATATATATATATATATATATATATATATATATATATATATCCCTACTATGCTTTCCGGAAAGAGCGTGCTGTTTATTTTTATTTATGAAATGTAGGTACAAATAATCGCAGCTCTCAGAAAGAGTATAAAAGCTAAAGCTCAAATTCATAAAACTTTTGCTTGAAATATTTTCGCTCGTTTATTATTATTTAAATTGCAAAAAGCTACGGTAATTATCGTGATTTACTTAACAATTTTAAAGAAGTTGTTCAATACTAAAGAAATTAGCTAACACTATAGAAAGAAATATGTATATTATAATCAACCTAACATCATATAAGCTCTCTAACCTCTAACCAGTAACCCTATGGCGTATTCTTTAATTTTTTTTAATTATTGATATTATGAATTCAATACAATGCATTTTATTTTCTTAATTCTAATTCAATTGAATGTATCATTTTTAAATTATCTAAGATATTTTTTTATAAATATCAGTACCTAATGTCGAAATATTGTTACCGCTTGACCATGTTTCATCAACACCTAAACAACTTCTACAACAGACGTAATTTTTATATACAAAATGCATCTAAATTAATATGAACAAAAATTAATTAGTTAACAATTACTATGAGGCAGCGGGTATTTAAAACCTTCCTTTGTTACAGGCTACTTATGAATAAATTATTCGCTTTCATAATTATAAATTATTATAGCTTATCTGTAATCGTGCCACATTTGTTTGCGGAATTAGCATTATTTATAGTACAAAGCGTTTCAAGCTTCCTACTTTTTGAAGGTCGCGTTAGAACTTTAAGCTGCAATTTAGCTTCTAGTATGAACATTTTAATATTTAAGCTTCATATATATATATATATATATATATATATATATATATATATATATATATATATATATATATATATATATATATATATATATATATATATATATATATATATATATATATATATATATATATATATATATATATATATATATATATATATATATATATATATAATTAAACAGTTTCCAAGCTCGTATCATTTTCCAAATCGTCGTGTTGCAAGATAGCGGGAACGGGATCCGTAAGATATGCGGGACTATATAGAAACACGCACACGACCTCGCAAATCGCTATAGCTACGCTCAAATTAATGATGAACAAACTGGAAGGTAATCAATTCAAAGTAAGCTTCAGAACCTTCGTCTTTGCGCCAACATATTTTACTATGACGACGAAATTTGGCTACATTTTTGATTTATTTCCAAAATCCTAATATTTAGATACCATGTATCGTGTGATTATGTACAATTTAAATTTATTTCTCCTTTTTTTTAAAAATAAACATACCCCCGACTGGGAATCGAACCTACAACCATTACGCTTGGAATCCGATATTTCCCTACGATTTACAATAAAATTAAATTAATAAAATATTTTTTTGTATAAATAATATTATGAAAATACACTGTCGATATATTTAATTAAATTAGCAAATGTTTCCACAGTAACCTATTTTACGTCAATCGTAATCAAATAATAGAGATAGTATTGCTACATCTCCCACGTAATTATCCCGCTCAGCTATATTATACGGTCATTTGGCAGCTATATAGCATACTGCTCTTGAAGTATTTCCTATAATACTATATAGTACGTACATACATACACATCCCCATTTAATATAGTAGAGGATAGTTCATATCTTGTTTAAAATTGAAGAAAAGTTGATGAAAGTTCAATAATAATTTGAAGCAAAACTCGAAGCGGCATCTCTTGGAAACCGTTAAGCGCTCTATCTACGTCGACATTATTATCACTGTTGGGAGAATTTAAAAATCCCCTCAACCCAAATCATTATTCCTAAGTAAAATTCAATTTGGCATGAGTGATTGCTTCAAATGATGTCTTCAAATATTTTAAATATAATAAAATTTCTAAAAGTAACAAATTTATAAGAATATCAATGTAGATTTGTAGGTTAGATCTCGATAAGAACCTATGGCTTAATTGGCTAGAGCACTAGGACGATGTCCAAGAGACAGGTGCGGGTTCTAGTCTAACTACGTTAAACTTTTTCTACTTTCCATAGTGTGTGAATAACCCTCAAAAGAAACTTATATATAAAGACATTTGTGTACATGATTCTCTTAACCATATTGGAGGATAAATATCCTATATTAAGATATTTTTCAGAAACTCTTTTAAATCTGAACCCGCGGAAACCATCCACGAGGTGCGGGTTCGAATCCAGCTACGTTCAAATTTTTATATGCTTTCTTTAAGTATTTTTTTGGATTAAGACTAAAAATCATCAAAATGTTTTAAATCTGTCTTCAAATACCTTTGCCATATAGGCAATGCAACTTTACACCAGCGTTACATTGTTAATAAAAGTTACTTTGAAAACATTATATATTGGAATAAACTTTTTGTAATATAAGAAGATAGTATATATATATATATATATATATATATATATATATATATATATATATATATATATATATATATATATATATATATATATATATATATATATATATATATATATATATATATATATATATATATATATATATATATATATATATATATATATATATATATATATATATATTGTCTACAAGCGTAATTTTTTAAAATTATACTTTTATATTAATCAAAAATAAATATAAAGAAAGTGTAGATTTATAAAAGAACAGAGAGACGTGTCACTCAGCCCATTCTATCTCAAAATTAACAAAACAATAGACACAACGTATAACTTACCGTTCGTAAGAATGAAACATCATCCTGTTCACTCGCTCCTCCTTCCGCTTCCGCCATTTTGGATACTTTTTCTTATTCGTATAGTTAAATCAACTCGTTTTCATTACTGACTGACATAAATTGACTTTTCACAACTGAAACAAAAGAAAATATATGAACTTAACCTGTTAAAGTATCATGTGAGTATCGTCGCAAAGTTATTTTATTGTATCACAAAGTGGTGAGAAGCTATCGTAGAGCAGCAGCATACCGTGTGTCTGTAAGTGCGACGTTTGCGGGTTCGATTCACACACCGGGGAAGATGAATTATTTTCATTTTGTTCGCTCTGTTTTCAAGACAAATTCAAAATTCAAATTCAAATAATTTTATTCAAACTAAGAATACATGATTCATTTTTTGAACGTCAAAGCGTAAAGTTCCGCCACTCAACACAAACTGTCTCGAAAGGCGGAGAGCTGAGAACGGAATGTGTTAGCAACTAGTCTCCTTCTACCTGGTATGTGGGAAGCTTATAAGAAAATATAACAAAGCTTTTCAAGGAAGACAAAAAAAAGAGTAATTTTGTTTGAAAAAATATATTGCAAAAAGGGTAAAAGAAACCATGTCCTTATATACCTATCTATTAATATTGTTGATTCGCCATATATATATACATAAACTTACATAAAGAACATAAAGAACTGAACTAAACTAATATTGGTGATAAGTATAGTAAAAAAAAAAATTAAAAAAATTAAATTAGCCCACCCGTGCCAGGGTAGGCAGAGGGATCGTAGGGACCGCAGGAACCAAGTGTACTACAGTGTGTAGAACAGTAAATACTTATTTAAAAAAAACTTTAGAACGTATAAAGGTTATTATAGGACAAAAACAACAAATTGCATAACCTACTTTTCATATAAAAAAGCATCTATCGCGTTTTGGCAGTTAAAACTGCGAGCACCAGTCTATATGATTTTTTTCCACTCACAGAGCGACTTCACATTAATACTCGTATTTGCATATTACGTATACTTACATTATTAAATCAAGCAAACTCTAAGCGGAATTAGAATCCTCAATTACTGTCGCTACGCCTCTACGATTTAAAGTTTTAATACTATTACATCCTCTGTTCCATTTGTACGTAATTGTAGGCTGTATCTAAACTAAGGTATACACATTTCTTTATAATATACAAAATCTGATATTGTATTGCATACATTCAGTTCGGTTTTAGGCTTGCAATTAAAAAAGTCTTTAAGTTTAATCCACAAAATATTTTAACTAAAAGGTTGTTTATTTCCACGCGTTTCCTACCTTGCGACATAGACATAGAATATCAAATATAATATCAAATCCAAGTGCGACGTTGACTACAACAATATGCATTCTCTCAAATCGGGCGGATAGTGGGTACAGTGCCTTAACACTCTGCGGGATAAAACGTGGGGCAAAAATCTTCGTCAATATTCAATTATTTACATTTTGCAGACATTGCGTACTATGCGCGATTAAACACTGCGATTAATTAACTATAGGATTATTTTGATTAACTATAGGATAGGTAATCTATATATATGTACAATATCGTACGTATACCTATCCCAGAACTATTATAAATATAAACAAATAGATATTTATTCAAATCGAGATTTGAATCCACTACCACTGAAATGACTGACAGTCAGTCATGTTCCTCCCAACAAAATTTATAACTAGAAATTATAAAAGCTGACATAAACTATAATATTATGCTAAGGAAATTTATAAAGTTGCGTGCAGCGACTCATTGAACCGAATTACAAGCGTCTACTATACACATATTTTTGTTATACACATACTTTGGTTTACGTTTTAAGGTCATTGGATATGCGTAATACGTTTAATAATAAAAGGCATAAGAGATATATAAACAAATAATTACTATAGAAATTAAAATCCCAACTCAAGGATGCCAATTAACGTTTAATCTACATTAAACAAATTCTGCACTAGTACAGAGTTAATGTTTAAATGATAATCAATATGTGGCCGGAAATGCAATTATAGCAAGTGGGCAATTACTATTATGGCTAAAAAAAAATAGCTGTGAAAAATTACATACGAATAATTTTGATAATTTTATTTAATTCTATAGTGCCTTCACAGTACTTTCTAGAAATCAGAAATCAGATAGATATTAGTTCTAGACAGGTCGAGATCTTTTAGCACACCATAGAGATAAAGAATCTCTACTTCCAACGGATAGGATATTTCGTAATATTATATAAGATTTAATAAAATTATGTAGCGAATACCTTCCTTATACAACGCTACTTGACCTACAAACCTTTATCCTCGCTCACAAAAATGTATCTAGATTTAAATACAAAGGAGCGGAAGAATATTTTTTGTAACAAATTAAATGAATATTTCCGCTTATATTTAATCCGATTCTGTTGGAATATTTAAACGCCGTCTCTAGCAACACTATCTGGGACTATCTATAAGCTTATAATTTCATATTTATTGTATGTATGTCTATTTAAGTGTATAATATATACCTTTATATGTTTGTATGTACATGTTATGTATTTTTATGTATTTTTATTTATTTATATATGTTTGTGTATCTATGTGTATATATAGATATGTGTATGTATGTATATCTATATAAATTGTTATATATGTAAGTGTGATTAGTATATTTATATATTTTTGCACCTTTCTGCAATTGTGCTACTGATTCCATATGAATATTAATCATAATGATTGCCTGGAAGAGATCGCTTTCAGCGATAAGGCCGCCATTGCACATAATATACACATATAAAATTCTGTTTGTAAAGTGTTATATCTATTTTTGTCCAATAAAGTAATATTATTATTATTATAATTTTAGCTACGATCTTGTAATTAAGAAGTCTGTACAGGTGGTAGTTGCCAGCTCTATCCACACATAGAAGCAAATTTAGGTATGTTTAAATTTCATCTAGATAAGTCTTCAACTCGGTGGAAAGGGATAAGCGGAATGTCTTATCTCTAGTCTCTGTCCACTATACAAAATCCGCAAACGTTTAAATATAAAAACAATCCAAATCGCTTCGCAGCGTGCTAATTCAAAGAAATTGCTCACAATTTCCTTAAGTCCAAACATAAACTCGACACATTAATCTGAAACGGCGTTATAATTTAGGCGTTTACGCAGTGTACAGCAGCGAACTCAATTATGACTCGCTATGAAAATTATAACAACTTGTATATTTGTTTTTTGTATAGTAAAAATATTGTGAACAATTTTGCAGAGATTCTCTCAGACATTCAGTATAAGTACCCTATGTTGTTAAAAAGTATGTGTTTGTTCCAGAGGAATATACTGTTTAATACAATGTTTCGTTCCAGAGGAATATACCCTGTAAATAAAGTTCAAAGTAAAAGTAAGCATTGTTCTGTAATGACACAGAGTATGTGTTACTTAAACAATGGCATGGTAAATATGTTTTTACAAGACATAACTTCTTCTTCGCGTTCGCGTTCAGATAAAATTGAATATTTACGAATTGATCATTTCCATGAAAGAAAATTCACCTCTTTCAGTCCATTGCGTGTTGTATTGTGGAACGCAACGCCGCCTCTTGTCCTCCCAGGGCTATGAATCGAATCGACGAACCATCGCATCGTGTATACAGTTAGATACTATTCTACTGAGCCTCGATGGCCTCATGTATATTATATATTATGATATATGTTACAATAGAGCTACGATTAGGAGAAAAGCTTAATCCACTTAAGCTTGCTGCACAAGTTTCAAGGTTATAGCGATTCTCGTTAAACTTTATTGCAAATTAACTCTATCGCGACAAAATGTAGTTGAGGAAATCGTTAATGAAACCTACAAAAAATTAAAAACATACATCTCTATTATATTATAAAACTTTAATAAGTTATATAAATTACTAATTGAAGCCCGCAATTTTTTTTACTTGAACAAAAAAAAATATCTATAAAATCAATATCAATATATAAATCCAAATTGCAAACTAAACTGTGTTGTCTCTGAGTCACTCAGTGACGGAGAGTTATATATATATATATATATATATATATATATATATATATATATATATATATATATATATATATATATATATATATATATATATATATATATATATATATATATATATATATATACACATATATATATATATATATATATATATATATATATATATATATATATATATATATATATATATATATATATATATATATATATATATATATATAACTCTCCGTCACACACTCATTTTTTTTCTAATAAAACAAATCTTATACAAACGACTAACTGCATACATCTATACCGTTTATTAATACGTATTGAAACATATAGTTACCATCTCTCCTAAAAAATATATATTTAAAAAAAAACACGCTGCTGTTAAAAGTTTGACCTAGTTTCCTATATACCCATGTAGCCAAAACATTTCATGGATTTTGTGAAATATTTCGTTCGTAGAAAACAAAATTGAACTATCAATGCTTTAACACACCCAATTATTTTATTATAGACAGCGATGTGTGTATGAATTATATTGTACATAAATTGACTTGTCAATAGGTATTGTACGTAAAAACTAAATTTCGTGTATGAAAATACTTCTTTTTCAATATTTATTATAGAAATTTAAAAATAAGTCTAGAAAATTACCTCTAGGGAAGTATCCGGCGGTTGGATTAGCGGGTCATCAATTCAAATTTACATACAAAGAATCTAGTTTGTCAAAATGAGATTTTACGTAGAGATTATCACAAAACTCTCCGTTCACATCTCAATAATACAATAAGAGAAATAAAAATACAAGCAAAACCAGAGTAAAAGCTATAACTAATACAACGAACGTCAGGAATACTTGTACAAAATTTATTACACCCCGGAATCTTGTTTACGAAGTAGTTCATCTATCTCAAGTCAGAAAGAAAATAAAGTGAAAAGTACTAAGATTATACTATTTACTGTGTGAAACACAGAGGTACCTACTCTTAGCTGATGGAGTTGTTCTATAGTTATAACAAAGGTGTTGGCTTATGTACAATTTCTCTCTAATACATTAGTGTCATGGAGGCGTAGCGGAATAGTGTCGGAATGTAAACGTGGTCGTGGATACGATCCCGAACTTGTGTTTATTCGTTTCGGAGTAACCAATTAGGTACTGTCATTCTAATAATGCAAAAAAAGCACCGAATTTCACTAATTAACGAAAATTATTTCAAATTTAGGTGATAAACGGAGAACGGAGTACCTTTACGCTAGTTTCTCTCTGCTTAAACTGCTGCATGAAGAGTAAAAAGAGAAAGTTGTATATATATATATATATATATATATATATATATATATATATATATATATATATATATATATATATATATATATATATATATATATATATATATATATATATATATATATATATATATTATATATATATATATATATATATATATAATATATATATAATATATATATTGGTATATAATAGATTATAAATGTTAAATATTGGATCTTAAAGTATTTAAATTTAACTAATACTATAAAAAATTTACACCATTTTTTTATTTCCAAGGCAATAAAATACGCATAACAATATTAAAAACATTATCAATAATAAAAAAAATTATACTTAAGATAGTTATAATAATATATTATAACTTAAGTTATTAAATTGAAAAGATTAGGCATGATTAATGGTTGATTTGTTGACTTTGACGTTGCACTTCAAATAAGTTCATTTAGTTGAGAGATTGAACTATGTTACATTTATTTCAAGAATTTCAAGAATTGACTGATTGATAGTTCAGCGTATGAATATGTATAATAGATTCGAATACCTATGAATATAATTATTATTATTTATAATAATTTTACAGAAATACCTAGATTTGTAGTTTATTATCGACCTTTTTCATAAAAGTCCAGTATTATAGTTTTAAAATGAAAGTATGGCATATGTAAGTTCACTCAACCAATACAAGCGGATCAGATAGTTTACGTACAACGTGTATGCAATTTGAAAGTTCATGATATTTTATAAATATTTTTATGTGTTTTCAGCTTTATACTGATAAAATATGTATATTTGGTATATACCTCTTTAGGGTACCATACCTCAAAACACTTTGTTGTCTCTCTGTCTGTCTGTCCATCTGTCGATACCATTTTTTCACAAAGCCGTGAAGGTATCAAATTAAATTTGATGTAATGAAAATTGTGAAATAAGGTCAGGTCAGTTCAATGACATTTAAAGTCAACGCAATTAAAATATATGATCGTTTATGTCTAGTTTTTTAGTTTATTTACCTTGCAATGTATGTATGTAAGTATCTCTTCAACCTATACCTGAAATCTTGCATAGATTTAGTTAGAAATTTACAAGATATTAAGTTTGGACGACAATGCAAAGGTGGATTTTGCTTTGGTAAATAAGCTAGTACCAAATTAATTATGTAAAACTTGCTAAGTTTACATTTTTAAAATTTCAACTTAATTAAATATTGATAGATAATTAAACTCGCAACAAGCTTTCATTATCATATAAATTGTGTATAATGAGTTGATAGTTAAAATTTAAAAGTACAAATTTCTTTTTTTTAGAACGTTTAAATAAAAGCTTTTGTTGTTTTTTGTTGTACAATATACAAGTACACTAGCCCTAGCTTCATCAAATTAAATAAGAGTTTCACATTAGCAACTTATTCAATAAAAGAATTTCATACAAACATATATTTCCTTCAACAAAAGGTTATTACAAAAATTGCAATCAAAATAAAAATAAAAACAACCTTCAGATGAAACCGCTCAGAATATATATTAACTATAGGGTAGGGTAGGTGCGGTGATATATGTATGTGAGCCTGGCATGTAATCAAAATGCGTGCTGGCGATATACGGCCGTAGAAATGGTATGTATACCTAAAATTTATATTTATAGGGGGCTATCGTGGCACAGCGGGTTAACGTCTGTCTGTAAACGTGACGGTTGCGGGTTCGATTCCCACTCAATACAATGGGTACAATGAATTATTTTCATTTTCTACACTGTGGTATCAAGGTAAAAGCGCAGCGTTGAGTTTTGCCACTCATTCACACAACAGAGTGTTATAACACTAGGTTTCCTCTAAAAAAAACATATTTATATCGACCGCAGGTACCCATACATAATAGGTAACATTGAAAGGAACAACGTAGTGTAAATAAATTTTAGACAAGTTGCAAATAATTGTATAATTGTAAATTTAATTTGCATAGTATCTTATCTGCTTTCGTTTTAAAGATGATTTAGCAACCGAGCACCGTCCGAAAATGTCGCCAAAACCTATACTATAGATTTTACCTGCCATTTTTCAGGTTTCAATTTCAGCTGTAAGTTGTCTTTCAGTCACGAAAATGAAAAAAAAAGGGTTTTCTTCTCTCAAGCAATATATAAAATGTGAATAGACTGTCATAATACAAAAAAAAATGTTGACAGTGAAAAAGGCGCCAAAATCATATCAAATTTTACCTCACGTCCCCTCCGAGTGAGTATTCACAAGTCAAATAAATTGAAGAACGCCGGTATGCAAAAGGTCTCCGAGGAATTTTTGCGACCTAAATGAAAATTTGTTTAGAATTTTTTTCCATAAGGTCTAGTGATATTATAAATACCTATCGAAATACCTTTAGCTATTTACCACTACTTCTTTACTGCTATAGTGGGTGGAGAGAATTTAGTGTAAGACACTGTGTTTCACTTTCTATCCTTTTCTTTTTATACCCGTGTTGTGGTTCCAAAACCCTGCGTTCAAAGTAATAAAAAAAAATTAAGCAGTATTTGTTATAAACATAAACTAACATCATTTCTATTAGCATGTAGAATTAGAATTTAATAGTTACTAATAAAAGACAAAAATTAACCTATAGTTATATGCAATAGGTATAAATGCATATCTTTTTTGTAATGAACACAGTACGAACTTTCCGACCTCGCCTTTTTCTGCTTTTTTTCGGGTAGCTTTTTTGCTAGCTTTTGAAATATTTTTGTAAGTGCTCTCGGTCACATTTTTTCCTAGCCATGTTATGCGAATTTTAATCTGTCGAATAGTTGATAGGCATTTTACACTAAAAAATAAACAGACTTATCTGAATCTACACGCAATAATCAAGGGTTCGATTTTAGCTCACATTATGTTTATATTTAAAAAAAATGGTTTTGTCGGGCTTACGAAGCCGTTGCGTCGAGTGTCACGCTAGCCCAACGTGACGCATTTAAAATAGATTAAAATAGAGAAATAAATGAGTTACTATAAAACTTCATCTAATTATACCGTAAATTACAAAATAACTCGAAAAAGTCTGATAAATATTAAAATTACAGAAATAACATTAAATTCCTCTATGGTTCTGATGTACCTATACCTAATGCCATATTTTTTTTAAATTACAAAGTTAAACAACATAAATACAATGATAAAATTGTCAGTTTCCATAATACCAAGCCTACAAATGAAAGCTTCATAACATATCATATGACTCTGATAATCACGTCCAATTTACAATAAAAGCAAAATAATATGCCTTTTCAAGGGATGGGCAGGTCATAACCTCTTTATTAGTTCAATGTATTCAATTAATTTAAATTAATCTATTTTTAAGGTTTCCATGGGACAGCTTTCTGACTGTTAACAGTCTGACTGTACGTGCATGGTTGTGGGTTCAATCCCACTAACGGAAATGAATTATATATTCTCTTTTCCCCACCTGGGTATGAAAAAATATACAGAATTAAGTTCCGCCATACAAAACATATCTTGTATTAAAGGAGAAACCGAAAAACTAATCAAAAGTATTCCTCCTTGTATTTAAAATTCCAGTAAAAACATTCAATATTTCCAAAATAAAATATCTATAATATTCCTACAGACATCATCAGATATCATCTTCAGATATTTATGGTAATAGTTCAAATCATAAAAATATTTGCAATATAAATGGTTTTCTTTCCCTTTCTTTTCTGGCTAGAGTTACACAAAGGTATGGACTTTCACTATTGAGAACAACAAACGCTTTTGATTGAATAGCAAATGGGTACCAGAGTGACGAGCTTTTAATTTCCTGAGCTTGAATAAAAACAAAAGAATAAAGAAACGATTCACCACAAGCGAAGTCACGGAATAAACTTAACTCACATATAAAATTTAACATAACGGCATATATGGTAGATTCATCTAACATTAGCGGTTAGTTGTTTACCCTCTAAAAGCTTTCGGCTCCACGCGTGGAATCCGCCACTAGTATAGTGTCCTACTTAACGACTGTTTGCGTCGAGCTTATGTCAAGTTCGTTATAGTATATTTATATATATAGTTTAATTTAGAGCTTAATTATTTTATTTACATCAGATCAATTTACGAGAGTGACCTGTCACTCCGTTTTTTCTTTTAATTATCATAAACATTTATTTCCAATCATTATTTGTATGTATTAATTTTTTTGTCATACATGTATAAACATGCAATGTCGCGAGAGGCGGAAAGCGGGGAACGGAGTGTCTTAACACTATGTTCCTACTATCGACCCCGCTGTGTGACTGTAAAGCGCTTTAGAGCTTTAAATAACAAGAGATAACTTTCCTAGTAGTTGATAGTATCTCAACCAAAGAATCAGACGGTGGAATAATTAATATCGATTAATCGTTAATACAGAACAGGAAAACAAAAGAAACTGTTTTTATCTTGTCTCTGTGGTCTGGAATTGTGAAGAAAATTGCACAAGTACACTCACTATCTGGTATTTTAAGATGTCACATTACTTAGGTATTTATTTATATATAAGTACTAAGCTATATATATATATATATATATATATATATATATATATATATATATATATATATATATATATATATATATATATATATATATATATATATATATATATTTAATACTTTTACTTCACTCTTTTGCCAATACCAGCCAGATTTTCGGTCCATTTTGTGTTGAGTGGCGGAACCTAACGCCGTGCTTTTTCCTCATTAAAGTGAAGCTGAGAATTGAAGTTTATTTATTATAATTTAGCCAAGTTGCGCTTCCAGTCAAGTCCATTCTACCACACATCGACAGTTTCGAACGAAACAATTAATAAGGGACATAGATATACAATTTTACAAGTGTTCACGCAATGACAGTAGATTCACACACTTATGGAAAAATGTCTAAAGTCCTAAAAAAAATTTGCAGACATTTAATACATGTACTGTATTATATACTTTTTCCTTTAAAAATTTTTTGTCACTTTATATATTGGTTTAACCCCACGAGAGGTGGACCCCACAACAATCGCGTCTTAAGTCAGAGATCGCCTCCATGACAAATCAAATCTCAAATTCTACCTACATACAAATTCAACCGTATATGAATATTTGATCTACAAAATATTGGTAGGCGATGATGGATTGCTTTATTGCATGTAAATATATACGGAACACGTGTTGCATAGGCACGTGCCTATATGAGAATATTTAAGAGATAGCGAAAACGATGTTCTATTTTCATTTATAAAGGTATATTACTTTTATCTTTACAAAAGTTATATTGCGTACAATCGGAGTTTATTCAAACTGTAGACTTTTACTATAGAGATTTTGTATATATGAAAAAATAAATACGATGGAAACTCTTCGCCTTTTCTCTTTTATAAGCATATAGCAAATTATAAAGAATAAAAATACATATTACTATGTTATTAATTAAAAGGCGATTAAAGTAGATTGATGGCAGCTTAACAATATGGCGACATGTGGTAACAACTTTGTTATATAACAGTCAATTTATAATAGTGACGTAATTACAAACAGTTGAATTGCATGCGTTTGTAACGTAATAATAGTCGTCTATGTATTGTATTCGTATTATATAGCTTAAAGTTATTTCTATTATTATAACTTTATTTGTAGATAATTATAAAAAATATTAAATCTATATAACCTAATCTATACACGTGAAGCGAAAACTTTGGATCCCTTTTTACGAAAATATGGCGGACGGAGGATAATGAAATTTGGCACACTTACAGTTTATGTATAGAAGAAGTGCAGAACACTAATATTTTTCATTAATAATACTTAAAAAGTATATTCAATCTATAAATAAAACTTTACACACACTACCATAAGTTTAGCAATATAACATTTGTATAAAGTGACATACACGTTGCTATGGCAACGTGTATTTCACGGGTCAACGGGTCCTCTAGTAATCATAAATATAAATGAATGATATAAAAAAAATAAAAAAAACAATGTACAAATGCAATTTTATGGCTTTGTAGTAGAGATGTGCCCACTTTGTCTTTAGCCGAATAGCCCAGACGACTAGTCGATTGTTAAGAAGCCGATTAATCGGCCCACTAAACGGCCCAGCCGATCATTGTAAATTAATTCTGAATGATGACGAGAGCGAAAGAAGTGAAAATTTTCTCAGAATACCTCTGTCCTTTAGGCAGTAAAGAAACGATTAAAATTATAAAATATAAAATCTTAAAATAGGTCTTACTATTTTAAGATTTTATTACTTTTGTTCAAGATTCACGCATTTCAAGACATTGCGTGTTAAGTGGCGGAAGTCACCGCCACGCTTACTCACGATTATAGCTTTTATTTTTTAGCCTCACACTGTATCTCACATATGGCAGAGTAGGCAGATGGGGCCCATTGTTGGGTACTTCTATAAGCACTTTCTTTCCAAATTCAAGCATTTTTTTCCTACCACAACTAGGAAATGAACTGCACTACCCTACATGTATCGCATTTAAAGTCATATACCGCTCCGTTGCCAGATTATTACATTTCACATGATAAATTTACGGCAAGGCAAGGCCAATACAAGTTATATTTTTAAAGTTATATTAAAATTTAGATTAAAACAATATTGAAATTAACATTTTATTAGTTATGACAATCAGATGAAAAACTATGTTGCTGGTTTTTATTATAAGATTTTTACTATATAATTTTTTTATTTATAAAATGAATATTTTATAAATAAAAAAATTATATAGTAAAAATCTTATATTTTTTTATTTATAACATGATTTTGTTTACACACATACGGATAAAAACGTTACGTTAATGTAATTTAGTCTATAAAATTTGTTGGTAGGTATCTATATAGATATATAGAAATTCTATGTTATAAATCCATGCCAATTAGTAATAAATAATTTAAGCTTCAATTAATTATATATAATAGGAAGCTGGTTAAATTTATTTTCTTTGTTATTTTTTACTTTCTTTATTTTTTTTTATATTTTCGAATCGCATTCAGAATAGTATTTACAGACTACAAAGCAAAGAAAAAAACTGTGTGTCTATAATCTCTCTGTTCTGTTAAAACCCTCGGTTCTCTACTTTCTGTTTATATATAAAAGCTATCAATAAGCTCTCTAGTCTTAGGGAAAAAAACAAAATTTTCATAAACGTGAAAGGCGTGTAAAGCACAAGACAAATTGCCCCACAATGAGTATTCACTATTTAGTTATTGGCCACTGGCTCAAACAGCTAGCATATTGCTGAACTACCAATTTTCTGCTAAAGATTTCCCGCTACCAGTAAATTAGTTAAGTTCTATACAAGGTAATACAATTATTTAGTTTAACACATCTTCTACATGTACATAGTCGGATAGGCAGAGAGAACGTAGTGTTAAGACACTCCGTTCGTGTATTTTATGACCTATACTAGTGACACTACGTGTTGTCTGCCTTACAAATAAATTTGCAACATTAACTAAGTTATATAACAAAACAAAAATAATTTTAGCATTGATCCACATAAAGTAATATATATTTGTACAGGCATATGACAATGGAGTACAAATATCAAATATCGACATAGTTATAACAAATACTAACGTCTGGACCCTGAACTAACACTGGAATAAACTTTTACTTTAATATATAAATGGATGAAGAGCGGGATGATATATCACAACACAACTTTTGTAAAAGCATAGACACATTGATATTATATATAATTATATATTATATATTTAATAAATATGGAATTTAAGTAGTGAAGTCTCTTCCAGAGACTCAGACATCTTCAAGTAGTGAAGTCTCAGGAGGACTTCAGCGTTTTGTGATGGTTAAGGGTTCGATCCTCGCTCAGAGGAATAAATTCAATACACACAATTCGGGCGGAAAGCAAAGAACAATAAGTCTTGACACTGGATTCTTTGGTTTTCTCTGCCTACCCTGCTATATGCGGGGTAAAGCTTAAAAACCAAAACATATATATTATAAATTATCCTATATAGTACTATAGATATAGTAGCATGTTTAGTAAATTTGGGAGTACGCGCAATAGGTACTCGCAAAAGGGGCAAATGCTTGAGCAAAGTACCTACTTAGGTACATAGCAACCCTCTGAATATTCATCGACTCGGCCTTCATAATGTGTTATTTATGATAATGAAAAACGTTATCTTGTAAGAATTAATTATATAAATGTATGTATGAAACGCATTCCACTATTAAGTTTTGGTCTATGGCTGAAGAATAGTACTATTAAAATCTACTAGCTTAAAGCTTTTGCCGGCGACTTCGTGCACATGTGCTTACTATTAATTATCCCTCCACTTTACCCCTTTAGGGGGGAATTCGTCCATTTATGTATACCAATTTTTTACTGTTAAGTCTAGAAATGAGAAATTTTCCATACATATTTCACCGTTTCGGGACGGGTTTTTTTCCGTTTCGGGGAGAATTTGTCTATTTCGTCTACACAGATCCTTTTTAATTTGAATCCAAAAATTTATATACTTATTTTCAAGTCTAAAAATGTTCCTTCTAAGTCTAAAAATGAGAAGATTCCATATCAATTTTACCTCATTTTTACCCCCTTAGGAGTTGAGTTTTTAAAAATCCTTTCTTAGTGCTTAAGTGAGCATCATGGAAGGAATTGTACCAAATTTCAAGTTTCTAGGTACAGGAGTTTCGGCTGTGCGTTGATGTCTGAGTCATTCAGTCAGTCAGGTTTACCTTTTATATATATAGAAGTAAGATAGATAGATATAGAGCAATTTATAGGTTATCATAAGGCAGACAGAATTTAGCATCTTTCCATCCAGTCAAAACATTGGTAACTAATTACAAATAATATACTAAAAATTTCCGCGAAATTGAATAACTAAGTTTTATTTGATATCTGTTGCAAGTTACAATGATGACAGATAGTAAATTGGAATTTTATATATAAACAGAACAGAACAGTAGAGAGTGGAGTATTTTAACACTAAACAATTTTTGCCAACCGAGAGAAAAACACTTTGTGTTTATAATCTCGCATATGAGGCGTGTGCGAGATTACAAACACAAAGTGATTTTCTCTGATTTATAGTCTGTAAATACTATTCTGAATGCGATTCGAAAAGATAAAAAAATAAAGAAAGAAAAAAACAACAAAGAAAATAAATTCAACCGGCTTCCAATTTATATATTATTCATTGAAACTTAAATGATTTATTTTAACTAATTGGCATGGATTTAGAACATACAATTTCTTGGTTACATTAACGTTACGTTTTCATGATAATAAAATTCACACAAACGAAATTGCGTGCAGCAAGTAGTATTAAATAAAACTGCTATATAATATGATTAAATAGACAGTTTCAAAATGTTACAAAGAGAAAGTTACAAAGACACTTCTGCCCACGACTCGTGGCGTCGTTAGCAAAAAAAAAAACAAAAGATAAATTACTTTCTTTAGAGAAAAGTGTGACCTATTTTCACAGATCACTTCTGTCCTTACATTATACGGATTAAATCAATATAGTTCATAAAATATTAGTTAAAAAAAGATTATTACGACTTGTTTTTACCTGCGGCTTTGCTCAGTACGTAAGTTTTGTATATGAAACATGATATATTCAAAGTGCCTAAGGTGCCTAAGCTGATCACAGTGTTAGCATAATTTACTCATAATTATAATATATTGAATGTTATTTGAGTTAAACAGTATTTATAGATGGCGTTGATAAATTAAGTATTGTTATTGACTTGAATAGTTCCCATTTATGAATAAAGAGGGCGTTGTCTTTTCCGGTTATATATGAATATAACTGCAAAAGTCGCAGCACTCGGGATCCATTTTTGGAAAGGCATCAGACGCGGAAAGTCTGTCACTGGAGTGTTGTGATTATACGTCTACGGAATTGTATACAAAGTGAGAACAAGAGTACATGATGCCATTATTATAAAATTGTAAATTGAAATAAATCATTATAAAACTGGAGTCTAGGTATACAGTGGGTTACGTCAAAACAATTGATGTGATGAATGTTCCCTTACAACCTTCCTCGATATATCGACTATACAACATAAAAATAAGTTAAGTTCTCTGGTTGAAATACTTAAAGAAAACATATAAAAATTTGTAAACAGTGGTATTTGAACCCGCGCCTCATGGAAACCGCCGTTCTTCATCAAGCTGCGTCGAAATTCCTATATGCTTTTTAAAATTTATTAGGTTAGTAGCATTATTGTAGGGAGATTTGAGACTATAATAATCATAAAAATATTTAATAAAAATAGCATTCTCTCTTGGCAAATGATTGTTCTTTGCAATCATTTTTGAGTAGCGAAAATTTTTAAAATTAACTTTTCGTTTAAAAAATCATCAAAATAAGTTCTATGGTTCTTGCGATTATTATACATTTTAAATAAAACGGATATATCGCATATATTGATATCGGACGCTATGAACACTTTGCCGTCCGTCCGTCCGTGGTCGCATGTACCTGGTATACCACAGAGTGTCAATATACGCGATATAAATTATTTCATTTTTACAATTCTAACCGGTACAAAATGAGATAAGCATGTTCATCCAAAGAAATACTTCAGCATTCTAATATTAATATCGATCAAGAGCAATCATAAAAACGAAGGCGCCGTCGAGGCACACTGACGACGTCTAAAAGACTCTAATTAAAATAATTGTGGGTCAAAATCGTGTAGTCTCGACAGAATATTATATTCAATTTATTTTCTAAATTTTGATTTATTTTCAATTTATTTTCTAAACACCTATAATGAAGATCGATAGAACTTAGTGATATGACACTCTATTACCTATTTTCCAACCAAATTTTAACATATTATTTGCTGAGTGACTGCACTCATTGCTGCCGTCAATTAGAGCGGAACGGAAATGAAATAAGAAATTATATTTAAACAATATCCTTGATTATATATATATATATATATATATATATATATATATATATATATATATATATATATATATATATATATATATATATATATATATATATATATATATATATAAAATAAATAAATGTTAGACTTCACCGCCCAACACCTATTCTGCTTAGGCGGAGAATGGAATAACAGACTGAAGTAACCTTTCCTGACCGCACAGAGATTGTTGCCTAATGTAAGAAACTTTTGCATATAAAAAAATAGCTTCACGCTATTTCCCGCATAGAGCAGGGGAGTCAGGAGAACCTAGTGTTAAGACATTCCGTTTCCCATATCCCGTCCAATTTTGTGACACTGCGTGTTGAGTGGCGGAACTTAATGCCGTGCTGACTAGCTTCTATAAATATCTATATTAACCAAACATGTTTCTCGTAAGCTTTAATTATAATTATGAATTACAGAAACCAAATTATGTTACTGTTTTATTTAATTTATAACATCGTTTCTTTTACCATTTAAAAAAAATGCAGTCAGATATAAATACACTAAAACAATACGAGTTTATGGTTAAAATTTCTTTATCAGTCTGTTTGTCTGTTTGTGCACGCACATCTTTGGATCTACTAATTTGACGGTTAGATTGATTTTTCTCCCTAGAATCTCTATAAATCTAGGCTATAATAAATTCTAAAGACTAGCATACCTGATGCAGAACCATAGTAGACCAGCAGAATTATAATAATTGATGAAATGCCACCAAAACAAAAATGACTGAATGTGATAAGCATTTTCCAATGACATATCAAAGTCAAGGATCTTGTACACCCTACGTAGAACATTTAAGCTATTAGCAACCAGAAAATGGCTCCTTATTCAAAGCAGTTGAGCGTGATGAGCATTTTTCGTTCAAATATGAAAATCCAGGATCTGGAATATCTCATAATAAACTATTATGTCCAGCTAAACTGCATGAAACACGGAAATGCCACTTTAACCAAAGCCGTATAACGTGATGGATATTTCCCATTGACATTTTGATATATAATATCAAGGATCTTGAACCAGAATAGATAAGCTAAAGTAAAAAACAAGAAAAAGTATTTTTAGCCAATTATTGAGCGTACCTATATTAATAAGCCTTTAATATAATCTCAACGAAAAAGGATAGCAGACCGTAGGGTGGACAAGAGAGGCATAAAATCCACGCCAACGAAGTCGCGGTCGTCCTCTGGTGTCTTATACATGTAAATCTAAATCTATATATATATATATATATATATATATATATATATATATATATATATATATATATATATATATATATATATATATATATATATATATATATATATATATATATATCTCAGAGGGTGTCTAGCCAATTATCTGTCCGATATTTGGTTTCCGTCATACGGGTACGCGACCCCGGGACCTCGAGCCACCACTTTCATAACCCGATCCAATCCATGTAAGTGGTGTCCCTCCCCTATATTCCAAGTCTTTCTGCCTCTTATTCCCTTTCCTTTCTTGGTTTCTCCCAGTAATGGGTTTGGAGGTCAGATGGCAATCGCTCCACAAAAAACCACTTCGCCACTCATATGGACCGATTGGTCTTAGTCGGAAGGCAGACCCTGGCAAAAGCCGGGACTAATGCCAGGAAGAAGAAGAAGATATATATATATATATATATATATATATATATATATATATATATATATATATATATATATATATATATATATATATATATATATAGTAAAAAAAAAACATACGATTTCTAACTATTTATAATATGAAACTAGTTTCAGCCCATCTCTAAACAAAGTATTCCCGCCATACACCCAGGTCCGCCCACAAAGTACGCGAGCCAACTATTCTATTAATAGTCCACACCTACCTGTACTTGTCCTTTTATTTTTGAATTTCTTACCGACTTCTTAGACAGATTCACGTAAAGTACTTGTAATTTTTCATTTATATTGGTGCGTTTATATTTTTTTTGTATTTATTTATTTCACTTTATAACTAGAAATTTAAATTATTAATTATAGTAACAATAGTAATAATATGCTAACGAAAACAATAAGTACCAAATTATCCCATTTTTAAGTTTTTTTACCTGCCATTTAGGTTCCCTGTGAGATAGATAGAGAGTATAATATGGGAATCTGGTCAGTGGCTTGATGGATTACCGCGCTTATTGCTATCTGTAGGGGTTGGAATACTTGGTCTGATCATAATTTGAAAGCCGTCCCCTCGGCCTCTTGCCTTCAAATTTCCTTGCTTCCATGAGTTTTTTCAAGTTATAGTAACTTGTTTCTGCGCGCTATAATATAGCCAAAGTATATGAGAATGCGTTGCAAGCAAGTGTTGCATAGTCGCTGAGAATGTCCTATATTGTATAACATAATTTTTCATGGCTAAATGGATGTTAAGGCTGCTATATTATATTAGGACTGGGCTGGACACGTTTGCGAAAATCACTACCGATTGAATCCGAAACTCCAGAAGGCGAATCGGTAGACCAAAACGGAGATGGCAGGATGAGTTGTACCAGTACGAAACAGACTGGACCAAAATAGCACAAACCAGGGAAGTGTGGAAAAACTGGAGAGAGGTGTTTGCCCAACAATGAGACAGTTCAGGCTAATATAATAATAATTTTTCATAATAATTTATCATAAATAATAATCCATCGTATCGCAGTGGAACATCGGACAGTAAAGCGACGTTTGCGAGTTCGATTCCCACTCGGAGTAATGACTTGTAATATTATTCCCCCGCTGTGACAAGAAAACGTCTGGCGGTGGTTTCAGCTATTTAAAAATAGGATGGAGTGTCTTCTCACTAGAGTTTTAAAGTCTTACTCTGTTATAATATGCGCCAAATAAAAAATTAAAAAGAAACAAAATTATAGGTAGTACATTAGATTAACCCAAATTCGCTGTCATCGAAAAATAATAAAAAACAAATTAATATACAATACAAATGATTTTTATCTTCAATTATTCTTATGTACTATACCACGTTTTTCCACTGTAGTTTTGCATAAAGCCTTCTCGGTTCACGAAACCTGTTGGATTTCACGCATGAATATTTAGATGAGCTTGCATTTACAGGCGATTTGTACAAGAAGACATGTTGTACTTGCAGACATTTATCTCATAAAATATGTACCTATACAAAACGGACGACTTAAGCCTTTGAGTTTTTGAAACATAAAAACTAAATGAGAATTTGTTAAAGTTTGAAACATAAAAACTAAATGAGAATTTTATTTATCAGGTCAGTTTAAACTAAGTTTCTAAGGATCAGTTAGAAGAAACGCAATTTTAAAATTATTCACATATAATTCCGTATAAAGTCGGTTGTAAAATTTGAATTTCGAATTATTATATCGCTTGTCACAACTTTTTGCGTAAGTAAATTTCGTCAAGTTAACAAAGAAATAAAATAAGTTTTTAAGTTGACAGGAATCCTTAGTGACAAAAAAATTAGTTGTCAAATTGAAATGTCCAATTACAAATAATTACAGACTGCCCAATTATTTCAAGGACAAAGCTTAATAATAATTTAAGCTTATAATTTTATATTTTATTGTATTGTTATATTTTAATTATATTGTAGCTTTAAAATTTGAATCCACACCCATACTAAACTATATTTTATATAAAATAGCGACTAGCGTCTATAAAAGACCACTGCACCGAGACTGGACGCGGAAGCTCAACAAAAAACAGTAATTACCTCGTTCTTTCTATATGCAAATATAAATATTTGAAACATAATTTTAAACGCTTCGTTAGCTAGTATAGAAATAAATATAATAGGTACAAAGTACAAATAATAGTAAATACCATCTTCAAAGGGAACACAGAATCGGCATCCTGGAGGAAAAACTGAATTGTCACGTAAAAACCACGAGGATAATATATATAGGCTATATAGGATATATATAGGCGAAAGAGATATAAAGGAAATATACAGTAGTGTTTAATGCTCCGTTCTCTCTGATTCCACGGCTAGAGCTTACAGCATTACAGTCTTAACACCTAGGCATATAATGTTGCAAACCAAAAATAACAAAATATACAAAAAAAAAAAAATAGTGACACAATTCTTAAAATATTTTAAATAAAACACAATTCAATTTTAACAGGAATTTAAAGCCGCAACTGATTTAGTGCAATAATTTGATGATCTAGTTACTCTCCAGTAATTAAAATATTAACAAAAAAAGCTTATATTTTTAAAAAAATATTTGAAATAGTAATGGTACGTGACCGAATTATGTCAAAATATAATAAATAGCAGTTAACCCCTGCCTATTCACAACATAAAAGTGTAAAGATTTTTTTTATACACAAAAATAAACCTTATCCCATATTGCGAGGAAACAAAATCACTTGTACATTTTTTTGATAGATAATAAATAAAATGGCAACTAAATATATCAAACTAACCTGTATATAGTCAAATTAAATCCAGATTACAAATATATCACTCACAGTCACTTATATATTTACAATTACACAGATTCACGTTACTTTTTATAACAAAAACAAAGAATTTATAACGAATACATTTTTATTTATTCCCCCTCCTAACGTGGTTTACGGCCGAGTGCCGCAGAAATACTGAAACCCGCAAAGTCGCAAACCTACCTTCGGGAATATTCGGAGTTGCTATAACTAGACTTTTCCCATTTTTCAAGGGATACAAGTATATAATTTGAGCCATATCAAATTAAATAAAAAAAAATACTGTCTGCATAAATATATTTTTATACTAATGTTAATTAATAGCAAACATTATTTAAACAGTAAATAAATGAACTAAGTAATTAGTGTTGGAAATTCTATTTCATAGAACATGAAAAGAAGCTTCTGTCTTGTATTAATAATATGAAAGGTTGTTTCTAATATTTATATATTTTATAGACAATTGACATATTTATTTACTATATTACATAAGGATAAACGTAACATATGTTTGAAACATACATTATGCCAAATTTGTTTAAATATTAAAAAAATACGATGATTAGTATGGAATCGTCTGAATATCATTTATAAAAATAGAACTTTTGTGTGATTTTGATAAAAAAAAATAAAATATAAGTATTTTAAATATCACAATTTGCTTTGACAAAGTTTTAAGCGTTATATTTGCACAGATTAAATGTTATTAAAACAAATAATGAACGCGACGCGTTAATGACAATAATTCTTTACTTGGAGACAGAAGTAGTTATATGTTTATTTTATTTACCGTATTTTGGAGATTAGCCAAATTATACAATACCATACTATTCATGTTTGACAGTTGCTTAGCAAAGGAAAGTATAGATAAATATTTAAATATATCTATATATAAGTTCTGATAAGATTTTTATCACTCCGTTTTCTAGTTTCCATATATTTGATACAAAATGTGAGGTGGCGAAATACAATATCGCCATTTATCTAGAACGAAAACAAAAATCGAAAAATATAAATAAAATTTAAACGATTGTGATTTGTACTATTAGATTGTATAAAATTATTGACCGCTGCCTAACTTAACATTTTTACATCTAACTAACCTTTTAAAAATATTCTTACTTACTGTATTTCATTTATGGTAAAATATAATTTTGGAAATTAAAATATAGGGAAATTATAGTTCTCGTATACGAAGCACTAAATGTTGACAACTGCATCGTAACGACTTTAAATTCGATTTTCACTCTAACGTGGCCCTTGAACTCAAATGCATTTCCTGTTTTCAAAGCTTTTCGCTTTTTACTTAATCAATTAAGAAGTACATAATTGAAATTACATTTCAAGTTATTTAGTGTCTTTTCTACGATATTTTAAATTGTTGTTCAAGCGCTAAGCATATCGAAAATATATATATATATATATATATATATATATATATATATATATATATATATATATATATATATATATATATATATATATATATATATATATATATATATATATATATATATATATATATATATATATATATATTCTTTTTTTTTTGGGGAGAGCTTTTCGCTTTTAGGGCTATAGGGCTATATACTATACATTCAAATATAAATTTTGTGAATTCAAAATAAGTCAATATAGATAAAACAAATACCATAAAGGTATATATTTTTTTAATTCTGGGGTATTCTTTTAAGCATGTTGATATGTACATATACAGCATGTTCTTAAGTATGTTGTTAAGTACATTAACAGTATCTACAATAGATAAGTTGCAACATTTTATATTCTATATTTAATTTATTATATTTAATATTATATATAATAATGTTAATAATTAATCAAAGACCAAATTACTTTCTCGAGAAGGCCGCACACAATTTGGTTTCAAGGTAAGTTCGATCTTGTTAGCTCTCATCTTTTACCGCCAGACCGCTTCTTCCGCATGAATATCTTATAGGTAAACTACGGCTTGCAAACTATACATACTGTAGTACTAAATGAAATGATAAGTTCAAGTTATACTGTGTATATTATCTATATTAATATGGTTGGTTGTGGTGGTGTTTAAATCATGTCTCAAACAAAGGAATAAATAAATATATAGGTTCACGTTTTTTCCCGTAAATACCAGAAACTCTAGTGTTAAGACACTTCGTTCTCCACTTTCGACCAACTTTTCGAGATATTTTTGAATGGTGGAACTCAACGCCGCCTCTTACTAGGTAGACTAATCTTAATGAAATAAAAAATTTCCCGTACAGGGAACTTAACCCGCAACCGTAGTACTAAATGAAATAATAAGTTCAAGTTATACTGTGTATATTATCTATATTAATATCATAAAACTGTAGAGCTTGTTTCTTTGAACGAGTCAATCTCAAACATTACTAGCTAGAATTGAAAAATATTTATTGTATTATATAGTCCACTTATCAATGAAGGTATATATATATATATATATATATATATATATATTATATATAATATATATATATATATTATATATATATATATATATATATATATATATATATATATATATATATATATATATATATATATATATATAATATATATATATATATATAATATATATATATAGTATATATATATATATATATTATATTATATATATTATATATATATATATATAATATATATATATATATATATATATATATATATATATCTATATATTATATATATATATATATAATATTATATATATATATAATATATATATATATATATACATTATAGAATATGTAATACAATCATACACAATTCTTCGTTATGTCCATTTGTCCATGCGGGCAAAGCCTTCTTTTACTACTCATTTATTTTATTATATTAACTATCCTCCTCCTCTTTCTATCCTCCCCGCCCCCCTCGTTTATTTTCAATATCTATATAATAATTTGCCAATTATTATTTTCAAAAGAAATGTAACATTGCACATTTTGCACATTTTTGTGCTGATTTTTTTTTTGCTATTTAGCTCGCAACCTGTTTCATTGCTTTTGCGGAAATTGAGGATCGCGCATGTTATTTAACAAACTAGTAACTAAACTAAAAACTATTTTTCTTTCTTTCTTTTTTTTTTTAATTTTCACGAACCGTATGTAGAAGGATAATAATACTTAAGACACTTCGTTCCCCACTTTCTACCTTTCGATTGCATGTTGAGTGGTGGAACTCAACGCCGCGCTTTTGCCTTGTTGCCAGAGCGAAAAAAATTAAAATAATTGGTACTACTCTCATGTGAATTGAACTCACACACCGTCACAAAAAGACTAATTTAAAAGTAATAAAAAAAGATACTTACTAAAAATCACTAAGTGGGTACATCCATACACTACCGCTGAACGCACTGTTCACACATTTTCACTGAACAAACAAACAGTATTTTATATATTTCTATATAATAAACACACAAAAGGGTACCTTTCCAAATCGTGTTTCGTTAAAAATCCCTAAGAATAGGAATTTTCTATAGTCCGGGCAGCGCGAGCGCCGGACGGTATTTAGAACGAAGCAACGTGCGCGTTCAAATCTATTTATATTTTAGCCGGGGATTTTGGTTAGCCAGTGTGTATTGAGCTGTGATGTGTGAATGAGCCTGGAGACACATGGATGCTGGTTCGATTTATTTGAAATTGATATTTTATTTTGGTTAAATCATGTCTCAAACAAAGGAATAAATAAATATATAGGTTCACGTTTTTTCTCGTAAATCCAGAAAGTCTAGTATGAAGACACTTCGTTCTCCACTTTCGACCAAATTTTCGAGATATTTTTGAATGGTGGAACTCAACGCCGCCTCTTACTAGGTAGACTGATCTTAATGAAATAAAAAATTTCCCGTACAGGGAACTTAACCTGCAACCATCGCCGTAGACACTATGACCAAAAAGTATAGTTTTACATAAACATTTTTAACATTTCTTAAGTGTAATTCCAAACAAAGGAACGTAGCCGCACTCGAACCCGCACCTTTTGAAACCGTCCATCGTATAACATAAATGGATAATTTTAAATAAACTTACTTTAAATTAGATTTACACAACAGTGATGTCTTAATAAAATCCCAAATAAATAGGGCGTCAAAATACCTACATACTAAAACCTCAGTGCTCTTCTTCGACTGCCACTGGCTGTACCCTAATCTAACAAAATATAATTCAATCTCACACTACTTTACCCAATTTACAAAGAAAATTATAAAATTCAGAAACATGGTAAATAATTGTCAAAATAAATATATACATAATTATCAAAATAATAATATATTGAAAATATTAATTTCTAATTATAAAATATTTTTACCGTATTTTATTAGAATCTATTCCATACACCTAATATTAGTAGCATTTTAAACATTAATATGTACATCAAATGTATATTTAAAAAAATCATTGAGTACTAAGCTTAATCTATTATTACAGTTACATCTGAAGCGGCTAACGTAATGGCGGTTCATTTTACACTTGTCATTTACCAAATTGTTTCGTGAAATAAATATCCAAAAGCCCCAGACTCCTTGATCTTTCACAAGTAGTAACAATGTTTTTTTGTATTTAATTTGTTTTATCTTGAAACTTGCCAAATTTACAGATTAATTAGCATTTAGGACATGAAAGGCTGTCTGTCCTACGTACTGTACTACATACACAATTTTGGTTTGCACCTTGTCGTATACTAGCGGCCAGTCCGCGGCTACCCTCGCTTTAACTGCACTATTATTTACTTAATAGCAAATTGATTTGGGTACCCATATATTTATTCTGATGTATAAGCTAAGCTATATATATACCTACCTTTTACTGGAAAGTTTCATCTAAATCAGTTCAGTAGGTTTTGCGTGAAACCGGAAAAACCATCAATCCTCACAAACTTTCACATTTATAGTATTAGTATAATCTAAAAAGCTATAGTAAAGCCTAAAGCTTGCAAGTCCCTTGCAACTTGTTATGAAATAGGCAATTGATTGTAATATAGGTAATTAAAGAAGTTAAACACACAATAAATAAAAACATTTATTTAAAACAATAACAATCATAAAAATTACAATATCAACAAATACCATATAAGTTAAGTAGTAAATGCTAGAAAATTCTATTTGTTCATACAGAAAAGCTACATAAAGCTCAACTTGCGCAATTTGTCAAACAAACTTTTGCGACTTACAAAAATCTCCAATACTCCAATCAATTTGATAAAACTTTAATTTGATAAAACCTTTATTATTTCATACATAATAGCATACATAGTTCTTACATTTTCATAAAACTTCCTAAACATCAAAGCATTTTCTATGTATTTTTTATACTCAGAACAATTACAGTACACAACATATTTAGAAATAGGTACTATATAGTGAGGCCGTGCCTTGCTGCAGCGGCACAGCGTCTGACTGTACCTAAAAACCTTCGTTGTAGGTTCTATTCCAATTTGGGGCAATTAATTATTTCATTACATTATTCTGGTAATAAGACAAAGCGCGGCGCAGCGTATATACGGGGAAAAGTTCGAAGCTAATTTCAGGACAAAAAGTGAATCGCCAAACAATTTGTCACATATACTCGTAATAAATTAGTTCAATCAAAATCTAAAAGCAACCCGTCTATCTAAACACCGACAGCAATTCGTTGAAATTAACTACAGATCCGCACACGAGTATGAAGAAGCCGATCGAAATCAGAACAACTCCTTTCCACAGCCTCCACTTATACTTGCCGAGGCCTGGTCTTTGCCATATGGTCATTAAATAGATCATATTCGGCCAGATGAACGCCATGTTCGATAGGCAAAATGCTCCCAGCTGCAAAATAAAACATTTATTTTCCACGTTTTTTGATAACGTGTATGGCATAATGGTTAGAGTACTTGCACGGTGTTTTTGGGGTGTAGGTTTGAGCCCCAGATTACAACACATTTTCTTCTTTTTAGTGGCATAATGTTTAGAAAATGTTCAAAATACTAAGGCTTAGGTATAAGCTTTTGTTATGCTACTACTTGAAGTATATATTTTTTCACTGTTGCTTTACTTCTAGGTATTGCCTGTTGAGTGGCGGAACTTAGCGCCGAAATTTTACTAACTATATATTATATGAATATTATACCAAGTTCAAAGATCAGAGAGGATTCAGAGACTCAAAAAATCACTTTAACAATTGTGCTATGACATTAGGAGCTATTACGATATTACACAAAGAAGGAAAAAATCATGTTCAAGTCATTTATAGTTCAATAAATTAAATATAAAATATATACCTATTCTTAACTAATTAATAATAATGTATATATATATATATATATATATATATATATATATATATATATATATATATATATATATATATATATATATATATGTATATGTACTTACAAAACCCATAAGAGCATTGATATTAGGAAACACGATGGCTACAATACCAATGATCACAACAAATATTGCTCTATAAATCAGTTCCCACATTAAAATTTTGTCTTGGTTGTGCAATGGTTTTATATAGTAGAAGCACAAGTTGAAAGGCACCCAGTAGTTCAGAGCGTGGGTCACGTAGATCATTATTGCTATACCACCTTTCAATATTTTGGGGAAGCTGAAACATTTTAAAGTTATAATATATATTTATGAATATAATGAATAATCTATACAGTTACCTTGAGTAGACAATTTAACAAAATAAACTACTTGACTCATATCTGATTAATATGTAAGATGTGACTAATATGTAAGTTTTAGTAAAATGAAATAAGAAATTATAATAGATGAATAAGAAATTATAAGAAATTATAATATACAAAAAGCATAGAACTAAGGAGTTTCATCTGATTCTATCAACAAGTGTGCGGACACTTGTTATTGAATTTAACGTAAGTGAATTGATAGTAAGAAAATTAAGATGGCGCCACAGCAGCAAGTGGAAGGATTTTAAAAGAGCGCCTTATACTATAAGAATTGGATACTATATCCTATAAATAAAAAAGGAAAGAATTGAGTTGCGATTTAAATACAGTATACTGTATATTTTTCACTTTTTTGTTGTTCGATCACTCCAATCACTCAATTTTAATGGATTAACAATATTTGACACGTCATGCATTAACAATAAACTTTGTTAAATTAATAACAATTCAAATTTTGAGAGATAGTGCTAGCACAATAATGTCAAATGTTTGTCTGACATTTGTCTGGCTTAGGGTACGGACAATCTGAAGACTTGTGTCTAATCTTTCCTATTATTAAATGGATATTAAAATTGAATGGTATACCAGACCATATCTGTTATTATTTATTTATCTATTTACTTTATTTTATACTAGCCACCCGTCTGCAGCTTATTTAGCAAGTGAATACTTATTGTAGCTAGTGATACATTAGTATTACTAAAGAACATTTTTTTCTCAATAATTTTAATTTAATTTTTTTTTTATCAATAATATTTTTCGCAGCGCACGCGATGACATTCACATCTTGGGCCACAGCCTAAGTTGTTGCATTTTTATTATTGATTCCGATTTTTATTCAAAAAATAATATAGCCTATGTCACCCAGATAAGATGCAGCTTCCTAATGGTTATTTTTTTATTAAATCGGTTCAGTAGTTTTTGTGTGAAAACATTACAAACATAGAAACACAAATGTTACCTCTTTATAATATTTGTTTAGAAGAGTCAAGTAGCTTAAAATATATTAATTTAACCTACAAAATATTATACAAAAAACATTCGCTTTTAGATATTTTAATATTTTTTAATTTTTTTGCTTTAAAATTTTTGTTTCATTGAGAAGTAGAGAAAGAGTAGAAATAAAAGAAGAGAGAAAGAAAAAGAAAGAAAGAAAAAAAACACTGTTATAATATATTATAACAGTGCTTTTAAAGCACTGTTATAATATATTAAGTGCTGCAAACGATATATCGTTTGTTGTATAGTAAATATATATAAAATAAAAGAAAAATGAAATGTACTAACAGAGACATAGGGAAGTTGACAGTTATAGGAGATTCACAGGTTTCTAAAAAGGCGGAATATCCAAAGAACGATACCGAAAACGTGCACATTATAATAAGTGACATTCCTAGAAAAAAAAATTATATACACACTAAAATTTATTCTCTAATATATACATATTATTATATTTCTACACTGTTATTAAAAGCTGAATAGTTAGTTTGATTAATTACTCTCAGATTAAAATATATATTTTTGGTCCATTTATCCAGGATCTTGTCGTTTGATTCCCACTCGGGGGAAATGAAATATTTTCATTTTCTCGGCCTGGTAACATGACAAAAGCGCGGCGTTCAGTTCCGCCATTCAACCACGCATTATCTCGAATATTGAGTGGACAGTGGAAACAGTGTCTTTACACAAGGAGCCTCTGCCCTGAACCCTGCTCATCGCGGGATAGGGATACAGTGTAAGGGCCTCACGCTAAAAAATTTCAATATTCACTGAGCCAGATCTTATAATTTAAATGAAAGTCTTACCCGTCATCAAAGCCTGTGGAAATTTCTTTGGATCTTTCATATTATTCTCTATAGGTATGACCACGCCTGAGCACGACATACTGAACACCGACATGCCGACGTATTCAAAGAAATTATATATCGTAGTCACCCCCACTAAGTTTGAAAATGTCGGATTCAACGTGAACGCGTAGTAAATTGTCAATCCTATGCAGAACACTGTAATGAAGGCAGATACGTTTTTTAGCAATTTATGGCAAAATATATTAAGTATATAAAAAAAATAAAAAAAACCTTACCAGTTACTATACCTACTTAGTCTTGCCATTAATATTGTTACAAAGAAACTCATATTTTTTTTTATTATATGTAAAATTTATTATAGTATTACAGTGTGTGTGTTAATTTAAAACATAATTAAACATAAAATTATTACAAATATATAAAGCTTATTTCAAGTGGTCTCCATTAGCTACAATACTGCCCTTAAACTTTGAAGCCAGTTATTAATAGCAGCACGCACTTTATCTATGGGAAAATTCTTCATTGTTAATGTTACGGAATATTTTAGGAACCCATCATCACGGCGTTTAGAGCAAGCCGTGCTGAACTGACCATAGATCATAATCCAGTGGAAGGAGATGATGACCAGTCTTCAGCCTTGATGAAGTTCGGAACGTTCGTTTCCAACCAAGAATGTTGATGTTTGTTTAGACACTTATTTCACAAAAATGGCTAAGACTCCACCAAACCATCACAGAATTCGGATAATGCCCACGTTGTACTCCGTTGACTAATTGGTAAGCTTCCTTAGAGCTTCCAGCATAAATACGATCTTATTGTTTCTTAAAATATTGCTCAATTGTAAACATTTTCTGATCGGTAAACAAAAAAAATCTCTGACCTCCATTTTCGTACCGTTAAAGTAGTTGTTTTGATTTTAAACTATTATTTTATTAAATAATCAGCTAAGAAATAAGCTTAAGAAATAAGCTTCATTTATAGGTTACATGATATTGGCACGAAAATAATTCTTCAATGTCATGACAGATTCACAGAACGAATGGTCTCCTTCTGTGAATCTGTCATGCAATCTGTGAATCTGTCTGTGGACCAGCACCTCTCACTATACAGCATGGACCCCACCACACTGGATAGTGAAAGGTCTCTACCCACTACATTTTTCAATGCATGCCGCTGTGGGGCCTGGGGCGCCTGGGGCGTGGTGGGGTGCCGCTTACTCTGCATAGCTCCCGAGTCTGATGCGGACTCTATAACTCTCACGTTACCTTCATTTATTGGGTTTGGTTTTAGGTTTTCTATAAAGTTCCCACGAGTATGAGGGAAATACAGTCCATCCAAGCAGTGCCCCCTGTACTTGGGTAAGCCTAATACGCCACGGGTGTCAGCCTGTACCCCGGCGGGGCCAGCAGTAGCGACTGATCAGCCCATCAGCCAAGCACCCCTCGCGATTCTTCGCCGCTTGGGTTGGGGTAATTTTTTATAGAGGTTATCTTCCTCGGAGCCCGGCCAGTGAAGGCAAGACTCTCGGTTCCACTCATGATTACGAGACATGACCGCAACCACAAGTGGAGTTCCGATATTCTCAGCGCGGGTACATACATCGCTGCACCTACGTGGTGGTAGGGTTAGTACACACTACGTACCATTCATTGCCCAAGGAAAATCCTGTGGGCAATAATTGCCCACTGCCCAGGGTGCACTGGCACGCTATACTGTTCGTCTCCTCGAATGGCAGACGCATTCGAAAGAGGCCAGAAGTAAGCGTGCACACGAGGAGGTTATCCGACTTTGCCCCCTGTTAGTTAATAACCTACCATAACCTAATAATGCTTTTATACTATATTATTAATTTATATTATTTTATTTTTATTTATGTATTTAATTAGGTCAATAGGTTCCTAATTGAATAAATAATATTGTTTCGATTCATTCAGAGACGCCCTCGTAAAGCAGTAGCCGCGAGCATGTCAACAATATATAACTACTAACAATATATAACAATATATAATATACTTAAATTATTTTGATTTCTTCATCTTAAAATCGGGCGAAAAGTATTTACACACTCTGCTAAGCGAAAAGTAATATTGAGCGGAAAATATTTCAGTCATATATAATCTGTCTATATTTCAGGTGGACTGGCGAAACTTAACGCCGCAATTGACTTTTAAAAAAAGGCAAAAGAGAAACCTCTCTGGACATAAATATCTTAAGTGTTATCTATTCGGTTGCTCTCGTAACAAGACGTTGTCGCGTTGAGTTATGAAAGAATATTCAAGATAACTTACATATAATAATATTAGCAACGATAGAGAACGGCGCGAGCCATTTCAAGTGAGTTATCAAACAGATCAAGATAATCGGCAATATCATAGATGCCAAGTATACTCTCAAATCCGGATATCCTGTAACAAATAACATTAAAATTAAATATAAACAAATAAAAGGTGACGTCACGGCGCAGCGGCACAGCAGGTGGATGAATTATCATCATTTCCTTGCTCTGGTAAGAAAACTAAACACGGCTTTAAGTACCGCCACCCATCACGCAATTTTACCAATCTTGGGCAGACGGTGGAGAACGGAGAATCCTTGATACTAAGCTTTCTGTACCTAAGGAGAAAAGTTAGGTCAGTCGGTCAGGTTCCACTCCATGCCATCATCAGTCAGTCTGTTAAATTATAAAATAATATTTGTAGTAGGTACTCTTCATATTAAAGGTGACAAGTGAAAGATTATTTAAAGCTACAAAACCTCCATTATGCAATTTTTTTTGCTTCTTATTATTTATACTTTTGTGTACAGTAAAGAATATTTAATTCTATTTTCTTAGTACTAAAACCTAAAATATAAAACTTACCCGGACCAAGGCCTTCAAGTGTTGTTTTTTGAGTGTCCTCCACAAGCTGCTTGATCGATTTTGCAATAATGATTTGATAACAAGCGCAGGAACCAAACAAATCGATGCATATAATTGCATCTATTGAGTATCTGGAAAGTTATATAGATTAATCACAAAAATACCGTCGTAACAAAATATTAAGAAACTTAAATTATACGTTTATATTCAGCCATATTGTAATTCAAATCTGTAGGGAAATTATCTAACGCTCAATCATCGGCTCAGTATTGCACTATCATTTGCCAAACTAACGCGGCGTATAGTGAGGATACATTAAAAATTAATTACCTAAAAAATTTGGAAAATCTGGCGACCTTCGGATTTGGGAAACAGGCCATCGCCGCTTCGCCGACATCGGGATAGGACATATAAGTAACTCGAGTTCTTCTATAGAGCACCTGAGCTGATAGCACCAAGATCTGTCATATACAACATTAATATAGGTCAATGAAAAATGAATCAAAGGATTTTAAGATTTAAAAAAACACACTTCTTTTCTCCATATTGCTACATATTATTGCCTCGCATAGGACAGGGTTTTTTTGAGTTCCGTACGTAAAAGGTAATAATGGGACCCTATTATTAAGCCTCTATTGTCATTCTATCTGTAACCAGGCTTTACCTTATAAACCGTGTTAGCTAGAAAGCTCAAATTTTCACAAATTATGTATTTCCATTGCCGCCATATCAACAAATACTATATGTAAATAAAATATACAAGTATATATTTCGTCAGCGTAATACCGACAATCATGAAATAGATACGGAACCCTCGGTGCGCGAGTACTACTCGCACTCGATAATTTTAAACATTATTAATTAAAAATATCACAGATTTATTTCGTCAGTAATATTTTCTGCAATTTTTAAAGTGTCTTTTTGTGATTTACAAATATTTCATTTAATGCAGTCCATATTACTGTTTGATTATTTTTAAATTTCGAAGGACTACCAAGAGTCCTTGCAGAGGTTCAAATCCGGCTTTACTTACGTAAATTTCTTTAAGGATTTTGTATGTTTAAAAAACGTTTTTACTGTCGGTCTGTTTGTCTTACAGGTTTTATTCCATATTAAATCAGCTATTTTTCTATGTAAATAAGCTAGTATGCTAAGTAAATTAGTATTTGTCCTAAATGAGAATTGAACCTTTGATCCACAAATGTTAAAGTATACTTACATATAAACAATAAGTCATGTACATTCCAAACAATAAATTGAAGGGCAGGCCGATGAATACACCACCTTTCATGTAGGCAACATGGCTACCAAGAATGCCGCCGCCTAGAGCGCCTTTTACCATATGTGCCACGGAGCCGACAACTCTGTATATTTAAAACAATGTATATTGAAAAACTTATTTAAAAAAAATAGATACTAAAGATTAGTATCTATTTTTTTTAAATAAGTCTATTATATAATATCTGGAATAAAAATTATATCTTGAAAATGCATACTCTTCTGTATGCGGAATATATCTCAACCTTATCATAGAGCTCAGTCCTCAGAGTCCAGGTTCTTAAGAGAGAAAATAGTACAAGAAATACGGAAACGGCTGCGTAACAAAAGTTGTTTTCTAGACATTTTTCATTGACATTTTGATATATAAATATTAAAGATCTAGAACACCTTATGTAGAAATAAAAAAAATAACTAACTAATAACTATAAAAAATAAAAAAAAATATACGTTAGTAATAATTAGTGGGCGTAGTGAGCAAATTTCGTTGTCATTTGAAAATCTAACATGTGGTATATCATCACATGAATCTCTATAAAAAAAGATACCAGCAAGGATCATAAAATCACGTCCATGCCAACGAATTTGCGAGCGTCAATTTCTATGCTCTGGTAAAAAAAAAATGAGATTCTCCACAATACGCCATTGCGTATTATGGTGTAAAACTGAAAACGTAATTCGTAGATCATAATTGTTCACCTGCTGTTCAAAGAGAATGGCTGGTGAATATAAATAACATGGCATGGGTCATAAAGTCCACGTAAACAAAGTTGCGGCCAGAAACTAGTAAAATATATGATTAATATAGTCATATATAACACCAACTACAGAATCAATAGAGATAATAATATTCATAGTTGTGAGTATTAATATCAAGTTAGGGTTTACTATCTCATATCTCAAAAGAAAGAAAGGAAACCCTTAAAGAATCACTCCATTTGATCACTGAGCCCTGAACATTTAAGAGCTTTCCAATTTAAAATGTATTTCCCGTTAACCTACATTCTGGAAATTGATACGTAAACTTTCTTTTGCCGATATAAAAAAAAACTATACAAAATATCCTTATGGATATTTCAATTTACATTCAAATTGTAATTTCAAATACCTAAGTTATAAAAAAATATATATTAATAATCACTAAGTGCGCTGCAAACATAGATATAGGTATGAAAATACAAATGTAATTAAATAAAAATAATCATAATATTTTAAGCAAATGCAGCTGAAGCCATGTCCCTAGTATTTAATTATTTTCTTTAAGATGCCATTTTCAGTTATTTTATTTATATAAGTAAATTAAATGTCCATAACGCTATGAAACCAGCCATTTTCTTTATTTTTAAGATTGTTTGAGCACATCCATTAGTAAAAAAAAATATACGCTATTTATTTATTTATTTTATAAAGCTATTTCATATTATTAATTATTACATTTAATTGTCAATTTCCACACGGGGAGGTAAAATTTAAATTAATTTCATTATCTAGATTTGGTAAAGCAAAGCGCGGCGTTGAGTTCCAGCATTCAACGAGCAGTGTCTCGTATACAGGTATAAAGTGTAGAAAGGAGTGTCTTGGCAGTTGGCGCTGGGTAGCCTCTAATTACCCAACTATGCATATAGGAATACTGAAAACGACAAATCATACTTAAAGAGCCATCCATCCCTCCATGAGGCGCGGGTTCGAATCCCGCTGCGTTCAAATTTTTATATGTTTTCTGTAAGTATTTTTTCTATCCTCAGTGTGGATTAACACTTGAAAAATCATCAAAATAACGATAAATCAGTTGTAGAACGTACCCAGATGGTTGAGGTTGGTTTCTAAATTTTACATAGTCAAAGGCGTCTTCCTCCTCTTGAGTGCTCGCTAAGTTCTTCCAGTTGCCACGACATGCGCCCGACGGCTGAGGACCCGCCTTGTATAAAACATTGTTATTAATATTATTTATAATATACAAAAGGTTTTAAACTTCAAATATGCTTTAGAAGCTTAAAGCTTTAGAAGTTTGGCAAGTGTAGTAAAATAAATTCGGTATTCAAACGAACATTGGTAATATGATGAATTTATATTAATAATAATATTAAAAATTGACTATAAGATCGGTATTTAGTTTTTACTTCGTAATGTTATATCGACTTATATATTGTTTCTATATACTTTAACAATATATGTATTTTTTACAAATCAACTTCATAATAGAAGTTCATATTTCAAGCTACATCTAATATTATTGAATTTAATATTATTTAGCTTTGCTCAATGGCTCTTTCTATTTATATGTATATAAATAAGGTCTTCCTCCCCTCCTATCTCTTTTACCATACACTCTTGTTGCTACGTACTTGTTGTGTATATTTATATGACGCTAAATATTGTAAACCAATGTTACCAACATGAAATAAGTTATTTTATAGTTATTTAATCAAATTTTCAATTATCCAGATACGAATAAATCAATTTTTTAAAACTTAACGCTTAATTTTTTTCACTTAAATGTCACTATAAAAACGATACGGCCTAAGACTAGAGTATAACAGCAAAAAACAGCTTATGAATATTTAGTTTATTTTTTTATGCCCATTAGTTCAAGAAAACATTGCAAGATATATTCGTAAATGTAAAAAAATTAAAGAAAGACTTTCTTTTTATTACAAACTAATTTTAATTATCTACACATAGATGAACAAAGATGCTGTGGAATATATATATAATTAAAAATTATATATATACAATATTTCGTGAGCAATTTGTGTTCTCCATACAAGATTTATTTATACAGAACTATATTTTAATTATATTAAATATATAAAAATAAAATACTCACCATTGTTTGTCGAATAAAAAAAACAATCAATAGTTATACAAATGTAAAAATCATTGAAAAAATTATAAAGTAAAAATATGTGCCACCAATAATTCTATTTTCATAGCAAGACAATAATCAAAAATAATTCTTCTATCAACTGTTTGGCGTATTTACTAGCCAGTATTTAAAAAAAAGAAACGAAAAGAATTTAATAATGCGATAAGAAAACTATTTGAATAAAATTATAATTAAAATATATTAAAATTAAATGGAAAGTTAATCTAATTATTAAAAGAACTAATTTTAAATGCTGTGGTTACAGGTTCATTTCACACTGGGGGAATCATTTTTTTTTATTTTTCAGCTGGCAAAGCGCGGCGTTGAATTCCGCCACTTCCGCTAAAAAAAACGCTGTGTTTTGTATATAGCGGAAACAATACTGTCTTTGCCTACCCTGCTATATACGGGATAATCCGATAAAAAAAGAAAAAAAACTTTTACCTTGTCCATGATTCACAAATGAGGATAATCTCTTTATGTGCCTTAGATTCATGATTAATGTTAGTTTGTTCTAATTAAAATCACAAATTGCAATACCTAACTAATTTTATCAGACAATTTACGTTAGATACGTCATTGATAACGCTAAAACGCGTGAAAATTAATCAACTTTTACTGAATGTAATACATGTGTACTTCAATTAAGTGATGTACTTTAAACTTTATGACATTTAAATTTTCAATCTTTGGCAATCCATATTAGAAGTAAATTCCAACAAAAAAAAACAAACAACATAAATTATATTTTATGACGCAAACAAGTTTCCAGCATTGTACACTTTAACATGTGTTCGTAATCGATTACACGGCATCAATCTAAATGCTTAAAAAGTTTAAATATGTATGATTGTGATCGTATACGCTTTGCTATAAACACCTAAACGTAATTACAAATATGCTGAAATTAATTTGTATCAATAATGAATAGAAGTGTTATATTAATACAGTTACTAATAACCTCGGGCTTATCAAATCCAATTGATGTAAGTATAATAATTAATATTTACAGTTCGTATTTTAGGTTAGGTATTATTGTTGACAATTGTGGGTTCGATTACCACTCGGAAGAGTTCTTTATCGTCATCTCCTCGCTCTGGTAAGAAGATAAAGCGCGGCGTTCAGTTCCGCCAAGTATCGAGAATTGGCGAACGAAGTGTCTTAACACTAGGTTCCATCTGGAACTAATTCTCTTATAACGTGTCTAATCAATGAATAAACAGCATCATTGTGGTAACCAATTTCAATTTGAAAGTGCAGTGGTGTGTTTCGCTTTCTATCAACAATATTTCAATTTGGCGGGAAAGGGTGAAAATATGAACTTTAATACTCTCTATAATTTCAACAATCGCATTAATAAAGAAGTTTTAGCTAAAACCGAAATATTTTGTTATAAAATACAGTGAATCCTGTTGCTTCTAGAATCGAATTGGTAGTAATATATAGGAAAAGTATTTCCCTATATATTTTTTTTTAATTTTAGACGACAATCCCTCCTAGCGATGAAAGCGTATCGAAAGTAGATGATTCTCAAGTTATACAACCGCCAGTACACGTGGCAGTCAATGACAATGATGAAAATGGCTTAGTTTCAAAAACTATTGATTCTATAATAAGCAATAGTGAAATAATTAAAGTTAACAGCGTTGATAAGATAGTTGAAGATAAACATTATATAAAAGCTTTAGAAGAAGAAGATAAGCATGGCTTAGAAATTAAATCCATAGAATCCACAAATGAGCCAGCAAACAGAAATATAGTAAGTAGTTCAGAGCCTGAAACTAAAATAAGTACTAGTACTCAATCATTACATGTAGAAGAGAAGAAAGCGATTGAGATTGAAAGTGTTACCTCAATGATTGAAGATGATACTACCGATTATTTGGAAAGTCCAACTGATTCTTCGATAGATTCTAAAACTGCCCTTGAAGAAGAATCTAAGAGCATGAAATCTGAATCAATCAAGGCAAGTGATGAATCAAACGACGATTGGGATGTGCTTGATGATTTAATATTAACTAGACGAATGATGTCGGACTTGGAAGATTATAAAAAAGATACAATATCTGAGATAATTCCAGGTAAAGTAAAACCTAAAACAGCGGAGCCGCAGGACAAGAGACAGAGTATTCCCGCACCAGATGAAAAGGTTAAAAGTGGAAAAGGTGAGAAAGAAACGGTTGACATTTTGAAATATTTATTTGTTAATATAAAAGTAAATACAATTAAAATTTATTCGTTTAATTTATTATTTATTAAAAAATATATGTTAATAGAAAAAAAAACAGAACATTTATTCATTTTAATTTATTAAAATAATATTACTTTTCAGGTAATAACAATGTTCAAATTATTCACCTGCCAAACATTTCTCACGATCCCACAAAGGGTCCGTTGTACCAACCAGATGGACTTCCAAGCTACTTCGTTAAACCAGCTAAAACGAATGCTAAGCCAAAGGAAGAAAGTACAGTTTACACAATTATGGAATATCCTTCTGGAATTGCAACAAGAAGAAATTTTGGCCAAGTGCAGAAACCATTAGATTACAAAGAGCGCACGCGTATCCAGGATCATATTCCTATAAAGTTTCCCATGACATCTTCCTACACTTCGCCATTATTACAAAATCCGATAAACAAATCTGCTTATATTTTATCAAAATTGCTTGTTGCATCCGAACAGCCATTTAGAAACGGACGCCGCATGAACAAGAACACCGTTGGTTTAAGTACACCTAAGTACGTATACACTGGAAAATATTAGTTTGATCATAATACTAGAATCATATTGAAACATCTCTTAGGACCGCCTTGTGTTGCAACGGCTCAGTGTCTGACAGTAAACAACAGATTTGGGTTCGATTCCCTTCTCAACAAAAATATTTTTTTTCATTTTTCTCGCTCTGGTTACAAGACAAAACGCGGCGTTACTTGCATCACTAGACACGCAATGTCACGAAAGGCGTAAATTGATAGAAACACAGTAAAAAATAAATAAATATCACGTAGAAATTTAACTTACCTATAGTAAATAAACTAATATTTAATTATACTTTTACAATAATTAAAAAAATGTCTTTATACTGGCCTTTTCTCTCATTGCTTATCCTGCAAAATGCGGAAAGCTGAAAAAGTATTTTTTTTAAATCTTTTTGTAATTTGCGATCTGCCCTTTTTGGGCATTTAGCTGGTGGTTATGTCGTGGCTTAATGTCATACATGGCATACGCCCAGTGGCATATCCATATAATGTAGAGAAATATCTCGAAATATATAATTTTGTGATCATAGGAGGCCCTGGGGTGCTCTTTTCTTAAGTCGTTTGAAAACGCATGTTGGCTTCATTAAGTCGCAAGTATATCAAGCAAATGTAGTCGAAAAAGTATATTAAACTAATTATCATTAATGCTGTATTTGTTTTACAGATTCCTAAACATTAATCTACCTAACTTGGCCTCTTCATGTGGAGTTACTCGCGCTTGCGCACTATTTACTATTTAATTTACTATCAACAGATAATATTATCATATTCTTAGTATTAAGCATGTAAAATATATTTTGTAATGTTATTTTCTTAATAAATTAATATTTGATAATAAAACCGTTTAAATTATTGTACGCGCGTGTATTTGTGTGAAAATTCCGTTCAACTTAATTAAGATAAATCGATTAGAGTTTTATATATACGAGTTATTAACAGCAACTTTGTTCGAGTGAAAGTTAAGACCAAAAAATATTTCTCTTTAGAAATAGCTATTGATTTTTAGAGCACCTTAAAATGAAAAAATGGAAAGGATCACTTCCTTAAAGGATCACTTTGTTGTCCGTCTGTCTGTCTCAACCGATTTCTTTAAATTACCTGGTGCTTTTAAGATAGATATATGATATATCCAGATCAGTGGTCTCTTGAAGCAAATAAAAATATCGAATTTCTAAGCCAATGCTATCAAAAGATATGAACGTTTATGCTTATTTTTTTAATATTTTGTATGAAAATCGCCGCATAATCAGAACCTATAGGGTAGGTAGACCTAGAATTCGGCAATTATCTAGAACTTATAAAACAAATAAAGGGGAAAAAAGCAAAAATTCAAATTTTAAACCTTAAAGTCTTATACTCGTACGTCATTGACTTATGATATCTGTTAGTTATTCAGAAATAGACAAGTTTTATACAATATATTGTACATATAATAAAGATAAATTGTAACCGGCAACTGCATTTACGTTGAATGGAATTTATAGCTATACTTACCGTTTGTTGCTATAAATAATATGCATTTCATTATAATAATGAAAATAAATGTAAATATTTTTTAACATGAATACTGAGTTTTTTTTTTTTAAATATTATTCCTCATCATCATTTTCTCCTCGGGTTTTTGATATAGGCTTCTGAGAACCTTGACCAGATCTTACAATATTTATATTATATACTAGCGACCTGCTCGTGGCTTCGCCCAATTAAGTTAGCTAGATCGCATTCGTTCTAAAATTTTATACCTACGTCACAATACGATACATTTTTTAAATCTTTTATAAACATTGACTTTTCTATACTTTAATACTACGGTAATTTCATCTATGGTCTGTAGATGTATTTAAGATATATCAACATTAAAACATCTAGCTAGACTGTGGATATAATTTTCAATTGCTTTTATGTTTTAATTTGAAAAATTTTTGCCATTCGCCTTTATAACTAAGTGAGAATGGAATAAAACTATCTGTACTTGCAAGTAATCGACGTAATTTAAGCGTCTCTGTTTTTATTTTGTGTTCGAAGTTTACATTGCACATCAGGATAAAATCTATACTATATATATTGTTTAAGGCTATGAACTATTAGCATGCCAAAACTAACTCACTTCTTTTCATTTATTTTAGTAATTAAATTTTATTACTTTTTTATTTATTTTCCGGAAGCAACATGTAATACCAGGTAAAAACTAAAATTTATGCGGGTCGGGACTGTAAGCTATTACTATACAAAAATTCATTCATTTTGTCCAGTAGTTTTTGCGTGATTGGAGAACAAATAAACAGAAAGAGAGTCAAACAGAAAGACAGACAGACAGACAAGAATTCTGCTGAGTGGATTTTTGGCTTCTACTAATCGATATATCAACCAACCCAATCAATTTTTTTTTAATCTGTAATGTACAAAATTGACTTTTCTTTCCTTTTGTTGTATATATAGATATATATATATATATATATATATATATATATATATATATATATATATATATATATATATATATATATATATATATTTATATATATATATATATATATATATATAGATATATAGATAACAACCTTAAATGTGATCATGAAACAAAACTTTCTTTGAATAAAAAATTAACAGAAATTTTAATTAACATACAAATATAAGTTAAATTTAACGTGTGTATTTATATAGCAATCATATTTTTTATTAATGAATTATTTCTTTTATATATTTTTATTAATGTAATTTTTTCTGAACGATATGTCAGCTTTCATAAAACTGACAATTGAGTATTGACATTTTAAAATTAAAATATTTTGTTTCACTACTAAGTACTATTTGTTTATTCCAATTTTGTTCTTATTTATTCTATGGGCGAACTATAGTGATTTTAGTCTAACTAAACATTGTATATATTAAGACATATTCTATCGGTTGCAATTTGCAAATTTGTAACGTAGAAAATATATATTTTTGACATACATTTTGTATAATGGGTAAAAGATACTACTGTGATTATTGTGATAAGACCATGGTTGCTTCGCCATCAATAATAAAAACACATATGAAAGGTGTAGCTCATCAAAAGCTTGTCAATGAGCATTATCAACAATATAAAGGTATGTTATTACTTTACTTTTACCGTCTTATTTCGCAACTCTATAAAAAAATTATACTTAAATGTATCAAATGATATAATTCAAATTCACATTCAGTATATTTTGTAAGATCAGTAAATTTTTTATATTTTTCATAGTATACCATTTTTCATAGTATACCAGAATATACTCCAGAATTGGTCATTAAGCTGAAATCCTAGGTTAGGCTTCAATGATGACCTTAAGATTTGTAAAGAAGTAATGAAGACTAGTGAAAGTTTTAAAATCCTTTACAGACCCTGAGACAGTATTAGAAGAAGAAAGTGTTAAGAAACCATGTAGCAAATTTGCAAGAGGACAGTGCCAATTTGGTGGTATTTGCAGATATTCACATTATACACCATATGAGCTACATGAAATAAGATTAAGAGGTAAAAATATATATCTTTATGTTCATTTAATTAAAACAAAGCCATTTTTTTATACTTTAATGCTTTGTGTAAATATGTTTTTATAAAAAAAAGTAATTATATTTAACTGGTAAGCATTTTAAATTAATAAATGCTATGAATGTCTTAATTAATTATATGTATATACTTACACATACTATAAGGATACATTGATGAATGTCGACTGTTCTTGATCTCAAATATAAGGTATTTTTTGTATATTACTTTTAGTTGCTGCCAAAAATAAAAAGAAAAAAGATCCAGAAACATCCTATATGAAAAATATTGAACAACAGAGCAATACAAATACAGATAAAGAATACACTACAATGTATGATGAAAACTGTGTTACTCATGTTTTTCCGTGGACTTATAACTCTTTGTTTGATAATTATGATAATTTGCCTCCAAGTATCAAGAGATTGAAAAGCACTGACTTCACCAATTTAAATATTTCTACATGGGGATGAATATAATGTGAGTTTTATATTTTGAATGTGCTAATATTAGGAACTACTGATTTGAATTAAAAAAAAATCTTTGAATTTTGGACAGTCCACGACAATATTTTATAATGAAGGTTTACAGTTTGATTACATTGGCTTAGATATTTTGATTACCAACTACTATTTCTAACACCTCTAAAACGAATAAATTTACATACTTGTATAATTGTAAAAATAAAAAAAATCAATGAAGGATCAAATAAAGAAGCTTTATTATTATTTTTATTATTATAGTTGTATTGATATAACCCATTGTACATGCCGTCAAATTACCACTATGTTACTTGCTTATGATTACACGGGTGAAATTGTAGGCATATATATGTATATTATATATATATATATATATATATATATATATATATATATATATATATATATATATATATATATATATATATTGTAGGCATATATATGTATATTATATATATATATATATATATATATATATATATATATATATATATATATATATATATATATATATATATATATATATATATATGTATATATATAGTACAATTTTTTTGTTTTTAATTTTTTTATAAATATTGAATAATTTTTATTATTTTATAGGTTAAGAAGCTACTATGATGTAGTGACTAGTGAATGACACTTTATACAGATTCAAAAAGAAGAATCAGAAAGAACAAAAATATAATTATTGTTGAATATTGAAATTATGCTAGAATTAAATTTAATTTTTTTATAATATGTAATTATAATTAATTCAATAATAAGAAAATTTTAATAAAAACTATCAAAACAATATTTAGGCTTTAATTTTATATTTATTCAGTTCATATGGTAGTTCAGTATTTAGTGCTTTAAAGTCTTCTCAGCCATTTTGGTCTCAGAGTTCTAGAAAAAACTTTCCTTGAAGGTAATATATTTTTATATGTAGGATAATTTATGAATCTGAATTCTGGAGATACTGAACAATGGCAAGACTGAATCTGTAATACATTGAATATGAATAAATAAAAAATATGAAGCAAATTATGAATTGTTGTTGTAGTCAAATATTTGAATGATTTTTAAAGTGTTAATCCACACTAAGAATAGAAAAATAGCATATTTAATAAAAATAGCATTCTCTGTTGCCAAATGATTGTTTTTCAATAAATTCAATAAAATCTTTCTACAAAAATTTAATAAGTTGTAATCTTTCTACAAAGATTTAATATTAAATTACATGTATGCATTAGCATATAAGAATTTCCATGCACTGTGAGAAAGAATGCATTGCTTAGTGGCTTAGAGCGCTTGGATGGTGTCCATGATTCAAGGATATTAAGTTTTCCTTAAATATTTTTTGTTTTTGTAGTCCTACGAAATTGTCTATTAAGTGTCTAGATGTACATTTATCTATGTGCAATGAAAACAGTGTAAATTAAATATTGCTAAAATTGATAAATTTCTGCTTGTCCTGCCCCTCCTCTTTTTGTTGTCCTACTTATGAGATACAAATGTTCACAATACACTTAATGGTACAAAATGGTAAAATATAAGAGATGTAGGTGAAAAATATAAGAAATTATGTACAAAAATTAGTTGAAGTAGAGTAGTAAGAGAGAAAATAGTGCTGAGACACTTTGTTCTACGCTTACCACCTGAATTGAAAACATTGCACATTGAATGGAGAATATATATATATATATATATATATATATATATATATATATATATATATATATATATATATATATATATATATATATATATATATATATATATATATATATATTTCTTGTTACTCGTACCTTATTTACACATTGCAATGTGATAAACATAAATATCAACACAATCATTTTCTTTTCTGGCTTTAGAAATTCCATTTTACTATTGCCTTACGAAAGTATAACAGAGCTATAAAATGTCGAAATCGCTTCAATAACATTGAACATGTAATATTTATAGAAAATGCTGATAGATGATATATATATATATATATATATATATATATATATATATATATATATATATATATCTAACAACGATGGTTGTTAGATGGGAAACGTTATATGACTGTGCCCACCTGGCACGTGTCGCTGTAGGCGCTCTTATCGTACTACATTAAAATAGCTAACCGACATTACCCATTAAAACAGTATTAGGTAATTAAATTCGTAGCGTGTTTCGCCTTAATTAATTAGAGCTTTATACTTATCATAAAGTGAGATCGATTGTAGTAGGAATTTAAGTGATTTGTAAGAGAAAATATGAAAGAAAATGTATAAGCAATTTCTATTGTTATTTTTGAAGGTAAGTTGAAAGTGTTATTATTAATTAGCTTCTAATTCTAATTTCATATGGAAATAACTAAGAAGTAGTTCTCAAATATATGTAATTCATGTCACACAAAATCAGTGCAAGTATGCCATTAAGTTCAACTTTTATAAGGTGTTTATAGAATTATATTATATAATAGATTAAATTTGTAGCTTTGTCCACCTTGGATTCTTGAGAATCCCAGCATATTAAATTAGACACCATAAAGTTATCTTGCTATTTATAATTGCAGGTACTTTTCATTTGTGAAGGTACAAGTCGACACGCCATTCTACGCAGCTTGAGAGACTCTTTATATGAACTTGGCGATGCCAATACTAAATATCATAAAACCATACATAAATATAATAGTATCAAAGCTCAAAACGCTTTAAATAATGACGAAATGCTAATAATAGTTCCCATAGAAGAACGTTATAAAGAAATTGCGCGTATAAATAATGATATCCAAAGGAAAATAGACGAAAAACAAGCAATTATAGTTCAAAAGGAACATGAAGCTAGGATGAGAGAAATAATAGATTTCATGAAAGATCACATGATGACCACTAAATATTTACATGAGGAAGTACGAAGAATCAAAAGCACTAGACAACTTAAAGATAGTTTAAGAGAAATGGTCACTTATCTGGAACACCCGGACAGACATGCACTTAAAAAAATGTTTTTGAATATATACGCTTACGCCCTAAAGAACCATAGGGACAAACGGCCGAGTATTTGGGATCAAAAAATTAATGACTTGGTTATAAATGTTATGAGAGATCCATTCAACGATGGCGTTATAAACTAAAGTGTAGATTGTACTGTTCTTTTAATAAATGCGTTAAAATGGTTGTTTTTAACTTTATTTCTTGTAGTTATTAGGTATATGTGGAATGTTTAATTTTATTTTATTTCGTAAATTATATATAGAGTATATTAAATTGCATTAAGTAAATTTCAATGTTGCAATTTAAAGTCTAATTTATTTAATTTCGTAAAGTCCAGTGTAGAATCTTGTTAATCAGTTGTACAGAATCGGCGCACTGTCTGAATGTAAACACGGTTGTATAGAATTGGATAAAGTTAAAAGAATAAATATGCATGTTTGCATGTACATGTAGAATAAATGTACATGTACATATAGAAAAAATGTACATGTAAATCGTTTCAACTTACGTGTTTTGCATATAATTCTCAATCTATACTATATAGATCATCATCTGTGTAGTTTATAATGATAGTAAAAATATTAATACGTGTTATTACATAATAACCTAAAGGAATATCTTAATGGCAACATTGTGAAATAACATCAGTAGCTCGTCATTTGTACCAAAAAAAAACACTCTGTATTTTCTTAACAATAGTAAAGTAAAATCCATAGACAAACGCTTAATTATAGTCATAGGTATTGTAATAAAATGTATTTGTTACTCAGCATTGTTTTTATTAATAACATAAAGTAAAACGGGTGATCTTTTCTTCAACACAGAGACAAGCTTATATAATTTTGAACCTGGCTCAATTTCAACGGTCACTTTTTCCTGAAATAATTATGATGTAAAGTAATAAATTAGAAATGATAAAACCTGACAGAATCTCTGACAGAAGAGATTGGCTTAACTCGAGACATGTCCCCAAGACATCGACATTTTAAATTTTCAATCTCTTGTTCTGATATGAAAATCAGGGTTAAATTCCGCTACTTAATACGCAATGTTACAAATTCTGGCAGGTGAAGAACGGAATATCTTGACACTAGATTCCCTCCGTCTATCTAGCGAAATTTCTGTGTTAAATTAATATATTTAACTGATGAACTTAAATCTAAGTTCCAGCCACACTTCTTTCTTTTATATACATTAGGTTATCTTTATTTATACCATACAAGTTGGGCGATTTTATAGATTAAATATGACAATAGTTACAATTTACGTACCAGCTTATTTTTACTTGATGTTCTTAATAATATTTTTTTATCAACATCTTCTTTCCATACGTCGTTCCAGAAGTTCTAATAAATTAATATAAAAATACAATATTTTTGATTTAAAAAACAATTGATGATTCTTCGTCTATACCTATACCTAGTATGATACAAATTAATTCTAATTTTCCAATTTACGTAAGCAAATCATTATTCATGAGGTTGTTTTGATCTCAAGCAAAAGAAATTTTCATTTTTTATTAAGTTTGATCAAAGTAGATCTTAACTTCTACTTATTTATTTTATTTTTTTCAACTTCACGGTGTATACTACACATAGCGGGGAAGGCTGGGGGACCTAGTGTTAAGACACTCCGTTCCCCGCTTTCCACCTTTCGAGACACTCTGTATTGAGTGGAGGAGCACAAATACGCGCTTTGCCACCAACGTCTTCTTTTTACCAAAGCGAAGAAAACGAAAATAACTCATTCTACACAAGGGAATCAAACCCACAACTGTCGTGTAAGCAATCAAGTTCTACGAGTCTAATGTTACAAAATATGACTATAAAGGAAGAATGTCTAGATTATACATACACCAGTTCTTAAGACATCTTTAACTATAACGTCATCACTTGGATTTTTAGGTTTCGTCGCTTCCAAAATGGCAGATTGTTTTGCTATCGATAAAACAAATTCCGGTGGAGCCTGTGAACAAATATAATGTCAATACATTTATTATCTTAAGGTTATTTCAAAATCAATGGTTCCACTGTACACTGGAGCTAATTAATAATATTCATTGATTCTCACCATTCAAAATTGAATAGATACGGTGTAAATACACTGTATTTATTGAATACCGGCGGACAAAAGAGAACGGAGTGTCTTACCACTAGGTTATTTCTGAATAAATTTGTATATGGATATGGGATAAAGCATGTTGTTCAAAGCTTTTGAGTAAAATATTGATTAGATAAAAAAAAGTAATTTGTCACTTAAATCTCTCTGTTTTTTTTTTATAAATAATATAGATTACTTAAGCAAATAATTAAAATTACCTTGAAGGGAGTCAAATGGTCAAAGTAATGTTTCTTCACTTCTAGCTGTTCCTAGAAAATAACATATAAAATTTAATATTTTCATTAAAAATATGTAAAATTATATATTATACTACGATATCCATAAGTATACTGCCGTGTACGTAGCGATAGTATTTGGTTCAAATCTAAATCGAAGAAATGCTTGTATTTACGATTTACACTTAGTAAATTTTTGTCTTGTAAACCAACAAATTGTATATCGTAAACAGCCACAAAATATTGCACATAAAAGGATAGGCAGACAAAGCCTAGTGTCAGGAAATGCCGCTCTGCATTTAAGGTCTGAATTGAAGACAATGCGTGTTGAGCACTTACACTTACACTTATCTTATCAGAGCAGTGAACCGAAAATAATTACTAAAGTATTCTTTGCTTTCAAAAAACATAAAATTATATTTATTTCTATTAGAATTATTTTGCCCTTAATGTGGAATATAAGACTTTAACTTTTTTAAAAGTAATATAATATTTAACAAAATATAATTCAGTCTTATGATAAGTTTATTCTTAGCAATAGTCTTTGGGTGGCGGAAATACCGTCACAAAAACACAAACAAACAAACGTAAACAAAATTTCGACGTAGCATGACTAGAACGTATGGTTTAGCAGTCAGATGCTTGGTCGTTTCTCAAGAGGCGTGGGTTCAAATCTCACTACAAAAAGCAAATATAGCAATATTGCGCTATGAGGGCCTCATACTTCTATAATATATTATAATAAAGATGTCTAAAATTAAATATATCGTTTAAAATCGGCAAAAACCTGTTCGGGAGTTTTAAATGTTTCTATATATAATAATGTACCAAATTGTAATATGATAATAAAATTAAAAGAAAATTGTGACGTACCTCTACATCTTTGTGTAACTTCATTTCAGCAGGGACTACTGTATTGTTTTTCTTTTTGAATAAAAATTAATGAAGTTAAAAAATAAGCTTGAATCTTTTAGTATATATAAAAAAAATCCACATACATGTACATATGTGGAATAAATTAGAATGAGATCGTAACAGGACTCGAAACTGCTCATCTTTAAGTTTCACAAATTAAAAAAAAGGTTATCTAATTAAATTATGCGTCGCTACTTTCTATCACAAAATATTAATTTACAACATTTATAAAATTATTCTTATTGAAAGTTTAATAAAAATAAAAATAAAAAAAATATATAAAAAAACTTAATTATTTATTCAATTTAATTTAAAAACAAATTTCTTAACTAACTCATTTTTACATAAATGAGTTGGTTTTGAAAACTGTATATGAATATCAACGTAGCTTAATGAGAAGTAATTGATTTGTAGTCAAGAACTTCGACGGTACTCAATAGTCACGGGTTCAGTTATACTGATGAAAGAATTTCTATACGTTTTACGAGTATATTATAATATTTACCTCAATATACGGATAAGACAAAACAAAACGTCGTCCAAAATCATCAAAATTCACAGGAATTTCATAATGCTGGTGAGTCCCAAAATAATCTGCTACACTACCGGCTTGTTTTTGCTTCTCACGCTCTCGTTCCTTGATTAAGAATTAGTTTAATTATTAAACTACTGAAAATAATCTTAAATGCGGGCTTATTATTAGCAGTATCCTTATCTACTACAGAATGAGCACGATCACAAGTTCAGCGTTGATGGAAAAGCCTAGAATCTACAAAAGGGCTTACGCATTTTAAAAATATAATTGCAGGTAGCTTTACTCGTAACCTCAGATTACTGCAAACTATTTGAAACTACTGGTTATATAAAAATGTCAAATCTAATACTCGATTGATCCCTTTACAATTTCAACGGATTAATTTAAATTATTAAATGCGTTATAATAGCAAAAATCAAAGAGCTTATTAAAAAGTTTTACGATTTTCCATTATATAGAAGATATGGCAGCAAGAACCTAATGTGTAGACTCTTCCTTTTGCCTGTTCTATCTTCATCACAAGGGATCAAAGGACCACTGTCCAGGTCTCCGGAAATCACGGTTTACCAAAATACGCTGACTTTGAGCATTCTATATTATACTCGAAACCAAGTACCACCATAAGGAAACAACTGAATTAAAAATAATTAATTATTATATAGAAGACATATATATATATATATATATATATATATATATATATATATATATATATATATATATATATATATATATTGTACACGTTGCTTACCAATTCTTCTCTAAGAAGATTTTCTTCATTTTCATTTGATTCATGATGCTTAAATTCTTTTATACCCTAGATATTAATCAATTTATTAATAAATATAATATAATTTCTAAGTCATAAGCTATCCAATTCATAAAGTTAAGGAACAATACCTCATCTTCTTCCTCTTTGAACTCTTGCACGTAACGATGTTCTCCTGGATCCACTTGTTCAACTTTATCGTCCTATAAAATTATCACATTTCTCTACAATATTTAATAGAACTATACGGCCACTTAGTTATAGGGTTTCGGGATTATCCGGATACACACAGATAAACATTTGAATGAAAAATGTAATTTACAGTCACACGCTGTCCCAATGCTCCTTGATAGCCTCAAACTTAGTTTATTTCAATGTTGGTACTACTTACTTTCTTTTTCTTTTTATGTTGTTCTCCTGATTCCTCTTCTTTAGAGTTCTGTACAGTAATAAATAAACGTATTATAGATAAACTATTAATAGTGTGGAATCAACCTTAACATAGGTGGTAAATTTCATACGTTCTACACGATTTGATACATACCACATTCTTATTAGATAGATGTTTTTTACCATCGTCATTGTCATCATTTTCTTCACTCTAGATAATAATAAATATATGTTAAATTTACTACAGTTAAGCTATTTTGTGAGAAGCCTAACAACATATTATGTAGATAAAAATAATATAATATAAATATAGTAGTATGTATGTATGTATGTGCTACTTACATCCTTATTTTTATTAATAGGTATATTTTCATTTTCGTCTGACTCCAACTCTTCATTTGTGTTCTGGATGAAAATAAATTTGTAAATCGATGTGTAAAGTGTAAAATATTATATGGTAGATACATGTTCGTGCTACTTACAAAATCCTTTTTCAAAACATTTTTTCCATCTTCTCCTGACGAGATATTTTCTTTAGCATTCTAGAAAATAAAAAATAATTTTAAATATGTTAAATCATTCAAGACTTACACCTACGTACTTCATATAAAGTATTTACATATATATTGTGTCTATGACACTTCCTATATTTAAAATAATATATTTTACTTTCCTTTTGGTTCAGAATTTTAATTTGACAATAATAAATATGGTAAATCAATTTAAATGGTACTATATATTGACTATTCAAATAAAAATTAAATTAATAAATAAGTATTTTTAATTTAAAAAATTACGAAATTGAGAAAATTATGAACCAATACCTCATCTTTTTCATCTTTGACTTCTTCCATATAACGAGGTTCTCCTGGATCCACTTGTTCTATTATATAGTCCTATAAAGGTATCAAAATTCTATATTAACCATAGATATACATATACTATATTACGGCAAATATAATAAAATTAATGTGAATGTTTTCTAAGGTTTTGTTAATATTTCTATTAGTAAGTTCTTATCAAGCCAATTCATAACTTTTCTCAAACCGCTTTCAGTGCTATTTTTGAGATTTTGCATTTGCAAAGATATATACACCAAAAATACTTACACCAAAAATACTTCCTTGTAGAACGCTAAATTGAATACCTCTTTTACAGCAAATCTCAGAATTAATTTTTTAACATTGAGATTATATATGGGACAATCAGTAAATAGCTAATGTCATTTGCCTCTAATTCCCAACTTGTAAAATTTTATCTGAGGAATAGAATCAGAGATGTGTCAAAGGCTTTAGCAAAATCAATAAATAAGTCCATACTATCTAGCGTGTTTGAAATGGTTTCCATTTACCGAATGGCGAACTAGCACACAGTTGCTTAGTATAAATATCTTGTTCAAGGGACAAGTTACAGATATATGTAAATGTTAAAGGTATTATAAATAGATTATTAAATGTAACCTAGATATTAAAAAAACCGTCGTTGCGTAAACGCGGTTTTCGGGTTCGATTCCCACTCGGGGAGAATGAATTATTTTTATTTACCTCGGCAACAAGGCAAAGCGCGCCGTTGATTTCTCCCACTCAACACGGAATGCTTAAAACGGCGGAAAGTGGGGAACGGAGTGTCTTAAGACTAAGTTCCTTCAGCCTACGGTTCCCTCTGCCTATCGTGCTATGTGCGAGATACAGCGTGAAGCTAAATAATAAATAATAATAATAATAGATATAAAAAAGTGCGTACTAAAAGTTACCCTAACATTCAAACTATCAAATTTAGAACGTTGTAGAACAGTACCTCATTCTGTTCATCTTTGATTTCTTCCACATAACGATGTTCTCCTGGATCCACTTGTTCAATTTTATTATCCTGTAGAATTAATACATTCTTGTACATGTGTTAGTTTATTGAAATGTAACAAATAGCCAGATTTCTGCTGTATATCTTTTTTCTACATAGGTGTAGGGGTAAGTGTGCGCAATCAATATATTTGGAAAACAATAACAAATATATTAGAGAACGCATCTCTCCTTCAAGGCTTCTCCTCCAGGCGGTTGAATTAAAGCGATGATCTACACGCAATTTCACGTTTTACAAATAAGTAAATATTTTTGTTAAAATATTTTAACATTTAGAAATAATAATTATTTGAAAATTGTTACTTTAATGATGCCTACTTGAAAATTATAACTGAAAACATATTTTGTGAATAAAATCTTTCGTCATTTTCATAATATTTTAAAATACAAGTAGTTTCAGCCATTTGTTAAGAAATAAACATGCTTACTTATTAATACAGTTTCGTAAGTAAAAAAGCCCACATGACTATATATTATGTATACTTACCACATTCTTTTTTAAAACATATTTTTCATCTGAATCAGAACTGTCGCTCGAATCCTAGACAATAATAAATTTATATATTTTTATTCACATAATTAAAATCGAAGTGTATGTTGATTGTGATTTCAAAGTAATTGTTTTTAATAATTTTTTTTTCTCTTGTTCGGTCTAATCTCTGGTAAATAAATCGAATTTTATGGAACTTATATGGATAGTGGAGGTTGTGGAGCAACATTTGGCTACTATTTATCCCGGTATTCCCGCCTTTGTGCACTCAGATAAAATATTGCATATAAAATGATTATTTTATTTTATATAATACATAGTTTTTTTATTATTTTTATAAAAAAAGTTTAGAACAAATGGAATTTGATCTTTTTGGGTAGCGGTAATCTATAATAATAATCTAAAAAATCTAAATTATAGAATATATATTAATACGTGAAGCAAAAGTTTGGACCCCTCTTTACGAATGGCGTGGACGGAGGAGAATGAAATTTGGCACACATTTATAGTTTATGTTTAGGAGAAGTGCAGAACGTAAATACATTGAATATTTTTCAATAATAATGCTTATAAAGTAAATTAAATCTATGAATAAAACATTACACGCACTACCATATTATGTTTAACAATATAACTTTTGTATAAAGTGTTGATGGTTTTTCTCAATCTGCTACAAGTTTCAATGACATCGAGTGATAAATCTAAGTAGCATCACAAGTTTCAAAAAGTCCGCGAAATTGCGGGCATCTACTAGTATGTAAACAATTGTAAATGTTATTATAGATGGAACATTTGTTATTAAAATTTACAATTAATATAATTTATAAAACATCACCTTCTATTTATGTCCTCCTGAATTGATTTGTTCAATAGTATTTGGCATCAATGTACTAAAATTTTAATATATTCACAATGGATTTTTAGCCAATTCTGAAGAAATAATTAAAAAAAATCTTAGCAACACACTCTTACCCCACATGACTATACGTATACTTACCGAATCTTTTCTTAAAGGTTTTTCGTTAGAACTATCGTCCGTATCGTCCGTTTCCTAGACAATATTAAAATTTATACAAATGTATAGATATTATAAAATACATATAAATACAATTTAAATGTCTGCTTGTGATTTCAAAGTAACTGTGTTTTTCGAAGTACATATGGTTATTTACATGGTATTATAAAAAAAGTAGTTTTTTTTTTATTTTGTCGGTCTGTCTTTGTTTCTGTTTGTCCTGGCTTATCTCCATAACAGTTGAACTGATTTTTATGGAACTTTAATGGAAGATGAGGCAACATATAGGCTATAATTTCCGAAGTTCTCGCGAAATACCGCGCTTGCCGCCCAGATAAGATATTGTTTATAAAACAATATACAATTTATTATTTAAACGTATATTTTTCATTATAGTCTTCACACATAGTTGATCAAACTCACATATGAATAGGACAATATAATGCCAGTCAAAATGTGCCTGCAAGTAATTTTATTAAAATAATGTGTTAATTTTCCACCTTTACTTGATTTTTTAAAATATTAACCACGTCATAGTTCAATGTATGTGAATAATTCTAAAATCCATGGGTGCCATTTTGTTGTTCATGGATATACGCATCTTTTATATCAAACTAGCGGCCCGTTCTTAGGTATTTTTGTAAAACCCTAAAATCATTTTCAGATATACATAAATACCAATAGAAGAATAGTGAGGAACTCCTCAAAGAATGGCAAACATAAGTATAGTGATTTTCATGTTTTGCCAAACATTTTAAGCATGTATTTCTACATTTTAGTTATTTTATATGTTTAGATAGTATAGGTTAAGGTTGAAACCAAATTTCATATATCCCACTTGATGTACAAAGTTTCACCCCTCCAAGTCCACTATGACCCCGTCTTCCCTCATTTTCACAATAATAAAAAATAGCCTATGTTACTTCTTGGGGCTTAAGGCCTCTCCATTTCAAATTTCGTCAAAATCAGTCTAGTAGTCTAGTTTTTGAATATACTCTACATAAAGAAACAAACAAACATACAATTCTTTCCTCTTTATAATATTAGTATACATTAAAGACTTTTATTATACAATTATATACACTGCTTGTGAAAAAATATACAGGCCAAGTTAATAAGCGTGTAAAGTAAAAAAAAATATATATATACCGTACCGTAGATACCCTACAATTAATACCGTAGACACATAGCAACGCTATAATGAAAATTTTGACGCACATGACTAAAGTAAGTCTGATTGTAAGGGAATTTTACGACGTTTTTTAATCACCAGTTCTTTGATTGTTTCATTAACTTTGTGATTTTGCTGCAGTCGCAAATTTTGTTCCAATATATAATAATACGTTCAATAGTTCAGTAATACACGCATCACTTGTATTTCATAATATTTCTTGATTATTGCAAATATATGGGAGCTATGCGCATAACGTTCTTCATTTTATAATATTTTTTAAATATTCTGTATAAGAGCGACCAGCTATTAAGGTGCAACTTTACACATCTCGTATACAATCGTATACAATCAGGTAATTCCCCAACTGCGCTACGCAAGTAGTTCTTAAATAAAATTCGTAAATCAAATTTACATTTTAAAGTGAATATGTCAATCATTATATTATGTAATTACTATAAGCGTAACACTTATCATATAAATTTTCTTTAAATTATTCAATCTTTGCTATTGGTTGGAGGTTTAAAGGAGTAAAGAAATCATTTAGTCTAATATGCACTATTGCACTCTCGCAATGTGATAATATGGACGGTGACGAAATTAAGGTAGCGACATAGTAGCTAGTGAAACGATTTTTAAAACAGCGCACTAGACTATTATAATAAAATAATAATAAAAAAAGAAACACTCCTGCCTAGTTCTACTATGTAAATGGTTATATTTTAAATGTTTCATATTAAATTATGCAAACTACGAAAACTGTGGGCACTTAACTTGGTTTATGATATTAAAAATACTTTTATTAATCATAATATTATTATTTAATTCTACATTTCCACTTGCTACACTAGCGACAATAATTTTACGTTTACAGTTGGACACTTTTTCAACTTGTCCCTTATACAAGATGAAACTCCTTACTTCAACTATTCATACATTATTGCTAGTTTTAAAATATTGTTTTAAAGCTATGGCTCTCAGTAGTGTCATTATTTTATTAAATATCATTATATCGTTTTTAATTCGTTTTCAACAATAATAAAAACTAAGACTTCTCAAAAAAAAAAACAGAAAATATATTAAGTAAGTAAGTGAGTATTTCTATTTTAAAAATTGTGGCCGATGTTATCGGACATGGCAACACATAGTGATCATTCACAAATTGACAAAAGCAGGGTAGAAGTCAGCTGAACAATGCATCTTTATTTATTTATTATTTTGTGATTAAAATTAATTGGCATGTAGCTAGTGAACAGCGCTTTAATATCTCGATGTTATTTTTTTTTCAACATTCACCCATTTTACTTTTAGTTTTAAAGTTAATAATTAGTGTCTAGTGTTTATTATATTAAAATGTTTGGAAGGCCGAGATGCAGAGAGTGGACGCCTTTAACTACCCAACAATTACGTCTTCGTAGTTTAATTCAGGTAAAATTTAAATAACACCATTCTAAATTATTTTATTCGCAAATGTCTTGGTAAGAATTTACCAACAAACGCCTACACTCGTGTGTCATACGTCATTTTTTAATAATATCTTCTGCGTTAATTTATATCTTTGAAATAATGTTTTATTAATAAATATACGTCACAAATTTGACTATTAAAATTATACTTAAAATATTATTTAATAAAACAACATTGTTCTGTGGTCTGAAATATTATTGCTTATTTTCTTAGTTATTAAAGAACATAAACATTACAAAATATAATATCATTATGAGGTTAAGCATTGGTTAGGCATGCATTTTAATAACAAAGTATTTATATAGAAACAAAGTGAAAATATTTGTATGCAGCAGATTTCATCATAAAACATGTAATCTGCTGTACAATCAATATAGTAAAGTAACAGACTGACAAGTGAGTAATTCTATAGCTTATTTTCGATAGTTATCTTTTACTAGCCATGTTTCATCATTACATAAAATAATGCAATTTATTTTGAAAACATATTACTCATTCAGTGGATTAGTTTTATGTTTACGATTGAAGTAGAAATATTTTATATTGTATTGATTTGTCATCAGCATTCTTGATTGAGAGCTGATTGTTTTAAAGATTGATAAAAGTGAATATTATTATGTAAATAAAATAAAATATATCCTTATGTTAGCATAAACATTAATGTTATAATGTTAGTATATGTTATATTATGCTTGAATATATATGTATGTAACAGTTATGTTTTTTATGGCCTTTCTTAAATTTTTTAATATATTTAAATATACATATACAACAAATGGTTGTACATTTATCTCATATACTGCCTACCTTCGGCAAGACAAGGGCATAATGATTACAAACATGTGTATTTTACTTAAAGGAAACATAAAATTTTGAATGCAGAAGGTTGAAATCCTGCTCCATTCCAAGTTTTATATGTATATTTCTTTTATTTAAAGTATTTTTTCTATCCCTAGTCTGGATTTAAACTTTAAATAAAACATAACATCTTGTCTTACCCAAGATTATAAAAAAACATTTGAACTTGTTTAATTAATGACTACTTATATTAAATTTATTTTTTTCACACCATTGTATGTCCATTTAAAACAGTCCAATTAAAATATACTAGATTTTCTGCTTTTTTCAGATTGTAGGCTACAACATCAGACCACCTGAGTGGTGTCACCATCAATGCAGTTATTATCTAACACTGCATCATACAACTATGTCAGCACCATTTTATACTAGCGAGAGAATATTCTCACCACATCCTAAATGGAAGGAAATTGATTCTGGTAAGTTATGCTTTTGTAACTTTCAAAAACACATGATACTGATTAATTAAAAAATATATGTGTTGAGGTTCACCACTGTTCAATGTTTCTGTATATACACTGAGCAAAAGTGGAGAATGGAGTGTCTTAATACTAGAATCTATTTTATGTTTTTTGGTGGCTTATTAGCTTTGATTGGTTGCTTTGCCTGCATGGTCAAACCAAGGACCCCAGGACCCTGGGTTATATTAAATGCAGTTTTTGAGATTAACATGTTCCATCAAAAACACTTCAGCTGTATATAATATTTGGGTTATTTTTGCATCTACATCTATTATTAATACAAATAATTTTCTTCTAAAATTATATATTGTATAAATCAAAATAAATTCTTCAATAGAATCTATTATTTTAACATAAAGACCAGATTAATATTTCCCAGTAAACTAAACAGGTGACATTACAAAAAAATAAATATTTGTATTAATTCATGCCTGTTCTTAATTTATTCTATTTTAAAATTTATCAAATGCTAAATATTAATCAGGATTATGCAAGATCTTTATGGCTGTGAGAAAATATTATATCTTCCATGTACAAGCATTTACAAATTAATTTTAAATATAACATATCGAATTAAAATGCATTCACCAAATTATATTCAGCCAAAAGATAAATTTATTATTTTGTTTACATAATATTATAATAATGCAATTAACATTTGACCATGTATGGTGATAGTACTTATTATGTTAATTATATTTGCCAAAAGTCTTGAAAGTTACTAAGAAAGTGAAAAAATACCTTGAAATATTACATTTTACTTTTATTTACTTTATAACCAGTTTTTTGTATGTTAAAGGTCAATCAGATGTGAAATGTAAAAAATATTTAAAATCATGATATATTTAAAATGATGATCTTTACTATTATTGTTATTATAATTTCGGGTTGCAGAGGCACAGAGTTTACCTGTTAATTCGACGGCTTGTGGGTTCGACTCCCACTCGGAGAGATTTAAATTATTACCAGTTTCTTCGCTCTGGCAACAAAGTTGAGCGCGGTGTTGAGTTTCTCAACCCGCAATGCCTAGAAAGGCGGAAAGTGGGGAAGGAAGTGTCTCAACACTAGGTTCCAACTGCCTACGCTTCCCTCTGCCTACTCTGATATGTCCGGCATACAGCGTGAAGCAAAAAAAAAAATTAAGATAAATGCAAGCCCAGAAAAAAGTTCCGTTATCAGATATTCCGTTTTAAGTAGCGTAACCCAACGCCGTGCTGTGTATACCAGACCGGAGATATGAAAATAACTTCAATACAATTATTCCCTAGAGTACACATCCAGCTTACAACCATGGGTACACCCAGACACTGTCCTAGTGTAGTACTACCGTAGTGTATTAATTGACACTAAGCTAATTGTTTATTGACGCTTTATCATTCAAAACACGACATTTGACCTATATTGTGTGAAACGTAAAACTGTTATCACCCACAAATGAATCATTTGATAGATGAATACCATTCTATTTCATAAAGCGACCTTCATTATCTATGTATATTGATAAAAGAGTATAAGAATTGTAATCGTTCGAATTTAAGCCTTGTGTTCTTTATTATAGAGATTGTTTTAAATTAAACATTTTATAATCAGATGCTGAATTAGCGTGAACTTTTATGTATCATTTTTATAAGTGGAAATTCCTATTGACGTTAAAATTTCAGTTTTCAGTTACATTTATTATAATTTTTTTCAGAAATCACTCAACGTATGTCGTCAACTAACGTGGTCATACGGATTTGGTGTCACATTATCTTAGCTCCCAGAGAGGATGATGACAAATCGCAGCCTGTCCATGACACTGTCATCCAAACTTGGGGTGTATATTTTAGTGGTCTTAGATACATAGGGGCTAATTTAGCTTTAAATTTTACCTCGGATTGCTTCAAAAGCAATACTCTGGTATTCCAAATGCACGGGGGCTACTTTTGTTCGTATAAAAGTTTAAAACTGGACGTTATTCCACCTGAAAACGAATTAGAACATGGATCTTTGTCTTCGGAGTCGTCAGGGAAAACAAATTTGTCGAAAATAACGATAGATTCAGCGAGAATGTTGCACACACATAAATCAATAAAGGAATCTAGATCTATATCACCAGCGAAGTTTTCCCGAAGATCCGACGCGGAATACTCGAAAAGTCATAGCCCAATTGAAAGAGGTTTCAAGCAAAACTTTCCCACTCTAAAATCTTCGTCTAGTTTAAATTTAGGTCACAGAGAACGGAGGGATGGTAGTGTAGAGAAAAAAAAAGTAGACCCCAATCATATATATGAACATTCACCAGATAATATAGATGTTAGAGAATTCACAACCAGTGATTTAAACTGTGATATATCAGCGTCCCAAGAGGACGTGTCGAATAAAATTGACTTGAGTGAAACAGCTGAAAGTTACGACTTAAGAAATGAGTCGGACGGAGTGCCAAAGTACAGATATATGGCGCTGAGCTTTCTAAAGTCCGAAATAAGGCCGAGTTATAATGCAACGAAATTGCAGAGCCTGCACCTGTTACAATACTCTATAAAGAAACGGCAAGAGGCTGTCCAAGAAATTAAGGAAAGGATATACAAGAAGTCGGCGTTAACTGAAAACTTTTCTCCAGATTCTGAATTAAAAGTGAAGGGTAAGAGCAAATCTCAGCGGAATTTGTTCTCGCCAGATGATAATGAAACACTAAGTAAAGATAAATCGTCCTCCCAATGTGATTTAAATGTAAAAAATGGGAAAGTCAAAGAAGACAAGACACCAATATCCAATGGTCCTCGGTTAGCGTTAAAACTAAATGATCTCCTATCATATAAGGTATATTTTGTGCAATCTTTTTTCCTTTTAAGAAATTATTAAGATGCCTTCTATTAAATATTTATTGATCAATTCAAAATTCGTTTTTGCTTCACGCTGTATCCCGCATATAACAGGGTAGGCGAATGGAGCCTAGTGTAAAAACACTCCGTTCCCCGCTTTCCACTTTTCCAGATATGGCATGTTTAGTGGCCCAACTCAACGCCGCATTCTTGTTATCAGAGCGAACTAAAAATATTTCGATTTCATCCAGTGAAAATGAAACCCGTCGATATTTAATATTGATAAAAAATCAATCAATCAATAACAAATCAAATTTAATCTTCTTTTTCTTTCTTTCCAGTCTAAGCCTTCTCCCTTCCAAAGAGCAGAGCATATAAGACTTACGAAGCAATTAGAAATATTACACTTCAAAAGGTTAATACTCTCCGACGAGAGAGATAGCAAATTAGCGAATATAAGAAGACTGAAAGAGACACACGCTAAGTTGTTTGAAGAGAATCAAGATGTTGGTAAGAATAATGGTTTCTTAACTAGGTTTGGATTTTTTTATTAACTATTTCTGGGAAAATATTTTTGTCAGCTTCGTATTTTATTCTGTACATAGTCAAGACGCTCAATTCTTTGAACCCACCCGAACTCGTCACATTGCGTGTTGTATGGCGTAACTGAACGCCGCGCTTTGTCTTGTTATAGAGGGAAAATGAAAAAAAAAAATTTCCACTGAATTGGCCATCACGCTTACACTCAGATGTCACACAGTCCTACAATGGCCGATGGCCATTGATATAATATTTTTATATTATAATTTGTTTAGTTTCATATATGATGTCACATAATATTTAACTGAGTTTACTACCAGCGCAGTTGTCATATTGCAAAAAATTAAAAAGCCAAACACATTGTTTTTATAAAATTCTAAGTAATACTCAAATATGGTCCTTCGAGCCTCCAAGGAAAAAATAATAATTAATTCTTTTCAGGTACAGAATTAATGCAAAACTATCACACATTGTCGCGGAGAACGGAATCTTTAAAGGAAACGAGAGAGTCTTGTTACACTTTAAGAGAGATAGCGGCGCGCTCTCACGCCGCGCTAGCCAGCCACAGAAGTGATATGTTGATGCAATTACATAGTATATTTTATATAGAACAGGTGTGTATGTTGTACATGTTTTCGTATTTTTTATAGTTTAGTTGCTCTTTTAGAAAGATTTTCAAAATCTAAATTTTGGATTTTTATGTCATTGCTCATCGCACTGACCGACTTATTTACTTTTTTTTCTATAGTTAAGATAGTCTAAGGCTGGTCCTTCCTAGACCTAATAGCCTGTACTTACAATATAGCTTGATATATTTTTTTTTGATTGTGACACCTTACAAAAAATGTCTCAACACTAAGTTCTCGGACCCGTTAATGATTTTTTTTCCTCTATTTATCCAATTGGAATTCATTATATATTAATGATATTAAAAAAAAATATTTGCTACAAACAGAAAGATACAACAAATTGGACAATAATCGACGTCCCCCTCCCTATTTGCGGGGACGACCACCCCCGGGCGTCGAGCCCGGTACCCGATTCCGTGGCGGCGGGGTTCGTGGCACAAGTGACGTCTCTATCCGCCGCCATATTGAATCAGCCGCTGAGATATAAAATAACTTTGTTGGGCTCGGCCAGCAAGATATTGGATATAACACCTGAATTGCCCGATCCTAAGTGAGCCATTTTATTTATTCGACTCGTTATTATATGAATTGTTATGTTATCATTATTATTCATTTGTGGAGCTTCACGCTGTATCCCGTTAATGCCCGTTTTCCGTATTTCGAGGCGTGTTGAGCGGCGGGAATCAACCCCGTGCTTTGGCTTTTTATCAAAGTAAAGATATATTTCCATTCTCCTCCATGCTCCCGTTTTCCCCTCATTGGAATCGAACCCTCAACCGTCGCGGTTACAGTCTACTTGGAACTTGACGCTAAACTTGAATTAATAATATGTAATTAACTAGAAGTACCTTGTTGACATCGGAATATGTCTCGGATTTAAATCAAAGAAAAATCAATATGGCTCTTAGTTTTCGAGTAATTTGTGGACAAACATACATACATACACTTTTCCAACTTTAATTTCAAGAGAAACTGTTAACTTCCTTTTTATATATATATATATATATATATATATATATATATATATATATATATATATATATATATATATATATATATATATATATATATATATATATATATATTTCTTTTTTTTAACTTTAGCATCCCATTATTTGCAAGAGGCGGCGATATGACGTTATTTAGATACGCCATGTTCCTACTGAACAAATGTATAGCGCAGTTGCTGTGGGGTAAAGGGCTTTCTATACACGACATGAGACCGACTTTGGCCAATCTGCAGAAATTATTAACGACACCCAGCAATTTGTAAGTATTGTTGTCATTTTTTTTATTTTCTTCCATAATTAGTATTTAATATTTAAATTAAAAATTAAAATATTCTATATTCAAATAGACTTTTGATAACCACCATACATACACCGGTTCGGAAGGCGGTTCTGCTGAGAACTCAGCAGTTGCTCTTTTAAATATAAATACAATTGCATTAGTAATAAATATCCTTCATAAAATTCAAATGACATCAATTCCATACTTTTTTACCATATAAATATTCCTGAACAGTGTAATCGGCTCACAAGCATTGTTTTAACATTTTTTTTTAAATTTCTGAAGTTGTAAATGTACAGTAGGTCGCGGAAATTTATTATAGCGGGTCCATAATAAAATTATATTGTTAATAATTTTACTAAGTACACTTTATGTGTGTGTGATTATATCAAAACAATAAATGTGATGTAATATAGTCTATATATAGCCTTTCTCGGTGAATAGGCAATGCAATATGTGAAGGATTCCTCGTCTCCCGCAGATGTGACACGTCGAAGCTGTTCGGCACCTACCGCTGGCTCGCGGACAGCCAGTGCCCGCGCTCTCAGTCGCTGAGGAGCCTGCTCACCGACAGGGGGAAGTATAGACAGTTCAACAGGTTCAAGGTTAGTTATTAATTTTCTTGTAATACATAAAAATAAATTAAATTTCTTAAATAAATTTTATGTCTCCATATTATGCCTATTATACTTTTTTGTATCGAACGACTATTTACAATAGCTAGCTATTTTTTAGCTGTATGCTTTGTGCTATAGCTTAGTAGGTAGAGAGAACACTCCTTCGCTTTCAGTGAAATGAAAATAATACATTCAATCACCCTCAAAGGGATCGAACCCAGGACTGTCGCGTTTACAGTCATATAATAATTATAAATATTTTATTTCACAGGAATCCTTAGATCCCCATTTCTCTCAGAAATCCGCCAACCTTCGACACAAACACTCTAGAAGCGTCGGCAGTTATCATGAAGACCATGTACGTTTTAAATTATATTTTATTAAATCTGAAACTTAGCCTTTTATTCTTTTAAAGGGTTATTCAACATTTTAACAATTCACATATTGTAAGTCAGTCAAACGGGTTCAAATAATTGTTATTTAAAAAAAAATTAAATAAATTTTTGACCATTACTGACATTACGTAATTTAAACATTTACATTTCTTGATTTTATATAAATTTTAAAGTAATAATAGTAATGGAAGTTATTATATTTTTATTTTGTGGGTAAGCATAAATAATTTAGTGACTACGAGACTAGGTTTATCAACTCTATTGAATAATTATAATAATATTTGATTGCTCTTTTCCAGGATTCGTCACTAAACGATTCCACAATATCGATAATGGGAAGCGAATCAAATATATACAACATGAAATTAGCGAATTCTGAACAAAATGAAAATCTGAAACCACATAATTCCGATTCCGAGATATCCGAGATATCGAAATTATGCGACGGACGAAACGACAAAGTGCATTTTACTTTAGGCGAGGAAGAACAACAATTAGTTCGAATATCGATTAATAATGACGATGAAGTGACATGTTCAACATGTCACGATGAAAATGTTAAACGCATTTGTTCAGAAATAAACGATTTTTGCTCAAATTCGAGTAAAAAGACCTACGAATCGAATAGTATCGATATTGCAAAATATATGGAGCGGAAGGCGAGTATCGAAATCGAAAATATCGATGTCTCGTGTGAATCGTGTGATAAGAATCAAGGCGGGCATTGTGCTATCGAGTGCGCTAATAGTGTAAGAGATGTAATAGTGATACCGAGTGCTGAAGCCATATTGGATACGGGACAAGGTTTGAAAATCGAACGTGAGAGCTAGTTTTGAATTTTTAAATTACGAATGTGTTGCTTAGAATGATATATTAAGTAATACTGGGTACGGGACAGATTTTGAAAATGGAATGTGTGAGCTAGTTTCAAATATTTCAATTTAGAATTTCCAATTTGTTTCATTAAATAAAGTACATAGAATAATAGTTCTTCTATCGTGCATCTCTCATATATACCGTAGTAGGCAGAGTGTTGAGACACTCAATACGACACACAGTCTCTCGTAAGATAAAGGGGAAATTAAAATAGTTTTAATGCATGCATCCATGGAGTGGGAATCGAACCCCCAACCATCGCGGTTACAGTACGACGCTGTCCCACTGCGTTTAAATAATAATTAATGATAGTTTCTTTTAGAAATATAAAATAAAATTCATAAAAGAACATAGTGACAAATCTCTATTCTCTTCCTAAAATCAAATATAATATACATAACAACATTTATTTAGCTTGTATATAGAGAATTACAGTTTAATAAACTTGTTTGCTTTTTTTATTTATTTAAAATAAATTTAAATGCTCCTAATATAAACGAAATAGCTAAAATATATTCAGATTTCCTATGAATAAGTAAAGTGCATAACCTCAATAAACATTTATTAGGTTTAATATCCTGTAAAGTTAAATAAATGAGCATTTGGCTGTGTTTGTGTATTAATTTATTTAAAATCGATATCGAAAGTTGATTTAATATTCATTTCATCAATTAAAAGAAGTATATATAAACTTAAAGTTTTAGTTTTAATCATAATTTTTTATTGTGTATAAATACTATCAAACATTACTTCTATTTAAATAAACAGTAAAATGAACTACATAATATTTTTTTATTATTAATAAGTTTAAAAATTGTTATAGTTACATTGAAAATTATAGATATTATATTTATTATAGAAAATAGAATTTGACATTTTCTTCTTTCATGCTATTTATTTTAGAGATAAAGAATAATAATATGAATTAAATATTAATTTTAATTTGCTGTGGTACATAGCTGGGTATGTTGATCAAATTTTAAGTTTTTACTATGGAGTGTAGATCTAAGGTACCATGTTGTATATGGGACTGGTTGAAAAAGTGTCCACCGGTAGACAGAAAGTTAATGTCGCTAGTGTAGCAAGTGGAAATGATATGAATACTACAGTATTAAACCAAGTGAAGTGAACTAAAGAATATGCAGTATTTAAAATTGCAACTTTTACGTGTATTTTACAAAGCAGAAGAGTTTCGTTAGTTTTTTTTGTAGTATCTTATACTAGAAGCTTATGGCGCTGATTTTAAAATCCTTCCGCATACTACTGTGGCGCCATTTAATTTGCTTCGCTGGTGGACACTTTTCATATACTAATATACTCTCCATAGTTTTTATTCTTTGTTATTACTCAGTAAATCTTTAATTACATATTTTTAAAAGCTAGATAGGCTGTATATATGATGTATTAAATAAAAATAATATGGTTGTTTAGTTTTAGAAGTATTTTGTAGTAACATTTGTAAATCTTTTGATACAATACTTGGTTAGACGTTATATTGGAATATTAGACAAATCGATTTTAGCCAAATATCGATTAAAACAATTTATGCAGGTTAATTGTGATTAAAATATATCAACTTTTGAACAGAAATTCAATTCTTATGTAAAAAAAAAGACGAAAATTCTTAGCTTTTAAATTTGAATATACATTTATATATATACATATTAATATATATTATTAGTGTTCAACTTTATATATAAACACATCAATTAAAGTAAACAGTATAATAAATTGTTTTATTTCTCATGTTATGAGAATTATTTGCTATGGCAACGCATATGTAAACGGGTCCTCTAGATATAAATTATTTATTAAAGATCCTTGCTCATGAAATGAGCTATTTGAATTTCGCCCCATGAACCAATTAAAACAAAGTTTTTAGATACTTACCTTAATTCACGGTCTAACGGCGAATTGGCTAGTGCTGTCGTTGCAGTTAACAAATATTAACTTTTAGAGGCTGTAGAACAAAAATATTTAACTAACTACTACTGTTATTATTTTTATACAATTTTTTTTATTGTACACGAATATCATTTTATAAAATAATTTAAAAAAATGGTTCCCTAATGAACATGATTCTTACTTGAAAAATTGCCTTTTTTATTAACTTTTCTAAAAGATGGTGGTGGTAGTGGTTTTTATGTTTTCATTAAGGCAAGAAATAAAAGTCACGTAAATTTTTCTTAAATATATTTTGAAACATATCTCGATTAAAAGCGTAAAACAAGTCCTAGCATCCCCAAATTCACTTTCAATTTAGCCGAATGAAAACTATTTGTAAAATACAAGAAAATATAATCTCGCCAAAAATTAGTTATTTATATTACAAAAGATTCATCATACAAATCCATAATTATTAATTAAAAGTATTGAAGTGCTGCCATTTTAAAGCTATTGGTTGTGAAGTTTTTATAAATATTTTAGCTGTTTTTTTCTTAAATAGATACATACACTAAGAAAAAATCAAATAAACTGTCTTATTTAATTTGCAAATGAAATTATAAAATGAATACTATTATTAAATATTCAAAACTCACAAACCACAGTTGTATTATGAATAATAATTAAAAAAACAATATTTTAAGTAATTTATAATATTTTAACAAATAATTTCAGATAAAAGTAATATAAAATGTTGATCATAGCCGAAATTAACATTCCAATATTAATAAAACAATAACAATAGCATTTAATATTGCACAATTATGTCAAAAAAAATATACACTGGCAACACTTTCTTTTTAAATAAGGCTGAAATTAAATAGTACCCAGAGCCATTTTCAATTAAAAAAAAATAATAACCTCCACACTTACAAATAATCGAGAATCGTTTACGTGTTTAAATATCGATTTTATTGTTATACAAATGTGCATATGAAATTATAAAGACGTTCCAGATTCAATTATATTATTATTATTATTATTATTAATAGTCCATTATAATTGCTATAATTTTGAGCCTATAACAGATACTTTATTAGGCTAATTATCTAATCATGCTGGATATCATTATTATTATTTTCTATTAAATTATATTAATTCCCAGCTTCGTTTGATAAAACAGAATCATTTACAAAACCTATAGTTAGTATATACCAAGATAATTAGCCTAAAAAAGTAGTAATCTTAACCAAGTTATCACTTTTATATAAACAATGTATTTCCATCTCTTTCTCCCATCATACTAATTATATGCCGTCTCGCTCGCACGCATGAAAGGAGAAAGAAATAGAATAGCTATTAGTGAGTAAGTTTAATATTTTATATATTAAGAACCTATTTTGACTAGTGACTTGGTGGATATGTAATACAATCTAAAGGCTCGTGGGTTACTACACTATTTCTATTTACCAATATGATTGTATGAATAAGCCCGTGTGCGATTATTTCAAAGAGAACGAGAATTAAGGCCTTATTTTATTACTAAAGCTTTTATATTGAGTGTCTACATATTTTAATGCTTATTTATAGTTAATATGGATGCTTATTCATACAATTATATGTATTAGTATTGTTAAATACAGACGTTACATTACATAAATCACTGCAAGAGTAGACTAGTCGTATATTAAACCTAGGATTCAGTCAATTCACCATCCAATCATAAAAATGAACAATCGATTTTTATTTTGTTTTTCGTTTTTCGCATTTTCAATTAATTAGTAACGATTATTAGAAAAATATCAAGAAGATCGAATATAAAAAATTTACTGATTTAAGCTCATCGGTAAAATATTCATGGAGGTAATATATAAAGTAGGCAACATGACAGTATAAGTCATAAATTGTCTGCAAACGTCAAAATGCCGTTGACGCTGTCAGAATAATTGCTTAGCTTTTTTAATCTGTATGTATTAAAAAAATGCCACGTTTAATATATTAAGTCCACGATAATCACATAAACGATTGAACCGAATTCGTTTGGAAATATTTACATACATAAGTTATTGCGATATCATAAGTAGTGTCTAATCAATACACACATATGAAAAAATAGATTTATATAAAGACAGCGTTCTAAGAAAATATAGTGAATTATATTATAATATGTATATATCTACATAGATAGTGTTTAGTGAATCGAATACTGACAGCGGAAACACTGGAAATTCGTATTGCAAATAAATATATGGACATTCTGTGTTAATATATATGGACATTTTTGTTGTCAACATATAAATTGGGACTCATTTCAAAACAAATAAACAAGTTTAAGTCGAAATAAAACCCAAAAAATAATCGATATATTAATTCATTATAAATGTAAATACACTTCAATGCCATATTTCTCTTTCAAGAAAATATAAAATAATAATGAAATGGCAAAATATATTAACACAGTAAAACCAAAATCAAAGCTAAAAGTAAAGCTATAATACTATTAATAAATGAAAAATAAGCTGAATGAACGGCCATTTTACATTTCGAGAAAATCAAAAAAACTCATATTTACAATTCAATTCATTTCATATAAATCACTAATAGATTTTATACGTATTTCTAAATCTATGACAAAATTTAATTTAAAATTTACTATTAAAATATCTAAATTATTGTTCGACGATTCAATATAAAAGTGCGTGCATCTAAACTTTCAATCAACATCAGCTAATTTGAACGACTGACTAAGAATTTTCGATTAGTGCCACTAAGCAAGAGGGTAATGCGGGTTTTTTAATGATACTACATTTTCTTCACTTTGTACATTGAAACATATGTTTATGAAATTTAAATTTAATTTTTAAAGTGAATTAAAGAGGTGGGAGGGTATCTAGTGTTAAGACGCTCCGTTACCAATTTTCCGTCCAATTTTGAGATAATTGAAATGAAAATAATTGATTCCCTCTCGTGAGAATCGAACCCACAACCGACGCGTTTACAGTCAGACGCTGTGACACTACGACGGCTTATAAAAAATATTAATATAATATAACTTTGGTTAACATTAATAAGAGGTTGACCAAAATATATACATATTTGAATGCACATTTGGCTTTTTTATTTATTTCATAAACATATTTTCATTCTTGACGTGTGTTTGTTAAGAAATGTCAAAATTATTAAGTCAAATTGTGCAATTTTAAGGCAGTATTTATCATACAGACACACCCAGAAACCTTGATTATCTTTAACTGAAGTTTAACACATAATTTTGTACCGATTTAATCACATTCAACGCTAACTAACGTTTTTGAGTTAGTTACGTTATTAAATCTACTAATTTACCTAATGACAGTTAACTAGATGCTTGATACTAAATCTGTCAGTGTCTAAAAAATCGACATTATTCAATACAATACAATACAAGATAAAGGCGACCAATTCAATTGGAATTTCCAATTTAATTGAAAACCAATTGAATTTTTAATAAAACTAAAGAACGTACGATTGTGGTGTTACGAGACTTCGGGCTATCCGAAAATTGCGTGGTGAGTGGCGGAACTCAACGCCGCGCTTTGTCTTGTAACCAGAGCGAAGAAAATGAAAATAATTTATTATTCCCAAGTGGAAATCAGAAGCTAGATCTAGTTTCATATGAAATGTGTAAAACATAGCAGTAATCAAAAGATATATATATACATACTATATATTATTATAAAACTAAAAAACCCGCATTAGATGGTAAAGCACTAACACTTGTGTTGTACTTTCGACCCGAACTCGTGCAATATGTCGCACGCCATCTCCAAGTCGTTGCGCGTGATGCCCAGCGCGCGCACCACTATGTCCTTAGGGTAGCCCTCGCTAACCAAACGAGCGATGTAATCTAAATTTATGTTTTCATATGACACATTGTCGCCGTATTTCCGGCCGTGTTTGTCGTGTGTTAGCGGGTTTATTTTTTTGGCTGTAAAAGAAAAAAAACATCGGTGTAAAATTATATTTTAGCATATTTATTTAAGATACTATAATTTTACTTTGATACCCAACGCCTCGCTTTGTTTATATAAAAATAAATTAATCAAATCTAATGGTATTTAGAAACGCCTTTTAAAATTTAACGTAGCAGGAGTCGAACCCGCGCCTTTTGGAAACCGCTAAAAAAAAGTTGGCAACACAATGACATAACATTATATTATTTCTGTCATTTAAACTAGACTAAATAAACACACAAAAAATTATATATAGTAAATTACAAAACTTCTGTACAAGCTTCTTTAAGAAGAATCCAAAAAAATTATAAACAAAACATAACAAAAAAAAATACAAAATAAAACCACTTACGCCCAACAGCCAATTCATTTTCGACGGCCACATTTTCGTACGGCGGGTCTTTAACCTCCTCTGATGGAAATTTCGGCATCGTCGTCGACTTCGTCGGTTGGTCTAAACTCCCACTACTCGTTATCGGCAACGATCTTTGTCGGGGAGGAGCTTTCGTCTCTTTCGTGTCTCTGTCGAAACTAGTTCTGTCTCTTTCCAACGGCTTGTCGGGTCTCTCCGGTGGGTTTCGAAAGTCGTGTCTGTCTGGCATATATCTGTCTAGATTTCTGCTGTCGTTAGATCTGTCTGTGGGTCGGTCTGGAATTCTGTTTTCGTTGGATCTGTCATTATGTCGGTCTATATTTCTGTTGTCATTAGATCTATCTGTTCGGTCTCTAGTGTCTTTGTCTGGGAGCAGTCGTTCGTTGACGTTTGGTTTGGGTTCTGGTCTGTCAGGTGGAGGGGGGAGGGGGCGGCTGTTGGACTGTGGGGTGCACGCTCGTCGAGGTTTTTCGAAGGCGCGTGGGTCTGGTGGTACCTGAAATAAAAGTAACAACATACATATAATATGAAAAAAAAATAATTGCTACTACTACAAAGTACAAACGGATCTTAACGATATATATATATATATATATATATATATATATATATATATATATATATATATATATATATATATATATATATGTATATATATATATATATATATATATATATATATATATATATATATATATATATATATATATATATATATATATATATATATATATATATATATATATATATATATATATATATATATATATATATATATATATATATATATATGTAAAAATAATATTATGAGATGAAAAATATACCAAATAGACTGTATACACATAAGTATAACTTTAAATATATATAAAAAAATATTTAAGATACAAAATATACAAATCCATTTAAATTATACCTCATGACTCCTAGTATCAATAAGTCCAGTAATAGTTTCGGTGGAGCCCGTAATGACGGACGTGAGACGATGTCGCGAGTCGGGCTCGGGCTCTAGAGAAGATCTTCGTCGAGGTTCTAGAAGTAAACGGGATTTGCATAATAGTATTATAAAAGGTTGTCATAGTGGCGCGCAGTGGAAGTGTCCGCCAGTAAGCCAACTGGTTGTGGGATCGATTTCTATTATGGGGAATAAATTATTTGTATCATACTGATAAGATAAACAAAGAGGTTTTTATAAATTTAGTATATAAAATAAAATAAATAGCTTCACGCTATTTCCCGCTTATAGCATGGGGCAGGCAGAGTTAGCAGCAATTGAGTTTAGCAGTAATGTTAAGCCACTCACACACGTTACCCATTTTAGACACATTGAATTGCGAACCTAAACGCCGCGTTTTGTCTTATTACAAGAGTAAGAAAATGAAAATTATATATATATACTTTATTGCAACAAAAAAAAAAATTAAAGCACGTAAAATAAAATTATGTCGGCAATGGAGGGCTTATTTCTGAAAGAAAGTTCTCTTCCAGCCAACTAGTGGAAGTGAGTATTTTTAAACAAATAGCGGGAAGAGACAGTGCAAAAACAAAAAAAAAGATTTGAAAACTAAAATAAAACCTGAATTTAAATTAAAATATTAAATTAAATATATAATGAATATTTTAAAATATACACACATACAAAAATATACCATACATATACACATAAATACACACATATATATTCCCTCGAGTTTACGGCCAATCGCTATGCCGCTACTCCTGTGTTACTTACCCATTATGCTAGCCGAGGCTATATCTTGAACGCTAGACGCGGTGGCAATAGTCTCCGCTGGAGAGAGACTCTTCCTGGGCGGTAGTGGTGGCGCTCTCAGCTCACCGTATGCATTCTCATTAGGTGCCGGAACTCTCCGCGTGGCTCGCGGTGAGTGGCGAGGTGATGCACCGGCCGACCTAACACCTGGGCGCAGGGCATCTATTGTCGAAGTTGCTGCGTTGAACTCCGCCCAGTCCTTTGAAGGGTTTATGGGATTATTTCTAGTTTAGTAATGATAATTGCGTTGGAAACTTTATTGAGATTTCCGCTGTAACCCGCATGTATAAGTGTAGGCAGAGAGAAACTAATATTAAGACAGTCCATTAACATCAACAATCAACTCAATTCCAGAACTCATAAGGACTAAATGTAAACACACTGAGTTAAAAAATTAAAGATATTATATAATTATTACAACAAAATAATGTAAATAGTTTACAGTATGTTTAAGTAACAACTCCGTGTCCGTAGTATCAAAATAAAACTTAATAAAAATATGTATGATAAATAATTTTATTTAAAACAACAAGTTGGTTAATGTCTAATTTTCTAACCGTCAAGTAATCCGCCACCGGCTCACCGGTCACCGCCTTGACCTTGAAACCGATGTAAGAAACTCAGCATCTTTTCTTTTAAAATAAAAATATATTGAAATTTAGTGAGAATCGAACCCACAACTCTTTGTAGATATAACTTGTTATAGAAATAAAAATAAAAAAAGCCCACGTTGATCAATTATTTATGTAATTAAAACATATCATAAATATTGCCTAAAATATTTTTTATCTAGATTTAGAACGTTTAGATAAACGTAATACGATTTTTCAGCTGTACAATTTATTCCGTAACGCAATAATAAGGTAGACACAGAGAATCTAGTGTCAACATACTCCGTTCTCCACTTTTGAGTGGCAGAATTCAACGCGGCAGTGAAATAAATGATGTAGATAAATTATTTGTTATTAAGGAAAACTAGAAGCTAAGTATGATACTTATTTCATTTAAATATTTTCCTCGACCTACCAAACCCTACCTCGCATAGCGTTTATACCTGAAAATATGTCTAAAATGGGTAGTTCTTACGGGACCTAGAATCTCCGCGTCAACTGTCAAACACAGTTAAGTTAATGATTTCATAGCACTTTAGAGAATTTATTAAAAAAAATTAAAAAAAAACCAATAAACAATATTTCAAATTAACTGAATTTCTTTATATTGGCAACAGTAGTAATAACAATGTGGACATAAAATTTACCAGTAATGTTAACACATGCTACATGCATATAAAAAATATACTTTAAAAAAAATACTAAAAAATGCATAAAAAGCAAAAAAAAGGATGCAGACGCAAAAGAAAACACAAAAAGCACATTCATCCAAGCATATATTGTCAACATTTAATTACACTTACAAATAAATAATCCATAATAGACGAAAAAATAACGTAAAAAATAATAATTAAACACTAAAATTAATGACAATTAACTTAATAATTTTAAATTCATAATCATTGTTTAAAATTTATGTGTAGCTGCTAAATTATATAAAAAAAAAACCAGACATTTATTAAAATAATCACAGAATTCCATTTTTTTATTTAAAATTTTAATCACTGACAATAAATAAAAATAAAAAAATATTTAATATAATAAATTAATAATATACAATAAATTTTAATCATAATAATAATTAACTATATAATTAATAACTAAATATAAGTACAATTAAATATTCAAGCAACTGATACATATTGTCATATTATTCTTAAATAATTTAAATTAACTATATATTTAGTTTTAAAATAACAATAAAGTCTAACTTAATGTACACTGTCATATATTAAGCTACTATGGATAAAAAAAAAGAAATGATTTAAGAACAGAACAGTAAAGGCATAAAAGTATGAGGACGTTAATGTAAGTATAATTAAAAACAATACCAGGATCGAATTCTGATTACTTTTTGTCTATTAAATAAGACATTTAATAAATCAAAAATTATCAATTTTAAAATTGAAAAAATAATATATAAATATACAAATGGGGGCAACATGCGTCGCACTATAACACTTTTTTTTATTAGTTTTTTTTATTAGTGTGACAAGACTCTTTGTTACTAACTCTAGAGGGGTAATTTGTTCCCTAGAGTGGAGATCAAACCCATATCTACCGAGTTTATAAACATTCACTGTAATTTCATACTAAAATGAAACCATTTTTTTTTAAATGACATTTGTTTTTTTAGATTATTAATAGTATTAATGTATTATTTTTAATTTAATCAAATATTTAAATACCTTTATTGTTCAAGTGAACAACTATTATAATACACAAATATTTTAGTACTCAGTCCGATATATTTTGATATAGAGAGTGGATTTAAATAAAAGAACATCCATATAATTACAAATTTAAAAATAATATAGGTTACATGTGAAGTAGTGTATAACCAAGTTATCTTGTAACTTGATGATAAATTATGATTTCATAGATTAATTATGTAATTAATATATTTATATGAGTATAACAGACGGACTTTTTATGCGACATATGTGGGCGAAACTACACATCTTACTAGTGCATTCATGAAAATTCATGAAAATACCAGAAAAAAATAAGTTTATTCTGTTACAAAAACGATAAAGATTTTTCACAATATGCTTATGCCAACACTACAAAAAAATTAAACAAATAAAAATAACCGATGATTTATATGAAATAAAATAAAATAAAAAATATATTTACTTACTAAATCTAGCATATACTGTGATTTCAATTACACAAAAAGTATAAAATCTAAAATATATGTATTAAAACAAAACCATAATATGTTTATTGTGAAATACAATAAATAATAAATGAATACTTCATAGAAATATATATATATATATATATATATATATATATATATATATATATATATATATATATATATATATATATATATATATATATATATATATATATATATATATATATATATATATATATATATATATATATATATATATATATATATATATTTATTTATTTATTTATTTATTTATTTTTGTCCTCAGAACTTTGATGAAGGCTTACAGGGAAAAAAGGAGAGCTCTGTATGTGGCCTTTTTGGACTTGCAGAAGGCCTTTGACTGTGTGCCACGTCAGTGTATCTGGTGGACATTGCGATCCAAGGGGATCCCTGAAGCCTATATTGAGGTTATCAGAGATATGTACGACTCTGCTTCAGTGGTTAGGACCGCTGTTGGCGACACCAAGCCCTTCCCGACACATCCAATGCCAGCCCCCGTGGCTGATGATGTATGCCGATGACATAGTACTCATCGATGAGAACCGACTGATGCTGGAGCGTAAAGTGAACGCCTGGAAGGGTGCGCTTGAGAACGGTGGTCTCAAACTGAATGTGTCGAAGACCGAGTACATGGCTTGCGGGAACCCGGACTCGAGCACCATCCATATCGGGCCTGAGCCAGCCGTTAAGTCGGAGAAGTTCAGGTACCTTGGAGCCGTTATGCATGAGTCTGGAGGCATCGACCACGACATCCATGCCCGTATAAACGCTGCCTGGGCCAAATGGCGGGAGGTCACTGGTGTGGTCTGCGATAGCAGAATACCGCCCAAGCTCAAGGGACTGATATACAAGAGCATTATCCGACCGGTTCTTTTATACGGCAGCGAATGTTGGCCAACATTATCTCGGCACACTCAGGAGCTTCACGTCACGGAGATGAAGATGCTGAGATGGATGTGTGGCGTTACGCGGTCCGACCGCATACGCAACACATTCATTCGAGGTAGTCTTGGGGTCCGTGACGTAGCGGATAAGCTCCAAGAGCGTCGCCTGAGATGGTATGGCCATGTTATGCGCCGATCTGAGAACTATGTCGGAAGGAAGTGCCTTGACATGTCTGTCCCTGGAGTTAGACCACCCGGACGCCCAAGGAAGCGATGGCTGGATGTCGTGACACAAGACATGAGAGCCAATAGATTGTCCACTGAGGATGTTAAGGACCGTGCAAAGTGGAGTAGGCTTAGTCGGAAGGCAGACCCTGGCAAAAGCCGGGACTAATGCCAAGAAGAAGAAGATATATATATATATATATATATATATATATATATATATATATATATATATATATATATATATATATATATATATATATATACATATACATATATATTATCGAAATCACAGTATCGCCAGCTTGGAACAGAGTCTGACTGTAAACGCGTTGGTTGCGGGTTCGATCTACACTTAGGGGGAAGAATGATATCCGCGATAACTTCATAAAACGACTGACTAAGAGAAAACTTATCCGTTATTCGTATGAAAATAAACCAATATATAATAATAATAATGCAATGCGTCCGTCGTGTACTCGCAGTACATTAAGCATGCGGCGATTTTCTCCGCCTCTGTGGAAACAATCACAACAATATGAACATGCTGATGAGTAAAATCAATTTGTATTGCAAATTATTACAATATTATAGCAAATAATAAAAAAAATTATACATTTAACAATTATAGTTATTAAAATAAGATACAGATTAAAAAAATAAGTTTCAAAATTTGCAATACAAACACCGATTGAAAGGTAAAAGTAAAAAAAAAAACCAATGATGTTTCGAAAAATTAAAAAAACAAATGACATATAAAGCTATTAGACAAACCCACGGGACATATATATACGTCATGCTTGAAATTATTACAAAATGCAAACATGCTAAAGAAATATAAAAAAGTAATATAAAAGTGGGTTATTATTCTTATTTATATATTATATATCTGAAAATCGATTATTATTATTTCTAAATAAGCTGCAAATTACCTTATATTGTTACTACTTTAAATAAAATTTTAAGATTTATTTGAATTGTATGAAAATTTGACTTTGAAAACTATTAATACTAGAAAACATTAAAAATAACTAACACTATAATAAAAAAAAAATCCAATTATAATATTAAAAAAAACTGAACTCTAAATACATTTAAGCATATTATTTACCTCTGGATCGTCGATGTCGTCGGTTAATCCATTGAAGGTAGTGTTTCTTGAGGACCAACCGTTGGAATTACTTGAAATTGTTATTTCAGAACCTGGAATTACACAGAAATATATATATATATATATATATATATATATATATATATATATATATATATATATATATATATATATATATATATATATATATATATATATATATATATATATATATATATATATATATATATATATATATATATATATATATATATATATATATAATTATGCAAAATATATCAATTATAGAAGTAAAAAGACTAAGTATAAGACCATAGTGGGAAAGTGGTATAGCTTTTTACATGGTACATAAAAAATTACGACGTTGAGTTATGCTACTCCAAGCTTATTGACTCAAAAATAGCGCCGGAAATAAAAATCGGAACGTGTTAACGAATCCCTCTGCCTACTCTGCTATAACCGATATATGTATGTATGTATACAGACAAACAGACCGCCATCAATAAAAATAAATAAAACTTACTAGAACCATTACACCCAGACGAGCCCGACGAGCCCGACGAACCAGACGAATTAGACGAAACCGGTTTCACTGCAGTCTTTGTGTTTGCTACTCTGTAATGAAATAATATAAATATAAATATTATTAGATTATATTTTTTGGATAAAATATCACACTCATTTTGACTTTAATTTTCATTATTCAAAACGAAAAGTTTAAAAGTCGACAGACTAGGGACGGCGTATGTAAGGTAAGGGCGGCATAGATGCTGTTACATATAATTTGAAATATGTAAATCTGGTAACAGGTAAAATGGAATTACCATTTTGTACAGGAGGTACATAGCTTATAAACATTACTTTTCTGAGATGATATATCGCACGTACTCAGAAGAGATATCCTAGTGTTAAGTAACACCGTTCTTCACTTTCTGCCCAATTAGGAAACCAGTGAATAATAGTTTAGTAGTTTTTTAAATTTTACATTTGACATCCACTAAATATATATAAGAAGTTTAGCTCACAGCTATTTTTTTGGGACTTTTAAATTAAAATTCTCGTTTTTAATATTTCCAATCTCGAGTGAGTTATATCCATTTCCTCACTATACAAAGCAACATAAGTATGCATTGTCTCAAATTTGTGCGGAAAGTTGAAAACGGAGTGTCTTGACACTAGGTGCTTCGGGATAAAGCGAGCAGCTGAGCAAAAAAAGATTATACTAACTTAACTTCCGAAGTGGTATTGGGCGGCCGCGGCGGTACAAACGCGTCCACCACGACCTGTTCAGTGCCTTTTATTTCCGCCCTACAAAACGGACAGCCCTGGCCTTCTGAGTCCTGAAATTTTAGAGACGTCCTATGATGAATAACATACATTGCATAAATCATGTAAAAATATATTATTATAATTTATATATATATATATATATATATATATATATATATATATATATATATATATATATATATATATATATATATATATATATATATATAATATGTATTTTTGCTAAACACATTATACACATATCGTTTAAAAATGAGTAATAGTATCATATTAATTAACATTATTTTTAATACTTAATAAATGCTTTTAAATTAGTTAATAATGTATATAGAAAAATACATATTAAACTAAAAAAATAAACGAAATTATGGGTATTTAAATTACAGGCATAAAGTTATATATAAAAGTAATAAATCATAATGTAATACAAAAATTTTGCTAATAAAATCATAGTAAAACAAAAAGCAACTCACAATCTGCCACGCAGTTAGACAAGGTGTGCACAACAAGTGTCCGCACGGCTCTATTCTAATATCTTTGTCGTTTTCCGCGCAAATTTTGCACAGTTGAAATGTACTACCTGTAATATAAAAAAAAAATCGATAATTAGTAGAAACCACCACTGGTCTTTACTATTTTAAAATATAAATCAAGTTATACGAAAATTCAATATTAATTATTCACTTTGAACAAATAAATATAGGGAAATGAATATGTAAATTACAGTACAAGAAATAATGTTTTGTAACGTTTTCATTAAATACAAATATTATAATCTAAATAATAAAAAATTCTCAGCCAATCGCCACTTGCATATAATTCTTTTTCATATAATTATGTTTTTTGAGCTTCATGCTGGCATGGTACTCCTGCACGCTTTTCCCGAATAGCACCCTGCGCGAAAAAGAAGAAGAAGAAACGAAGAGGCAGAAGGAATCTAGTGTTAAGACACTACGTTCACCACTTTCCGAAATATTTCGTGTGCGAGAGACAAAAGTCAACGACGCACTTAGAGCCGGAAAATAAAACTTAACAATATATCTGCCGAGTGGGAATCGAACCCACAACTCTTGCGTTTATAGTCAAATGCGCCACGACGGCTTCTAACTTCGAAATAACATTTCTATATTATTGTTACCACATACATTAAAAACAAGCAAAAATAGAGACCCAGAATATCTAAACACTAAATACTCTTTTCCTAAAACAACAATAAAAAAGTTAAAACTAACCCATTTCACAATACAACTCGTACTGTTCCTGCGTGACCGTTATATGGTCTTCCGCTGGCGATATTATAGCTGAACTTAAATCTGGATTTATGTCACGACCGTCTGGATATAGGTAGCTGGAATTTTAATAACAAATATACAATATTAAGTATATATTATAAATCCATACTAATAATATAAAGATAAAGAGCTTATTTGGTTAATCTTAAGAGGTATAGGATATTTTTTTCTGTTGTGTTTGTCCGTTTAATGAGGAAAGCTATAGATATATTAAATAACGTTAACCGTTTCGATGTTACCCACTGTTCCTTCAAAAAAGCTGGCGAAGCCGCAGGTAAAAAGTAGTTTAAAATATATTTTATGTTAGTTTCGTGACATACAGACGCCATTATCAAAAAAGTGTTTTAAAGCACGTGATTGCTTTGGACTGCGTTTAATTTGGAAACACACACATATTTAAAATAAAAGCGTTTAAAAATGTTGTAAGGAGTTTAACTTAGACGTATATAATTATAACACTACATAAATATTCTTAGGCCGACATACCAAGGTACTCATGTGAAGATCTGTATCAGCAATTAAATTACCATAGGTTTTATTTCACACATTACTCAGAAGTGGTATGGGAACTAATAATACAAATTTTATACATATAATTTTTAGTAAAAAACTAATGTAATCTGACTTCCGGCGTGTATGTTTATCATAATCGGGATTCGTAACCACTCTCATTACTTAAGCATTAAAATTATTAATAGTTAATTAAACTATATAGCAAATTCTAAAGTAATAAAATTCATAATTATTTCATGTAAAATGTGCATGTCAATGTCAAAGATCATACTTACAATCCCTCTCTGTATCCGTCCAACAAGGCTTGCACTAGGCTCTTATTCTGCGGTATAGTCTGCAATATTTCACCGTCGACTGTCACATAGCCTATTGCCCACTGTCCTAGTCTCGTACACGATAACCTGCAAAGTATATATAAGTATAGCCATTATTATTTCTAAACATTTTACTGTTCAATTGAAAAAAATAAACTCTTAATGTCTAGAATTTTTTGCTCTAAAACTATGCTCTATAAAAACTATGCTCTATGCTCTATTAAAAAACTATGAATATTTTGGAAACAGACCAAAATTTGGTCAATTCATATATTTGAATTTGATTCGTACAAGACATCGTGACTTTAGGTAAAAATTTTGATTTTTTTCCATTAGCGGACACTTTTTTCAATATAACAAAATTTATCGCGATATTGCGGCAAGAAGCGAAATCGGGCGTAGATAGATAGAATAGATAATAGAGCGGAAGGCGTATATAATAGAGCGGAGTGTCTTGACACTATTTTCTCTGCTACAAGCGATACAAAAGTGAAGCTGAAAATTACTCAAAAGCCCAAGTAGGAAATTATATCAATTTCAAGTAGATCCTAGCTTTGACTTAATGCTCATACATGAATTGCAAATATGATATGCATTCCGAGTATTGTTTGAATTTGCATATCCTTAAGTGCTCTATAAAGATATAAGAATGGCACAAGTGGTACGAGATGTTATTCTATTGCCTAGATAACCCATATAGCAGCAATATAAAAGCCTTTTATATTCTAATAAACTTTACAAATGTATTAAAAATCATTGCAAACATATTATGAAACTTAAGTAGTACATTTTGTACAATGCATATAATATATATATATATATATATATATATATATATATATATATATATATATATATATATATATATATATATAAATATATGTATATGCCTGTATGATATGTATTGCCGTGTGTGATGCTATAGATTATTGTTTCTTCCTTTTCGGGCGTGATTGACGCGTGAGTAGTGCACGCGTTGTATTCTTTACAATATAACAAAGCATTATTATATCACAGCTCTTGGCCAGACTCCGTCATTTAAACCTGATCTGAATAGTTTATGATTATGTTTATTGTATATTAAAAATTAACAAAATTATTAAAGGATGGTTTTAACGTAATATTAGTTCTCTATACCTATTAAAATAGTCCACTTAATTAATACACATCACTATATATTAAAAGAGAAAGTTAAAATTCGTTATAAATTAAGAAAAAACACAATTTTAATAATAATAACATATTAATGTAATAAATTTTATTTCTAATAAAATGAACTTTGAAAAGATCATAGACCATCCTATTTAATAGCTCTTTTCGCTTTACATATATTAGTAATAATCAAACAAAATTGTACCCTGATCAGGAATCAAATCCACTGTACAAATATTAACTCACCTAAAAACATAACTGCCAGCCTTATGTATATATTTCTGTAGGCGCGCCTTCACTTCGTCATAAGTTAGGAACGCTACGTAACCGGGATGCGTGACCGCTAGTAGCTGCCAATTACGCAGTAGAGTGCTCCAGGGTTGAAATAATCTGGAATTAATATTAATTTAATATAATTATTATGAATATTACTGCGTTTGGGTTGGCAATGAAAACTTAAATGTTCTGAGACCCCATTGGCCAATTTGTGTCCATAGGTAGTATCTATGGGTAGCGTTAAATAACTTTGTCTTACTGACTATTGATATATATATATATATATATATATATATATATATATATATATATATATATATATATATATATATATATATATATATATATATTTTCCATCAGTCTGTTTTCCGCTTATAATAAAAAGAAACAAAAAAAATTTTAGCGTTAGACACTTCGTTCTCCACTTTCCGCCACATTGTCGAGATCATTGCGTGTTGAGTGGCCGAGAAACTCAACACCGCGCTATGCCTCCCAGTATGGGAAAATGAAAATATTTGATTCCGTTGAGTGGAGATTGAACCCACACCCGTCGCGGTACAGTCAGACGCTTCATATTTATTATATTAACAAAAATATCTCGCTATATAAGCTCAGACGGCAATTCTACTGAAAAGAGTAAGGGAGTAACTTAACTTAATATTAGTTCATACTGAAAAAATCCCACGAGATAACAATAATATAACTAACATAACAAAACAGAAACAAAATCAATATACGTATTTGTTGGAAAATAATTACTCCAGTCTACACGATCTGCCCCGTGGGTAACCAACCTGCTGTAGAAATTAAAAAAGCTCGTCGTGAAAGTTTCCAACTTTCGTATTGAAATATACGTTAAAAATGTTATTTTTTACCGAACGAGTATTCAGTAAGGTTAATATAACTTTTAGATAGAGTATAGGTTTTTTTTGTTAAGAATGCTTGCCAAAATCTTTAATCTATACTTAGTATTATGAAGCTGAAGAGCTTGTTTGGTTGAACACGCGAATCTCAAGAACTTTTAATTCGAATTTAAGAAATATTTTTGTGGTAGGTAGTCCATTTTTCGAGAAAAGCTCATGGAATAACAATGAAAAAGTTGCAAAAATGTTGTAATACATTTTTTGGCGATCAAATTCGTTTTAAAATCGTACATTATATGCGCATTTGTTTTTAAAAGCAAAATAACATCTATAATGTAACAAGACAATGTTGCGTTGAATCCCGTTACACAACACGCACTGTCTTTAGAGGCGGAAAACGGGGAACGGGGAGCGTCTTGACACTAGTTTCCCTCTACCTACGGGATACAGCGTGAAGTAAAAAAACATTATACGTGAAGGTATTAAGCTCATGTAGGTGAACTCAAGAAATATTACTCTTATTTAGAGTTTCTTGGCATCTACACAAAATTTTCATTTTATATTAATTTTAAATATTATCTTATGATATAAAATAATAAAAGGATGAATATAAAAGTTTCTTATTATATTAAACTTATTTCACTCTGATAAAATCTTTAAATTTTCGTATATTTTACATATTTCGATTATTCGAAATATGTAAAATATACGAATATTTTTAACGGAATTAATAGAGTATATTTTGGTATTGGGCATTTTTGAAAACTTTACGATCCAAATGCACAGTAGCACGCTGGGACGGAGTTTATTAAAAATTACTACCTACTTTAGAATAGGTATTAGAAACATCTACTACAGTCTATAGGTATATAATATTCAATATATATGGACCGCTGAACAATAAATTTATTTTTTCATACAATAGAGGTAATTTTTTATAAATTTCACGCACTCCTTTGTAACATTCAGTTTAAATGGCTGCGCAGTTTTGATAATGTCTGAATAGAATTCACCCAACGGACTACGGATTATTCTTCGAGGGTATACAATACGCCAGACGGAAAATGCTTACTTACTATACGCGTACAATAAACGTATAAATAAGGCTGTGAATACATAGAGTCACTCTGCTATACGTATCGGATTTCAAAGTTTAACCGGATCAGATTTATATAAATGATTTATAAAAATATTCATTCTAACAGTATTTCAATAAAAAAGAAACATAGATTTTAGCCTAATATAATTAAACTTACTATCTATAATTTATATAGGTACTTTATTTATATAAAAACATCTAACTTAACACATATGATATAACTAGTTATCTATGTAATACTTTACAAATTAAAATTTACCTTACCTTACCTTAAAAACGTATAAACGACTCCATGTAAATTTAAAACCTTCAAAAATGTATAATACGCGCATAGCCTAAGGTATGGCATGGCGAATTATTAAAACCTTTCATTTATTCCTTTTGCATCTTGCGTTCCACTAATGTACGTCCCGTTTCGGCTATACATTCTATTTCATGTTGCATTATCATTATAAAAGTCCAGTTAAAATACATGAAAAATTTAAATTTTGGCTAGAGATCTCTTCATATTAATTCAATGGTTTTTATTTTATTTATATGAGAATATATAGGTACTACCTTTTGCCGGCGGCTTCGCCCCCTCAGAAGAAAATGATTAAGAGTACGACTAACGAGACATACCTATTGATACAATAACGTAATGGAGCCAAAATATATATGTATAGCCTAAAGCCTTTCTCGATAAATGGACAAACAAGACAAAAAGGTTTTTCAAAACCTAGTAGGTACGAATTAGCTATTAGTTCCCATGATTAGCGCATTCGATTATATAAACTCTTCAGGTTTTTAATCATTAGTACAGAAGTATAGACTTACTACTTTATGTTTATCTATATAATTCCTATAATATGTCGTGTTATGGACGATAAAATTGTAGAGTCCATCATTTTGTTTTTTTTTATTATATATCGTTAAGTATATTGGTAAAACGAAGATGAATTTAGTATTACTAAGAAAAACACGTACTTTATAGGGTTCCGTATCTAATCGGTAAAAATGGGACCATATTACTCTCCGCTGTGTGTCTGTCAGGCAGTATCTCATAAACTGTGATAGCTAGAAAACTGAAATTTTCACATATTACGTATTTCCGTTACCGCTATAACAAGAAATATTAAAATTAAAAAGCAATAAAATATTTCGTCGGCAGTATACGGAACCATTGTCGTTGCGCGAGTACTACTTGCATTTGACCGATTTTTTAATTAAGACTAATTTCTATACTGTCGCGTGCAGTAAACTGTGCTGCGGTAGTGATATAATAATATAGTATCGTATATAATTATATATCCTGATACACAGTTAGGACTTGACATTATGATCTTAGTTTAAAATTTCATTTGTTGGAAATTTAATTTACTTTACATCTTTACAATTTAGTTATGCAAAGTACGTACACAAAACACTCGTTTTTTTTTAAACATTAATTTTCTATCATACAAAGCCCTTTTATGGTCTGAATTAAATCAACAATCATGTTGATTTAATTCACCTACTTCTCTAATAACCAAAGTTAGGAAAAAAAAACATAATATAAATTTCCAAGCTCACCTCGTAAATACGTCAAATTCAAAATTAGATATAAAGTCGTTGCACGTCAAATCTATTGTAGTCTTGAGGGCCATCGTCTCCAACCCCGACGATATGGGATGCACGTTGTTCAGCTCTTCACGAAAATGTTTCCAGGGGACTAGTGTGCTGCAACAAAAGAAATATATTTATAGTAAATTATATAAAAATCAACATGAAATTATTGTTTATATAATAAATAAGGCTTTGATAAGTATTTTCGATACGTCAGTTAAAACAAAAATGTGAATGTTGTCAGTCTTACTGGGAGCCGTAAAACGATTAAAAAACAAAATAGGTAGTTATTAAGTAGATCATCTTGACATATAGTATGCAACAAACTGCCTTCCCACATGTCTATGTATGTTGAAGTTTCTCAAACTTCGCAACAGATTAAAATGCGGTTTTCACTAAAAGATACGAGTGATATTTGCACATTTCAAATGAAATCACATTAATCGGAAATATTTTTTATAGTAGGTAGTAGGTAGTCCGTGATCACGGGTAGTCGGTGTCCTTTAGTATAAAATAATATATGTATACATACGTGTTGTATATACTTTTCGACAACATTATAACACACATATATATATATATATATATATATATATATATATATATATATATATATATATATATATATATATATATATATATATATATATATATGTATATATCTAAGATTAAGATTTCTGTTATTTTTATGGTAATGGAGGAACGGAGTCTCCTGGTACAGGCAACATCATGCTTAAAAGGAGGCTCCAATCACTAGTAGAATGTAAGAAACTTGTTTAAATAAATGATTTATTTATTTATTATTTATAATATTGAATTTATAAGTAGTCAAAGCTGTGAGCGGATCACTAGTTAAATAAATTTATGGAAATATTTCACATATTGAATTTTATAATAGAAAAGGACATTGTAATAATTAAATAAATGATTATTACAGTCATGTAAGTTTGAACTTTAGAGAGAGCTTTGCAAAGCTCAAAAATTAGTTTCTATATAATTAGTAGTCATATCTAGAATCTCAAGACGGTGAACATAAATCAATGAAAATTTTAATAATTTTGACACAGAAAATAAACCCTTTTAACTAAGCTAAATATATAAACTCATTTGGTAACCAATCGATATCCATAATCAAAGGATCGTCCACGAACGATACGAACGATATATACATACTTGTACTTACATACTCGTACATGTCTTCTATATGTGTAAAACTTTTCCTTTAATGCGTTAGGCAGCTTCGAAACGTGAAATTTGGTATAAAGGAACCTTGAGGAGTGTGAAGGGCTAAGATAAGATTTTCCAAAATTCCAAAGGGGACGGGAAAAAGCGGCATTTTACGTTTTATGAGATACAACGTCTTGTACCTATTATATAATTAGTTCCCACAAACGACTTGCCATCATTTTGTTTAGGTCTTAATGCCGTCCCACGAGTATTGCTATGTGATTGTATTGGGTCTTGGAACAATGTCGTATGTTTAGATAACCCGTGGGAAACTTAGCGGAAATTATAAAGATATACATTTTCCATTTCTACCATTTTGTATACGCGACAGTCGTGAGTTTGATTCCCAACCGAGAGAATGCTGACACTTATTCAAATGTGAATTATAAATATCCATTTAGTAATAAACTCACTTTATTATTTTATTACATTACAACATTATATATACAAAATTACATAATAAAATAATTACAAAATATTGATTTGTTTGTACAAATGCTTGAAGCTTCGGTAGGTTTATGTTCTGATAAATCTAATTGATCCTACATCAATGTGCCTAATGCCGTTACGATTACGGTAGCTGTGCTTCGTTTAGATTAGTGAAAATTGTACCTATATTTGTGTTAAATGTATAATAGGTACCTATGTAAAATAATAATCACGTTATCGTCATGGGTTATGGGTTCAATGCGTATTTAGGACTTATCGCAGTCTATATAAGCAGGAAAAGTAAAAAATAATAAAAATGTTGTATTTTTTATCATAAAATTATTTAATAAATCGTATAATATAAAATATAAATTATTGTAAACAGTATCAGTAGATTATATAGATAACGGTTACGGACACTGGTAAGCACTGTGATGTATAGTTACACATCTCATTACGAACAGTAATCTAAAGTGTAGCTAGATGTAAATATAACCATTTGGATTTCTTCCTATTTCCCAAGAAAGTGGTGTGCACTTAATAGCAAGCACAGCGATTATCCTACTATTGATAAGCTTGTGGTTAAACTAGTCATCAAAGATATACTCGTAGTCTCACAAGTACATAACTGTTCTTTATGGAAACTCAAAGAAAAATATGCAATGGCTTTATCAATTCTTGATTATAAAAACTGTTATTTAGCCCAATCAATATATATACAAAAATTAATTACTAATGATCTAAGATTTATCTTACAATTAATATATCGTGGACTAGCTTTTATCTTCAGCTTCGTCCGCGTTATAGGATGGAAACAAACATGCCATATACACAGACAGACTAGCCAACAAGACAAAAATATTTTTTCAATAGTTCCTGAGATTAGATCGATCAACTAAACAAACAGACGTATAGGATTTACATCTTTATAATGCTATTATAGATTAATAGTCGTACAAATTATTCTTAATCCCAGTACAAGCCGTCTACATTTTATTGTCAAGCGAGTCATTAAAACAAGTACTTTTATTTTAAAGTACGTACCTACTGAACGAAAAGTTAATATCTCAATCTCAGACAAAGCTCCGTAAATAAAAGAGCTTTCATACCAACTCCGGTGTACTATTTTGAATTGTTCATATTGCGCATTTTAACTCGTCCTTAGTAAAAGTCGAAGCACATTTTAGTGGATACTACATTAATTGAAAGAAATTTACTGTAATGGATTGTGTCTACAGTCTTCACGTCTGGTTGATATGGTGATGCAGTTTTCGTTTATTTGATATTTATACATATTTAAGACTTCACAGTTCGAGCTTACTAGGAATATATTTCGATATTTATTGTAATATTCTAATATTTTGACGATTTCAATAAAACAAAAATATCCATATATGGACATGGACATACATACATCATCACGGTTCCTAACGCTACTATACACTGATGTATATTTACATATAATAAAATTGAAACCAATCGCTGTCTGTACATGAAAAATATATGAAAAAAAAACTATTACTGGGTTCAAATGTCATTCAAATAAATAGAATAATGAAATACATGACTTGATCTCGTCATTTAACAAAGAGTCGAGAGTTCACTAATAAATCATTTAAATCCCGATACAGCCCCATACGCTTGCAATTTTTTTTTAAAACTATCGAAATGCAATTTAAAAATAATAAAAATAAACATTATCCATACATACGTATATGAATTTGAGAACTACGTAATCACAATATAATTAATCACTTCATATGATCAAAACGGGAAACATTATATCCCCTTAACGTTTGTTTATCGATAGATATAATGCAAGCGAATTGTGATAAATTGTAGTGAGTGGTGACTCACATCCTTTCGCAACGCCCACTTATTTGGCCGCAAAGGATGCTATTTGTACCAATCAAGAATTTCAGGGAAATATCAAATGACATGTTAATTTAAAGACAATGGAATCGAGAAGTAATGGGACGGCGACTAACTGTTTACGCGATGCTCGCGGATTCGATTCCCACCATAGGGAAACAGTTGGGTATTTTCATTTTCCAGTTCAAGTTTAGATGATCTCTAATTGAAGCGGTCACTTTGTCACTAGTTCGTCTCTGCCTAATCTGCTGTAAATAAAACTAAAATAAAAAAAAAATCTATTTGTCGCGTTATAACGCTCTTTAGTCGTATATGAAATATTCATTTTAGTAAAAAAAAGTATTAATTAAGAGATTAGTAGAATCGCGTTCTAGACTGCCGTATATCCGGTGATAAGGTGAAAATGTAATCGTCATAGCGCAATTGCGAAAGTGTCCGACTGACGCACTTATACTGTATTAGTAGGGATGTTTATATTTTAATTATATTTCTGTCCGTTCCGTCATCGTTGATAGAACATAAGATCTATTAACGATGGAAGCTGCCTTCCATTTATTATCCTTGACCAGGTTTTTTCATCCATAGCGAAATATTATTTAAATTATATGCACATACTTAATATACCTATATGATTCTATAAATATATCGACAGAAACGGAGTGTCCTAAGACTAGGTCCCTCAGCCTTTCCTGCTATGTGCACACAGAGGGAAACAACAGCCGAAAAAATATGATATATGATATATTTCATATCATTATAATGATATATGATATATGATATATTTCATATCATTATATATGATATATGATATATTTCATATCATTATAATCACCTTACACTCATTTTTTCCAATACCTACCTACCTACCTATTACAAACTGCTGCTTCTACCTACATTTTTTTGTTAGAATCATAAAAGCAACAAGCCATATCTAATTGAATATTTATTATAATGCCAGAAAACGTGTTAAACAGAGGTGAAGCCGTAGAGTTTTTCGTGTATGGCTTCGGTGATGTTTCAAAGCACTTAATGGTGACACTTCAATATGACGTCACAATTTGCTTATTCTGATTTACTGGGGTCACAGTGTTATTTGGGTTACATACTATGCGAATACGTACCAATTAATCTATACTGTCCATATTTATATAGTAGTATGGTTTAAACCGCTAACCTCAGAAACTACTAACTCAAACTAAAACTTTTTTTTGTTGGATAGTCAATTAATCAAGCGAGGGTGGCTATAGGCTATACAGTACATCACGTTAACGTTTCATTATAACCCACTATATCTATACCAGACTAACCTCGGGCCATTTGACCACGAGGGCGAAGCCGTAGGTAGGTAAAAGCTAGTCTTTCATATTTTATAGCACTTTTTATGGTTACTCAACACACACTCAAGCGCTTCTGCTTAAAAAATTAATGGGTGACGGTTGGAAGTCATACTGACTGACTAACGCAGAAAATACGTAAAGAATCACAATATTTCCATAGTATTTCAGTTTCAGTTTCATTTACTTATACACTTTAAAAAATACTTTATTGTCAAAAACAGAACTAGATTGACACCTATTTATATTTAAAAAATATTGATAACCTTTCACAAAGATACTTGATGCTGACGTGTGAATGGAAGCGCTTCTGGCGTTAGTCTCCTGTCAATTCTCAGTAATCAGTCTGTCAATGAGACGAAACGTGGTATTAGATATTTATGACGTGAATGTGTCTGTCCAAATGCGATGGTTTCATCCCATGGTCTAAATTCCATTCGAGGGAAGTGTATTACAACGTTCTCTTTGAAACCTAAAAATACTAAAGCTGGTGATAAAAATAATTTGAGTATTCAATAAAATAAGTCCTCGGTGGCACGAAATTGAATAGCTAACACTTTAGCGAAATGACAATTAAACCATTCTATAGAGACAATAAAGCACTGCTATGGTAACTGCTAAGCATATTATCAATGGATAGCGGTTGTAAAGCAACGTAAGGTCTTTAGGCAACCTGAATAGTACCGCTAGGTGGAGTATTTCAATAGCAACAGTTTGTTTGTTAGTTACCAGCTAATCTTCACTTTCAAATGAAAGAAGAGCTGAGAGAGATGTGATATTACTTTCTAACTTTGTATTTTCCGATTTTTGAATTCCACACATTCAGGTACACTCAGCCAGTCAGACGTCTTTTATATATCTATACTAAAACCATACTTTACATATAAACGTATCCTGACGATACGTAGCCATTATAAAAAAAAGAGTTACATTCATATTTATATTAAATATTAAGCTAGAAAGTTAAAAGCTAACGTTAGCGCAAATAGAATAATTTACCCAATCGTATGCAAACAAAACCAACCGTGAAACAATATGTGTAGTATATAAAGTTCATCTGTAACCGCAAACGTGTAGAACAGGCAATAAATGATTTAAACGCTATTACGGTTGCGTCAATGTCGAGATATTATTGTGTTTTTGATTGCATTTCAAATACACTATTATTATGTGTTGCTACAATAGTTTCGTTTAATCTATAATTTAGAGAGCTCTCACGTAGAAAGTTTCCCTTCTTATACCTAAACAAAAAAAGTAGAACCAAATCACTTTACTGCATTTAGTTTTTTTAGCCTCACGCTTTATCCTGCATACGGCAGAAATCTAGTGTTAAAACACTTCGTCCTCAGCTTTTGACTAGAATTTGAAGCACTGCGTGTTGAGTGACGGAAGTTAACGCTGCACTTTATTTTACTGAGTAAGAATTGTACCCACAATCCTATGTTTGAAATACAGTCAGGCGCTGTTTCACTGTAGTTATATCACGAGTAAATAATACTTGGAAATGTAATTGCTTTGAATGCGTAACGACGTGGTTAGTATTCAGTCGACTTTTTAAGAAATTAAAAAGGAAGGAAGGACTAAAATTGATGCCACTGTACCTACAATGCATGTAGGTATATAATGCATGAAAATATATATATATATATATATATATATATATATATATATATATATATATATATATATATATATATATATATATATATATATATATATATATATTTATATATATATATATGTATGTATGTATGTATGTATGTATTTATTGGTATTGATTCATCATTTATTGGGTAACGTATCTCATATACTTACTTGAAATTAACCACATTAAGTTCTAATTTTCCAAGTAGTTTCAAATGTTCAGAAGATATTTGTAAGAATTCAATGAATAGAAAAAGGTTATGACCGTACAAATAGTTTTATGAATCCAAGAAATTATATTTTCTGAGAAAAGTCAATAATTTTTCTTTATTTAATTTTAGTATTATTCCAAGAAAGAATACAGTATTTAAAAAACATATTTAAATTAAAATACAGCGGCATTTGAACCCGCGCCTCTTGGAAACGGGCCATGCGCTCTGACAACTAAGCCATACATCATAAATCCATATAAAATTAAATTCTTATACGCTGAATAATAAAAATGAATGAATTGAGCAAACTCTAAATACAAAACCTTTTACTCAAACGTATCACGAGGCGTACATGAGATGGCAATTCATCTCAAATTATTTATAGGTACATAACAATGTCGAAATAGCTGTTTTTCTGACAGTTGTATAAAGAAGTTCATTCATATATTAGCAGTTTAGCAGTTTTTTTTTCTGTAAATGGCTTTTTCCGTCGTCTGCTTCGCTCGCGTGTATGACACGTTCTCAGGGTCCGAGAAAATCCTGACCGCAGGCACCGTGGGTTGTATAGCGACTTAGCGACTATTAACGTGATTGAACATAACTCATATCCTTCCTCAATTCAATTTTCAATTCTAACCAGAAGTTCTATTCTAGTTATAATATAAGTAAAGACAAAAATTAAAAATATGTAAATACTCTTATTAAAATGTGCATCAATAATTGTTTGTTATTGTTGGTACTTATGCATATATATTCTTCGAGTTAAATTAAAAAAGTAGGAATGTTAGTAGGTTTAATTAGTATACTTAGTTATTATAGATTATTATCCCGTGTAGCATAGACATCCTGTACATTTTAATTTAAATTAACCTCGTATTAACTCCAGAGGTCCACGTAATGTTCCCTACTGGTACGTACGTACAGTTGTTCTTTTAATAACTTTGTTTTATGTCTGCTGTGTATGGTTTAAAATTCTATATTGTTAAGTAGCTAAGTTTTCAAGTAAGTAATTACTGTAAAGTTTTTCATAATAAACGTCTTTAAGGTCAATTAATAGAATATTCAAAATATGTTCTCATTCAACTTTATCAAAAAATATCACTTTAATAAACTCCAATTTTATAGTGTTAAGAGATTAACAAAAAGACGCGAGTCGAAAATACTAAAAAAAAAACGGAAACTGATCAATAAAACGGTAAGGAAAACCGGATACAACAACTAGTAAACCTGATCCGTACCTACTTATTAACAAAACCAACAGTGTACGAGCACTTACGATAAACTAGTGAATATCGATTGGCCCGAGCGTTGCAATTGACAGTACTCGAACGGGAACAAAGCGGTCACCGGCTGACAATGGGGACGATCAAACAAAATGTGACGCGTAATTTGAGGATACGACTAGAGTGCTCTTTATCATTTTTCCCCATTTATTAGTGGTGCCGTAGTTGTGCAGCGTATAAGGTATATTCAAAGTGATGATGATTATGAAATTGTAACAGGTTCAATCTTACAAACTCAATCCAATTATTATAATTTTTTATATTTTTATAATATATTCTAAGATGGAAACCGGAAGATGGATTGCTGCTCGGGGGAATGAATAATCTAATTTCACCGCTCTGATAAGAAGATAAAGCGCTGCGTTTAGCTCCGCCACGCAACAGAAAATGTCTCGAAAATTGACTCATTTCTTAACATTGGCGCCTTCTGTTTATCTTTTTAATTTAAAAATAATTTTAAAATCATCGCTATAGGTAATACCAACAATAATACCTAAAAGTAAAATAAAAAAAAACCGGCACAGTAAACCAAGTGCATTAATCCACGTCAGCGTAGATCTACTCAACGTGATTGACAGATTAATGAATCAATCAAATAAATTGTACTTAATAAGTAAATGTACGTACTATATAATACAAAAAAAAACCAATCTAACCATACAAAATTTAAAATAAACAACTACTTGTATAATAATTATGTAAAAAAAAACTTGGATAATTAATTTTATTAAGTTTTACAAAAACGTGTTATAATTGAAATAATATTAAATCCCAAATGTGTAAGATTTTTTTCTTGAATATTTTAATTGTGGAATTTAATTAAATATAATTGTACTAACTTTGTACAGAAAAAAATAATGATTTCCAAAAAAAAAAAAAGACATTAATAATTTTATTGTAATTACCGTCAGTGATAAATAAATCATACTTATATATTACATTATCCTTAAGCCAATTCACGACTCATTTGTCAAGACATAATTAATCACGGTTCATCTCGAGATATACAGAACTAAAACAAACACGATTAGTGAATTAAAGTAGCCGATTTAAAATTAGTCGAGATTAATGTCGATGGTACACTGGAACTGTAAACGCGTAGATTGCGGGTTCAATCCTACCTTAGGGGAATTATTTCCGTCTCTAAGATAAAATGCGGCGTTAGGTTGCGCTTAACACACAATGTCTCAAAATAGTATATAGAGATAGTCGATAATAAAGTCTATCAACACTAAGTCCTCTCTGCCCCCAACTCCATAATATGTAGGAGAGATGACCGAAACTATAATAATAAAATCAGCTCACGTGAGAATAATTTTCTATTTCCCTTACATAATAACTTTTTAAACAGTGAACATAAATTATGTTATCTAATATGAGCAAATTAGTGGTAATTACTCTTGTACAGTTTATCCTGTTCTTTAATACATTAGCTCGATGAAGCGTAAATTACGTTTACGTTCTTTTGTTCTATTAGCTTCATTATCTGTGAATTCTATACAACAAAACGTCACGTTTGTCTTTATTTAACCAAGCAACCACCGCTTCTCAACCAAGGCGTCGTTTTTGATTGAGTTTTTTTTTTAATATTTTTTTAGCTTCACGCTTTTCTAGGTAATAACGGGGATTTTAAAAGAAAACCTTATTGTTGAATTTTCTAATATCAAAGCAGCATTTTCTATTTACAGTTTCTTTTAGAGTTCTTTAATATTTAAATCGTGAGGAAACAGATACACCGCCCGACTCGAACGAGTTATGTGGGACTTATTGACGGACAGATGTGGGCCGTCTATAATACCCACTAAAACCTCACAGTGCTCGCCCTAGATCCCCATTGGTCGAGGCCACTAGATAGCAAAGGATTATTTTATGAAATGCGGCGGATGACAGAAAAATCCTTGTATCAAGATCTTGTAGACATTTACTTTGTCTACTGAAGCGGGGAAATGATCGAACTCAAAACCATCGCGTTCCTCGACGTTCCTCACGATAACCTTATATCTATAATATTTAGGTACGTATATAATTAAACATTTAAAAACATTGAAGTCAGTCACACAATACGTCGTATTGCGGACTGACCTTTACTAGAAAGGCGTGTGAACATAAACAAACAATAACATAACGGTAAAATCACGTCAACTGGACCCCCTATTTACCACTTGATCATAAAAATTTAATCTATATATATTTTTTATTAGTACTTATGATGGAAAATTGATCCCCCAAACAATTTTTGAAAATTTCGATTTTAACAATTTTTTTTTTTATAATGAAAATTTTAAGCACTTTTAATTGAAAAATGGATTAAAAATCAACCGCAAGAGATAAATTTGTGAAATTTTCAGGATCCATGGTCAAATGTCTATATTTTAAGAATATCTTTATGACTTAAAATTATTTATTTATTTTCATATTGTTAATTAACTTTTAAGTTAACAAATGAAAATTTAACTGACTTCTCGGGCAGAAAATGCAGTTTTTTTTCATCGGTCACATGCTTTATCCATTTAAGTTTAAAATTCCTGAAGAGAATTTCACTGCTCGCCATTAGTTTAAATAAAATTAATTTATTTATGACAGCGCGCCAGGCGCCGAGCGCTGTGGAAATGCCGCGCTGCCGAGCGTCTTGAACTACACTAACGCTTTTATCAATGATAATTTATAATAACATTACAAAATATTATTATAAAACAAATTTTATTATTATTTATCTTATAATTTATTATAATTATTATTAATAAAATTTAATTTTTTTAACAATGTTATAAGGAATGTAATCAAAAAATCAAAATGAATTGGCAAGCACGATTAGCTCTAATTATAACTAATTTTTTTAACACATTATTGTGATTTTTTTTATTTAACGGATTGCAACATTTATTCACTCGGCCCATTTTAAATCACAGAAAATATTATTACAATCAAAAATTATAATACTTAAATATTAACTAAAAAACACAACTCAACAACAGCTGCTATTTTAAATAATTATTTCACTGTTTTCCGTATAAACTTATCTCACGAATCTACAGGAATGACTTCTAAAATGATTTTGTTATTTACTCCAATACGCGAAAAACAAATGAAAATCGTAACTGAGCGGTCTTTCTTTTGTTAAGTAAAGATGGAGTGTTGACTGATAAATTAAAAAATAATAATTTACTTAATTACCTAAAAGAAAATACACATAGACCGAAACAGTTTTAAAAATTTAAAATTGATTATTTTTTTTTTAATTTCCGCTGTTTGGTAAAAATAAGAAGAAATTTTGATTACATTCCTTATAACATTGTTAAAAAAAATTAAATTTTATTAATAATAATTATAATAAATTATCAGATAAATAATAATAAAATTTGTTTTATAATAATATTTTGTAATGTTATTATAAATTATCATTGATAAAAGCGTTAGTGTAGTTCAAGACGCTCGGCAGCGCGGCATTTCCACAGCGCTCGGCGCCTGGCGCGCTGTCATAAATAAATTAATTTTATTTAAACTAATGGCGAGCAGTGAAATTCTCTTCAGGAATTTTAAACTTATATGGATAAAGCATGTGACCGATGAAAAAAAACTGCATTTTCTGCCCGAGAAGTCAGTTAAATTTTCATTTGTTAACTTAAAAGTTAATTAACAATATGAAAATAAATAAATAATTTTAAGTCATAAAGATATTCTTAAAATATAGACATTTGACCATGGATCCTGAAAATTTCACAAATTTATCTCTTGCGGTTGATTTTTAATCCATTTTTCAATTAAAAGTGCTTAAAATTTTCATTATAAAAAAAAAATTGTTAAAATCGAAATTTTGAAAAATTGTTTGGGGGATCAATTTTCCATCATAAGTACTAATAAAAAATATATATAGATTAAATTTTTATGATCAAGTGGTAAATAGGGGGTCCAGTTGACGTGATTTTACCGATAACATATCATCATATACATAAGTATACGGACGAGTACACTTGTTAGAAAGCTCAGGTCAAGTGGGCCGTGAATCAACTTTTACACCTCGTCGTTTACTTACAAATTAGCCACTCAACAGGCAAGTAGGGCAAATGCCGCATCATTAACCTAAATCGCAAATGGACTTGCTATCAGTGTGTTACAAGTGTTTACAAATACATTTGAATTAAGACTTAAACATAACAATATATCTAAAGGTACAGTATATTATTCTTTAAAAAAATCTATATTTTAAATGATACTCTTTAACCGGATTACTCTCCAGCTCGTTCTATCGTCTCTTGCCATCTCTTTTCGACTACTGTAAAATGTTCGAAATATCGAATTTCCAATTAATCGGGTTAAAGTATTTAATTCAGTATGTGTAAAGAAAATTAAAAGTATTCACTGCATACATAATAATAGGCATCATAATGGTAAAGTTCAAATAAAGTAAAGAAAGAGAAGAAGAAAGACTTTGATTTGTTATGCATTATTGAACTTAAAATATACCAAACTCAGCAGTCGTGTCAAATATGAAACAGGTCAATGTTACAAAGTATGAAACACTCGTATAATAGGTATACCATTATATTATATTATTAAAAGATTTACTTAAATCGGTTTAAGAACTGTCGATATAACTTCTAAATAAGAGAAACAGTAGAATATTTTAGAAAATGCACAAATATGTGAATATCCTAGCGCTCTGGTCAATTAATTATTATAATATATTTTATCCATAAGTTTTTATTTATCGAACCAACTAAAGAAGAGAACTAAATATCTTGGTAGTAAACTTAAGAAACATTATTACAAATGTCTGCAACCCAAAATCTTCACGAAAAATATTGCTATTTTTAATAGATATTATTCTACACCAAGGGAATGATTTTTTTTTATTTATGTAACGTAACGTAAAGAAATCGAATTATCGAATTCCTCCAGCTCCGCAGATGAGTAATGTCATGTCTGGATGCGAAATTAGAACACTAGCTGCATATTTATGGTTAAAGCAATTAAAAAGCAATTAAGTTTATATGGCTACTTGAAACGAAAGGATATTAAACAAGTAATGGTTTTAGAATATGTGTCTTAATCCAATTTAATTAATGTAGCTAGCTAGAGATATTTTATAAAATATATAGAACAGAAGTGTCCTACGTACCTGCAACGCACGTAGATAATGTAAACAGTAATTATATGTTCTATTTTGTTTCTAATATTTTTTGCGTTAGCTACCTCTGTATCCAAAGGGGAACCAGGTGTTAAGACACTTCATCGCCCACTCAGCGAAGATTTCGAGGCATTGCGTTTTGAGTGGCGGAATTTGTCTTACTACGTACGAGATCATAAAATTAATTATTTTATGACGTCAGTGAGAATTGAACCCACAACCGAGAAGTAAACATAAGTTAAAATACAGAAATTCAAACGTCTTACCTGTTATACCTATGTAATATCTGGGTGTATGCTAACTATATGAGCAATATAAATATATACTTAGATATCAGCTACAGACCAGTAAAGTAGCTTACTGCTATTGCCTGCTTTGTTCCATTATATTTACCAACTTACAATTAATAGGTAGGTAATTGTAGGCTAGCTGGCATCCATTATGCAAGAGTTTATACATATATTCGTAAAAAACTACTTCGCTAGGGGTTAAGCAAAAAAAATACATGTATATATGAATGTAAAAAAATTACAATATCTATTTTTCCTTATATTTTAACTATATTATTATTATTTTGTATGAAGTCAACTAACTACTTACATATAAAATAATTGTAGGCCTCAATGCGTAAATTAAGGTGACATTCACATATCATTGTGTACATAGCCTTTGGGGTGTTTATTACTCTATTTGTTTCTGCTCTGGAAGGATAAAGCCAACGCAATGTCTCTAAAGTCAAGTGGCACGTGGGGACCTAGGTCCTCCTGCATACCGCGATGTAGGCAGGATGCAGCTTAAAGCTGAAAAAATACTATTTTAAACAAAAACAATGATCAAAATAATGAAAGATTTAAAATTTTAATCAACTCTGCAAACGTTCCTAAGCAAAACAAGTCCGTTAAGTTTATTTAAATAAAGGCACATTTTCTTTTTATTATCACGGTCTTTACAAAAACCGTTCTGAGATTTTCTACTAGCTGAAATAACTTTCTCATTTAAAGTTGAGTGTTTCGCCTTTCGTCCTTTGTGAGGAACTATTTCTTTAGAATTGGTAGATTAGGAACAGGTCATACGGAAATTAAACTGAAAATTAAACTTAAAAACTTTTACTCTATAAGCAATTCAATAGGTTTACGCGACGTTTGTGGGTTTGATTCTCACCCGAGAGATTTAATTTTTTTCTGGTATCTGGTAGCAACAAAAAGGCGGCGTTGAGTTCCACCACTCAATACATTTTGTCTCATCGAAAGGAGGAAAGCAGAGAACGGAGAGTCTTAATATTACTCTCCACCCTCTTATTTCCAGAATAAAACGTGAAGCTAATGGTATAATAATTTTATACTATAATGATATTAATGCGTGGATTACTATAATGACATTACATGCTGTTGATGCTCACTCGGGAAGTTTATATTCGTTATAGATTCACTGCACTACATTTTATTTTAAAAACATCAAGTTCTCCTCATAGCAGAACTGTTATCAGAGACTGTGGTAGATTCCTGTAGGGCTGTCACTACTGACTTTATGTAACGTGACGATTAAAACGTCCTCACAAGGGTCTTATTGGATGAAAAATATTTAGATTTTTAAGTTTTCCCTTTTTTAGTTTATATTTCTTTTACCGGCACATCTTCATGTTACTCAAGTACCTGTTATTTAAAAGACATGATTGTTTGTAAGACTACGCCACTGCCCATTTCACTTGTGCAAATAAATTACTTCGAGTCAAATTAATTAGTTGAATAGATTTAACACGGGTGTCAAAATACCGTTCTCCACTTTCCGTCCTAACCTAACGCTGCGCCTTGTCTCACCAGAGTGGGAATATGAATACAATTTAAATATATATTATTATCGTAATTTCATTTAAATTAAATCTTTTTGTATGAACATTACCTAAATGTCCATTTGCAATATAATAAAACAGGAATAATAAAAAAAATATGCGAACGAAATTGGAGCTACCAAATAGTTTATTACAAAGATCAATATTGCTTCTGTACATTAGATAGTTTCTGTACATTATAGCCACACCATTGGCACATATCCCGCTGCCAGTTAGTAATATTCGGTTTAAAAGTGCAAATACTGATTGAAAAGTTATTAATGTTAATATGAAATGTAATAGATAATTTCTTAAGGAAACATTGATGTAAACCTTCCAATCCTATAAAACAAGATTCACTAAAAGAGAAAACTCACCATAAGTTCTCTCCTGCCTTTCAATTAAGTCTATTACTTAGAACTTAATAAAAAGATATGCCTCAAATTTATGAGGAAGCGGAGAACTTAGTGTCCTGACACTAGTTTCTCTTAGCGATAAGGCTAGGCAAGCTATGAACAATGATTGTAATATACAAAATGTAAAATGATAATACAAATTATCATGTTATTTATAATTTATACATATATATTGAAAATGCAGTTAATGTGTCAATGAAATACCTTAGGTGAATCCTTAATCGTGTTCCACTTATCGCCGCCATACTGTAAGGAGCGTGCCGACTTTAATATTAATGCATAGAGTACCTAGCTATTATAGTATTCTAGAGAGTATTCTAGCAGTGAGTAATAATAGTTCTTACTTTTATATCGCCTTAGCTTTTAAATTTTTCTTTTTAACTAGCTTGTAGTAGCTGTAGCCAACATTAAATAAAATATATTTTGCGTTTAATAGATATATGTTTTAATAAAAATATATTTTCCTTAACCACGAGTTCAAATTGTGAACTTCAAACCACAATTTATATTAAAGTACAGTAAAATAGTAAATTTATATTCAATTTATATAAAATATAATTACTACAAAAGTTAAATCCTCGCATCACAAAGTTATTGCTACGAGTTACACAACTTTAAAATACGATGAACTAGAACAATAATGCGGCATAGAATTGTATTAAATACAAGTTTTAATAACATAAAGCCTTCGCAACGTATGTCTGCGGTAACAGTCATATGAGGCTGTACACCAAAATGAAATAAGTCACTAAATGAAAATTATTGAATAAATATACTACATATGTATAGGTGTTCCCGATGCCACATAACATTGGTGAATTGATTTGTGCTTAACAGGCACTGGTACTTTAATCAAATCAAATCGTTCTTTATTCAAATAGGCTATTACAAGCTCTTTCAAACCGTCAATTAACATAAGTGTCAGTATTGTCAGTCCTATTAAAAGCTACCACCAGCTCGGAGGGCAGTTCTGCTGAGAAGACCTGGCGAGAAACTCAACAGGTGCTCTTTTTAATGTAAATTTACAATATATTTACAACTGTGATTAGCCTCCCGAATGAGCATCAACAGTACTTAACTCCACACATTAACATCCGTATAATATTCTTGGAGTGAATAATATACTTTCCCTAATAATGTTTTTCATCTTGACTTTAAATTGTATTTAATTTATAATATTTATATTTTTTATTAGGTCACTACGAAAATGTTTAATTTAGATTTAGATATATATAAAGAAAAGGAAAGGAACAAATAAATAAATACATATAAGTGTATATTTATATATATTACGTCAATATATAAAAAAGGATAAAATAATATTCCAAAAGATGAGTTGGGACCCTTTAGCCCTACCTACCTATATATTCGTAAACTTTAATATTCACACATTCATTGTTCAGTTTGCTTACTTTGCACAACGCTTTGTTCCTAGGGGCTACGTACACATAATACATTTATATCGCGCCATTCGCGCCTAATACGTTTAAGGTGGGAGGTTTCATATTGTAAGTATGAACTATGAATCATTTAAATGATATGATAAATATGTATATAGGCTTGCTTGTGATTTCTAGAACCAGTGCAGTAGTAATAGCATGGTGAAAACAATTAAGAATATTATTAAAAATATATGTTACTTTTGAATAATATATAAATAATAATATAATATTATTAGAGTTGTGCCAACTAGTCAGTAAAGACTATCCGGCTACTATTGTAGTCGGCGACTAGTCGGCCAAGAGCGCCGACTATCTAGCTGCATACTTTATTTGTATATCTCAATAAAATGTATTGTTTAAATACAAATTTTGATTGCTTATTAATAAATTTAATAAGTCAAACACACGAAATGAAAAACAAAGCAACTTTTACTTTAAAATCAGGACGCAAAATGTCTTCATAAAGAACATAACGTTGACGTCAACAATATTTTTGTTTTTTGAACAAAATTTAGATATTTGTCTTACCTAATCGACAGAGAAACTCTGAGACCATTATCGGTTCTATTGCTGTAGTCATCACTCATATATTTTTTTAATTATTCACACATTACAAATGATCGGTTTAACCGATTAGACGGCCGACTAGGCTTATTTACAACCGACTCTAATCACCTAGTGGGCTAGTCGGCCAAAGTCATAGTCGGCACATCTCTAAATATTATACAATAGATATAAAAAACAACTGCGAGTGCTAAAAAACTAAAAAGAAAGCTTAAGAGTTAAGCTATGTCAAGGGTACTTAATAATGAAAACCATTGAAATTATTTTCTAATCGACACATGTAATTAAATCATAATATTTAGAATTAGCATTATTATCATTGTACGAGCACTAACCTTAGTAAGCAGTGACACAGTTACATAAAGATATTATAATAATACATTAATATATATAATAAATTTAATATATATTATAAATAAAATCAATAACTGAACGATATGTGTTAGACATAGCTATTATATACATATAAACATATCTACCGAATGATTCTGACGATAAACAAACACCTCAATCCACGTTGAATGGACTGTATTAATGAATGAACGAGATTGATGCCATTCGATTTACGACGCAATAAACTGAATGAACGATCTGAGACAAATTTTGTTTACTGAGTACTTTACGATGCCGAGATCTTAAGATTATGTTGATTGATTCATTGATACCTTCTCGTTCGACCTATCACTGTATCGCCATTTACCAAAATAATTTGTCGCTCTATTCATTAATTTGCTAAGGTCGTTTTAGATTTTGTAAAAAAAAGTAGCAGTGTCACAATTTGGACTTGAATGAATGTAAGCTATGGTTCTTAGTTCGAATTCTGTTCTGGCTATAAATAAATTAAGTCCATAGCGGTGATGCACTTATCCCAGTACCAAATAGCCACACCTTGCGTAAAAGTACAAGTATATATGGTATGTATATATATATATATATATATATATATATATATATATATATATATATATATATATATATATATATATAACAAGAAAATCTTCATAATCTTCATAATCGGCATCACTTTTAGCGACCATTTAGAATAAATATATTGTAAAATAAAGAAATATAAGGAAATAAAAGTATTCAGTACTATTATAGTATGTCGCCGCCTACTCCAGCTAAATACGTAAAGATTGAGATAAACAAAATAACTTACAAGCGCTTCTGCTTCGCCCCAGTATAAAATAATTGAGTACGCATGACACATGACTCATTTCAAGTGCCCAAAGTACATCGAAACCATTGACATATTGTAATATTACAATACGTCAATAGTTTATATCATATAATAATATATAATAGGCTATATGAGCATATAGTCTACCTCGACTATCCAATATAAATTAATTTATTAGCTTTTCCTGCTATAGTATTAAACATAAATAGATATAGATATGGTTAACTATAAAATATAATATTAAAATAACAAATACCAAAAAGTTAATGTAAAGATAGAGATAAAAATTACAATCAGTATTAATTCTATATATTAATAGTACAAAAAAATCAAAATATATATATTATATTAATTATTAAAAAAATGATAAAGTTCTTTTAGTGTACATTTACGCATTAATTTCTCAATTTTCCGAGTTGATAGCGTGACCTAATTCTTTAAATGAAGTGGGATTCTTCAACGTCCGTCATAACAGGAAGTTTATCGTGTGAATATATATATTTTTACGCGAGAACGATACGCTCGATTAGATCTCATTTAACTTTTTTTAACTGTGTTGTTAATTTTCAGTGCTTAGTACTTAAATAGTTAATGTTAATATCGAAACAACTGTTTTGTGCCTATTTGATTGCACAAAGCATGCTTGTACAGATTAGGTATCTATCTAGTTTTTATGTAAGTCTGTAAATGAATTTTTAGGTACTACGGCAGGGTAAGCAGGGATAATTTATAAAACAGAGCTCATCAACAACTTAAATATCAATAATAATTAAAACATAATAAACTAAAGAGTTACGTAGCTCTAAGCTAATAACAAAATATAGAAACTTGACGTAACATACCGTATCGCGTCATCTATGCTTTAGTAGACAATATTTCTCAACGATAAATTCGCAGTCGTAAACGTTAAACGCATTAAAAGCCTTATAAAATTCCTTCAGATAAAGGAAACAGTAAATATTGTTCGTTAAACAGGGAACACGCTAAATGAAAAGATTTTATTTTTATTACGACTACACACATATACTATAGACAAAGTTACTGTACTTTCTTTACGCCTTAAATTTTTTATACAAATAGATTGTTTATTTTGAAAGTGGTGTAAGTCCAAGTTTGCAACATTTAAATGACTATAGGTTATTATTATTGTTATTATAAGCCTGTACCGTCCCACTGCAGGGCAAAAGCCTCTCTACCTCCTTTCCATTTCCCGCGGTCTTGGGCTATTGTTTACCACTCGTTTAGATGTTTGAAATCCGCCATCGCCGTGGTGGCCTACTGGGAAGCGAGTATAGGTTCAATTGGTGGTGATTTTGGCCCAGCAATCAATAGACATACGGCAGACGTATCCTGTTTAGTCGTATTTCAATTTTTCAACTTTTTGGGAGACGTCTGCAATATAAGTTCTGGAGTGTACTGTGGAATAAGCCAACCGCGAAATTCGATCCTAGCTGCTGCTGCGCTCCATTTCTCTCTGACACATGCCGAGAGCGAGCCTCTGAGAAATGATCAAAGATCAAGATTGGGCACCATATGTGACTACGGGAAGGATGCACACGTAAATGAGTAACGTTTTAGAGCGATTGGTGCTACGCCTGTCATGATGTTCAAGCGCTTTCAGTGCGTCTAGCAACCTCTTCATCATAGCGATCTTTAAAGGCAACTAACTAAAACTAAGTAACTAAAAGTTGAATGCACCTATGTGGCATGGATGTTTTGATTGGTAAAGGATTGAAAGAGTGATGGATGATATAGACTATCGAATGCTTTCGAATAGTCAAATAAATAGGTTTCTTAAATTTTATACATTTTTCTTATTTTATTTATTGCCTGTAGGTAGTGGGGGGTAGAGAGTATCTATAGGTACTATTTATGAATTAGATATTGATAATAGTAACCATACTAACATTGCCAGACTTCATATAATTTGTCTATATTTTTTATATTTAGATATTATCTTTATGTAAAAATGTATTTGCTAGTTAATATTTTAAATGTCTCGAAAAAAGAGAAAATAAACCACACTACTTCAAAATAATCGGTCCGCATATTGCTATTTACTCCTTATATATGAATAGAACGTATGAGGTAAAAAGAACGTATGAGGTAAAAATACAAGAAATTAAACATTAAAAATACATATGGAATGAAACAATAACTATGTAATATGATTATTAATTTTAGATAGCACTGTATGAAATTGAATAAATACTTAATAAAATTTTCCGTGAATCTAGTCAGATAAAGCTCTTCTGCCTAACTAGCAACAATCACACATTTTCCCGCATAGTGGGGTAGGTGAAGACCTAGTATTAAAACACTGCGGTCCCCACTCAACGCCTAATATTTGTTCTGCAGCAGGAAAGTGCGTGGAAATAAATGTAATTTATTAAAACCACAGCACTGTCCCACTATGAAAAATAAGGCATCCTTATAATTTTCTAAGAAATGTAATATTGCGACCGCGAAATTGTTTCGCACTTCGTAATTGGATGGGACGAGGGTCGCCACATTTCGAGGATGAAAAACTTTGAACGTTCATTTGAGACTAGTACTTTACTTTCTTTTTATACAACTTATTACGTATTTGAAAACACAAATGATTTTTCAAAAGTAAACTAAATAAAAATAGCTTCACGGCTTTTCCTCGCATATATGAGAAATGTTATTGTATATATGGCATCACTTTCCGCACAATTTTCGAGACGTCGTTTATGTAACTGGTGAAACTCAACGAAAGTCTTGTTACCAAAGTGAAGAAAGTAAACAATTCATTCACCCGAGTAGTGGCGAAGTTCTGCTGGTTCTAATGAAGAATAGCAAATATCAAGGTGGATGAATCATAATTATAGATCTAAGTCTATTTTAGTAAGCACCTAGTGGGTTCTACTCTAACTGCTGAGACAATCAAATAGGAATCGTAGAAGACAATCAGACGTGCTATTAATACTAAAGCTCTACATTGTAGCTGTGTGTAACTGTAGTAGAACTATTTCTATTTAGTACTAGGGAACCTTTATGAATTTGTGATATAATAGGTCTACGTCGTTGGAAACTGACCTAGTTGAACAAGTGCAGCAAAACAAGTTCATATTAAATTCGCTAAGTGGTAAATGGTAGCAAGAACGTATAACTATGACTGTATACAAGTCACCTAATATATTATTGTTTTTATTGTATTGAGACGCATTGGTACATCGTGTGGATCGTCCAGTAGATGACTGTAGACGTTATGTGGGTTCAATTCTCGATCAGGATTAATTATATCGAATTCTATTCTGGTAAAATATATTGTGGTGTTGAGTTCTGCCATTCATTCATCTCGCAATATCTCATAATTAATCGAAAAGCAGAGAACGGAGTGTTTTAACTTTAGGTTATGGCTATGTATTTGTGTGGAATAGAGCGCGTGAAGCTATAAATTACTAATGCGTTTAATTTTATTTATAGTCATAATTTTTTTCCGAAATCAAAATAATTCTAAGTTTTCCTTCAAAATAAGATATATTATGCACGGAATATTGGAACTCAATGCTGCATCTTATATGAGAAAAAAATCATATGATAATATAATCAGCTCCGCAAAAAAAGCAAATTTCTATTGGCGTTTTACTAAAAAATTTAAAATAATTGTTATACATAACAAATAACAATATAAATCAATATACTCGTAGGTATAAAAACATCTTAAGTATAGATATTTCCTCAAGATCACCATCATCAGAATGATGTAAGATTATAATCGAGTAAAATAAAACGATTTTCCGAACTCGCGACCAAGCATTGCCGTTATAGGGCGCAGGTTACTTAGGCGTTAATAAGCACTAAGTGATGATTTCTAGAAATATTTGCGAATAGTCCACAAGACAGAAATGCATTCAACTTAGTTACACACACAAATAAAATTGAATGCATTACTACTATCCTCACACACTAAATTAAATGCATTACAGATATAACTTAACAATTAATATATCAAAGTTAACTGAAATCATGTCGAATTAAAAGATTTTTTCAGATTATATTTTTAAATTGAAACAAATAATGAATTAATATCAAATAGTTTTAGAAACAAATTTATTATCCATTTATAAATCCTACTCACATACTTATGTATATAATAAAAGCTACGATAGCTTTTAATATATATATATATATATATATATATATATATATATATATATATATATATATATATATATATATATATATATATATATATATATATATATATATATATATATATATATATATAGACATTTCTTGATATTATGAAAAAACTGAATAAGTCATTAAAATATTCATAACTATTCAAAATTATTTTTTAAACTTCGATGCTATCATTATTTAAAGAGAGAACTTCATTATAAGTTGAAAATTTATTACGTGATGTATTAATGAGTATGTAAATAGAGTCCATCACTTCCTAACTCACTTATCACACTTAGGCTCAATTAAGAAACAAGATTCCCCATTTCAAGGTGTAGACACGTTGTTATATTCTTAAATCACCATACATTATCAAAACCTTCTTATAAATGTTACTACTTGAGCTCTAAGCCTTCCGTACGAATTCGAGATAGCGCATGTTGAATGGCGTAACTCAACGTCGCACTCTATAACCAGAGTGAGGAAATAAAAAAAATAATAGCTTCAAGTGATCAAACTCACATTCATCGCGTTTATATAGAGTCAATATTTGTATGTTGATCCATTGCACCACGAGACTCTGCGTAGTATGATTAAATGGATCGTGAAGGTATCCTAATAATATCCTATCCACAAAATAGTTAATACGTGTAACATATATGGAAAGATAAAACATCCTTAAAGATTGTCACTTTCAGTATAAGCATAAGTACAAGACATTGCTTCTCGAACAAATTTTAATGAGCAAGTAACAAGATTGATTTTATACCAAAATTCCAACATCAAAGCGATCAATCAATATGCCAAACTATGTTTAGGCAATTTCAATATTCCCATCCTGTCACTGTCCGTTATAAGTTAAGACTTGCCCAAATTAACGTTATACAACAGGTATCACATTTTGTTATTAATTTCCAGTGGGATTATTAAATGGAATTGAAAATTCTCAAACTTCAAGGTGATAAGCCGCGTTGATGAATTAGCATAGTAATGTGTTTCTGGAAAATCGATTTACTTTATTACCGACTATTATATAAGCGCTAATATTTATTTACTGGTCCAAATAATTGAATATAATATAATTAAGTTATTATAAAAATATTAATATAATTAAGGTAAAAGTTAATGTGAAGACATGATCAGAATCTATTTTAGTACGAAAGAATAAAAAGAAGCATAACTTTACAAGATAGATGGCTGAACTCTTGAAAATCGATAGGTGATCTTAAAATCCATCCTCGGAAGACATCGGAGGTGTTCAAAGTTTGAAAACAAAACTAGCGGAGTCGTGACCTAGTTTTTGTCCATACTAGTATTACACTGGAGGAACTTGACTTATCTAACGGTATTTCCTTCATTTCTAACATTTCTAGAATCGTAAAATTTTAAAATAGAAATAATAGAAGCTTACAGGAATTGACCACTGTGGAAAAATAAAGTTCCTTTTTTATATTACATTCAACTGTAGCTGATTTATGTACTACACCACAAATACAGTAAGTGTTTTATTCTTTTATATAATTTGTAAAATGTTGCCTGCTAATAATAGATCTAAAAAATAATTCAATACGAATTTTCCGCTAACTACCAAATATTAACAATAACGAGTCGGTAACCGTTAACACCATTACCAAATCACTGTTACTAACGTATTTGATATAAAAAATCAAGATTTCATAAATGAAATCAGTTTTTGAAGCATCGCACGTTACTTGTTCTGTAATTAATGCGGATTTAATTACATTTGGCGACACATTGGGGTCGACCACTCGTCAGAGTGTAACGTACAGAGTGTAAGTAACACGATAGGTACTCTTACGCTTAGCTTGATTTAGGCTTTCAAAATTTGAGGGAAATAGGCCCTTGTTGACATCTAACCTGTAATCTACAAAAGGTCATGTGCTTTTATAAGTTATACTTTGATATATTCATATACCTCGTGTATGAAGGTACCTACTGGATAGGCAAAAAAAACCCTGATGTGAAAAAAATTGTCTTCTTTTGAAGGATCTTGAAATTAGAAAGATGAACTTTTCTCACGTGTAGGCCAAATTTACAAGGTCTCCCTTGTAAATTTGGCAAATGGCAAATGACAGTTGCAACACGATGATGTCCACATAAAATTTGTTCATTAAAGTAAGTGTTCTAAATATTCTCGTATGATGAGAAACATGGCTAAATGTAATGACAACGTCATGTCATTTTGCAATAGCGTCTAACATATTAATAAAAGTAATACGACTTGCACCAACTTTCGTGAACATACGCATTTAGTTAAATCATATTAGGTAAACACACTTCCATTTAGAATTTGATACCTTGGCTATTTTTAATAAAATATTCAAGCTAAAATTTAACCAAACAAAAAAGAAATTATCCGTAACAAAGATTATTGAATGATTTGTATGACACAAATCATTAAATATATCTATAGAATTAGAATCTAAAGAAATATAGCAGTTTGCTTAGCAAATCCTAATGCTACACCTCTGCTCTCCTTTTATAATATCTAAAATAGGTATTATTTTCTTATTATAATCGGAAAAATCCAACAAGTTTTTATTTTTATTAACGACTTGACGTTGGATATTGCTATTTTAAGCGTAAAAAATTTCCCAAAAAGGATCTATTTACACTTACAATAATATCATAGCAATACGTAGAATCCCTAACTCTTGAAGTAACAATTTCGCAAATTGCCAGAATATATAATTTCAAAATGCGAATTCGTATAAAGCAAATAAATTATAATTTTCCAAAGAAGTCTATTTATTTATAATCAAATGAATAAATCATGATATTTATATACCTATATCTTTATATTAATGATCAAATTGCCCATTAAAATTTTATACGTTTGGTATAACTAGTTGCTGACAATAAAAAACGCTTCGTCAGTTTAAAAGAGGTGCAAGTTCAGGCCACGCTAAGTACAATATTTTATACGTTTGCTAAATATTTTTCTTTCTTTAATGTAAAATTTCACTTCAAAAAGATAAAAAAAACATCTTATAGGATACATATTTGGGATTCTTCAGTTCTTTCATTATGGCGTTCCGAACGTGCCAGTTGAACACAAATCACTTCGCCAATGTCACGTTATATGGAGAACACACGAAGGATGGTGTACAGTAAAAGACAGAAAATATTACACATTAGGAAGAATGCATGTTTAAAAGAGATCCAGATAAAATAAAGCCATCATCTATAACAAAATAATTAATATTTATAGTAGGTATATACCCAGCATGATTCAGATTAGTAGAAGTTGGGATTCTGTGATACGGTCCCTAATTATGACGTTTCGAGCGTGCGAAATGGATTTTTATTTCTGATTACCCTCGAAATGTATAAATTTAAACAAATTTTAATCCTAGTAATATCAATATATTTCATTTCAACTTTATTAAATACAATACATTCCAAGGCACTCAAGTTGCCATATCACATTTGGTAGAACCATTTCTAAAATGCACTATATAAATTTAAAACGTGGAGTTTCGTGTGACGCGCCATTATAATACTAAGAGATGTTCGACCTAGTTTCAGTCGTGTCATAAGAGATTGAACGATATAATATACAGCTTCTAAGCGACTCGATGAGCACGTAGTTCTCGAATATGACCAAGTTAACTTTTACTGTGTGTTTTGTTTGCTTTGAAATTATAGATTTTCGAAATATCAAAGTTTGCTTTTAAATTTATCTTCTTTGAGAATGGAATGAAATAAAATCTATAGTAATTTTAGATTTTTATAAAAGTTCATATCAAAATATCACAATAACATATAATTTGCTTTCAAGTCATAATTAATACTAACTAGCGCTAACACACACACACACACACACACATATATATATATATATATATATATATATATATATATATATATATATATATATATATATATATATATATATATATATATATATATATATATATATATATATATAAATACATATACCAATGAAACACATTTAAGAACGTCCATCTACGCACGCACTCCTTATCGGTTGAAATGTATGAGTTTCAAGTTGCGTACATTAATTTAATTTAGATTGCCAAGTTAATAAACATAATGAATTTTAAACACAATTCGTCATTTAATACAGTATTCAGGATAACTAATGCAAGACAGTTTGAGTTAAAATTAAAATATCAAAACTAAAATATAAATTAACAAAACGTTTATTTATAAATTAAACTATAAAACTTGTATTTCAACATGTATGTAACTCGAGACATTGCTTCTTGACTGGTGGCGCTTAACGCTGCGCTTTTTGTTGCTAGAGACACCGAGTGGGAATCGAAGCCACAACCATTCGCAATTGTTCTGCTGCGCCAAAACGGCCTCTATTTATAGAAATAGCAAACCAAATCAGTTAACATAAATATTAATCACTAAAAACCTCCGTGACGTAGCGGATAAGCTCCAAGAGCGTCGCCTGAGATGGTATACGACAACCTGAGAACAATAGAAGATGGAAGTGCCTTGACATATCTGTCCTTGGAATTAGACCACCCGGACGCCTAAGGAAGCGATGACTGGATGTCGTGACGCAGGACATGAGAGCCAATAGATTTTGCACTAAGGATCTTAAAGACCGTGCAAAGTGAAGTAAACTTAGTCGGAAGGCAGACGAAGCCGGGACTAATGCCAAGAAGAAGATTATTCACTAAAAACCTAAGCGATACATCCAAAAAGAACACATACAAAATCGTCACCCTATTACAGAAGTCCAACATCTAATGCACATACATTCCTGGCCTAATTAGGGCATTATCAAAGGGAATTTGCATACTTAACGAAGACGATACTACTAATTAGAAGATGAAGCGTATCGGTACGCATGTCTAATGAAGAGGCGTCACGGCAAGTCGTTAGTTCTTTTCATGGGCTCTTGTAAATTGACTTGAAGTGGAAATATAATATTCATAAGGTAATCACTGACTTTTGAGCTTTTTAAGGTTATAATAATAAGGATAATATGGATATGGTATGTTTCTATAACATATAGTTAAAATATTTGTTACTAGCTCTTTATTACTGTATCGCCCGCGCAGTCAAATGGAAATGACCAAGATATGACATAATATAACACCTTCTTTTCGTTCCCGAAATAACTCCGACCACAGGTACATTTACTACATACATACTATTACCTTGATGGAATAGGAAGGAAGGAAGGCCATAGTTATAGCCTAGGCCATAGTTATAGCCTAGGCCATAGTTATAGCCTAGGCCATAGTTATAGCCTAGGCCATAGTTATAGCCTTCCTCAACAAATGGACTATCCAACTCAAAAACAATTTGAACCAGTATTACTTTTCTGTTCAGTAACATTCAGCTTCATAATATTACTTAAATTAGTATAGGTAATACAAAAATATTTATAAAAAAATATATATAAAAACTATCTGTAGGCTATATGTATAAAAAAATAATAATAAACATATCGTTCAAATGAAAAATGCGCTGAAGTAATATTATTCCAAAGTGTGAGAAAAATATTTTAAAAGCAGTTCTGGTAAAATATTAAACAATCAAAAATACAAAAGATATGTTAAAAACTTTTAACATAATGACAAATTTAAAACAAAAATCTAAATTTCATAATTTACATAGAAGTGTTGAAACGTATTCAATTATAAGATTTTTTTATAAAGTTTGACTGAAAGACGATATTACCTATAGGTATTGTCAATAGGTCAATCAAAACCCTATAGGTCAATTGTAATGTAATCAACTATTTCGTACGGAACTCGTCCACACAAATTCTACTCGCACTTAGCCGATCTCTTTGTCCATTTACTATATGTATATTTAGAATTCCTTACACATATACGTTTTCAATTTCACAGTGTCTCGCATAAACTTTTGATTTACCAACAAGTAGGTAATTGAGCATCGTTCGGCGAGGTCTTGTTTCCGCTATAATTACACTGCCCCAGTTTCCAACAAAGGGGCACAAAATATGTATCTCTGTATTTTGAAAACAGCTTTTCAGACGTGAACAGCACTAACTATTAAGCAACGAATGCGCGACCCTGGCTGATTACGACTTTTTTCATGAATTCAGATTAAAGATGAGAGGCAATGAAGGATGAACCTTGAATACTTTAATAGTAATTTTTAAACTTTATGCTGTATTCTGCATTTAGCAGAGTAGGCAGAGGGGACCTAGTGGAAAGACACTCCGTTTTCCACTTTACAGCCTTTCAAGACATTGCGTGTTGAGTGGTGGAACTCAACGTCACGTTACCTATAATTAATAAGTAAGAGTTACATGAAACTATAGTAGTGTAGCTAGGAAGTCTTTGACTCTACGAGCTATAGTTTAGGGCTCGAATTTCACTTAAGATAATTTATATAGATATATAACATAATCTTATACATAGATATCCATTTGATTAGGTACTGGAGGTACGAGCTAAATCTTAAACCGTGTGGGCCTAAGCTTTTACCCCTACTTTTACTTATGCTAAGCGAATAATATACAGAAAGCAGTAAAGTTGATGTGATTAAAGGAAAAATCCGATTATCAATTATAGTTTCGAAACAATTTTGAGCACTATAAAAAAAATTCACACGCTCAAAATACTTCAAATTCAGCCATTATGTTACCCAAAAAGCGTAAAAAACGTTAACATTATAAACGAGCATTACGAATATGATAATTTAAAAAAAAACAAACAGCCGAGAACGTTCTACTGCTAGTTGGTATTCCGTTAGCCGGGCCGGATCAATTAATAGTTTAAACCGTTAAGTTGTTGGCGCATCTTAGATCTATCGGTTGCATTGAAACGCTAAACGTTTGTATTTTATGGTATGCCGCTTAAATGGGTATTGCAATTTATAGCTGTGGGTCAAGCTGCTGAGGCAAGTTATGGTATTTAGAAACTGAGACTGTCCAATAAGTAATTGTTACGCATAATATATACAGTAGGGGAGATAAAAGGGGGGGGGGGATAATATATACAGTACCTACATAGATTGGTAGACAAATTGATACATCAACAGAAAAATGAGACCTAAATACCTGTAGGTATCTAGATCTAGCAAAACTTGTTGCTAAACCATTTCATCCTCTTGCCTATTTTATATGTTGCATGTGGGACGGCAATTTCTAGCACCTACCTAACGTCAATTCCAAAATGGCGTTAATTTTTATGTTCTAATAAGACTTAAATTAACTTAACTTCATAAAAATTGGCTTACTAAAAAATACTTTGAAAGTTGAAATCTAATAAAATATTCATATAATATTCACATATGAAACAAAACATATTTTCAACTGCAATTCTATACAATTCATCAATCATGCATAAGTCCACACGTCAATATCCATAAGAAACCGTCTGTATATATAAATCTACGGCTAAGCCTGACCTTTGTCAGTGAAATGATTAAATCGAAACCTACCCATCGTACATTTCCCATTCCACAATTAATGCATGGTGAGGGCGATATGAGTCAGCTAATATACTCCGTGGCACCTAACACAGAAACGCTTTTAGGAATAAATAAAATTGGAAGATTTGACGAAAGTTAAGAAGCCGTGCTGAGTTTTAATAGGTAAGCGATGCAGTATGAGGTGACTATTCATATTTTATATAAGAAAGCAGTTAATGAAATGTTGCGTACGAGTATCTAATGAAATAAATCGAAATTTCCCACATAAATGTAAGTCTAAAAATCTATAGAAAACCTTGAATTTTTCTACTAAAACTTAAAATTATCTTTTTAACCAACAACTTATCCAGTATACGCCCTAATATTTACCATAAGTATGCTTTTAATATTTCTACAAAATTCATATTTAATGTGACTTTTACTTTAGTGTATATATTATAGGTATTCAACCAAAGATTACGTTAAAATAACAATTTTATTTGTCAATCAGACACTTGTTTTCTTACAAGCTCACTAAGTTGTTCGATAGCACATAGAAAGTTGTCACTAGCGTAATGACTACTTTCTCCATGTAACAAACAAACACCTGATAAAGGCAAATAACGATGTGTCGGTTATAATAAAGTATTTTCAGTTTATTGTTGGTTGTTCCGAAATAGGTATAATCTCATATACAGTACAGATAGATACTTTACTTTATCTAAATCGTTTCAGAGGGCACACAAAGCTCACCGCAGTATTACAAAGCCGGCTCGAGTTGCCACTAATATAATTCTTGCGAAATGCCGAGAAAGCTTTTAAAACACTTAACTATGTAAATGAGTGTTTGGAATATATAATTTGATGCTAAGACAAATCTATCAAAAAGTGAAGTCAACTTATTTCAGGTATAAAAAATAAAAAAAAAAACATTAAGAGATACGTATATAGGTAAGTATAAATAGTGACTTTAAGCTTCACGCTTTATCTAGTGCTAACAAAGTCCATTTCTATCAGACAGAGTTGACAGAGATAAGACAAAGTTGGAGATACTACTTGTGGCTTACTGGAGCGAGTACGAGAGGAGAGTAGGAGAACCCACATTGCAGTTTGACGCAACAAGTGAAAGAAACGTGAAAAAAAAGTGACTTCCATTACAGGAGACAAAATATCTAAAAAGATATACTTACAAAAAATAATATAATACATATCACAAAATTATGGGCGCCTGACCTGTAAAATTGGTCAAGTGCCAGTAGTACTGACTACATCGAGGATTCCATACCTATTTCATGATTGTAGGTATTCCGCTGTTGATCAGCGGAATACTAATAACTTTTAATATTTTAGTATATATATTTTTAGTAAATATTTTTAATATTTGTTGTTATAGCGGCAACGGAAACACATAATTTGTGAAAATTTCAGCGTTTTAGCTAAGACGGTTTATGAGATACAGCCTGGTGACAGACATACAGCGGAGGCTTAGTAATAGGGTCCCGTTTTTACCCTTTAGTTACGGAACCCCAAAAAACATAGAAATTTACTAGAAATGTACAAAATTTATGTCCACCTAGTATATAGCAAACAGTACGTACTCACATATATGCATATGGTCAATGAGCGGATATCGAAAAAAAAAACTGGATCAAAGTATGTCAAGACTAAAGTTAAAATAAATACTTAAATATAAAATAAAAGTTTCGATGAAACAATCGTTATAGAGATTACAAAAGTTACATCCACACGTTTGTTGCATCAACAATGCATACATTTTTCCATTGTGAATATTACAATGACTTGGTGATGATTTAAAATAGAAGACTTAAAATTACGAACAATTGTTTTTAGGTACACGATCTATTCCTCGCTGGGTCAGTCAGAGGGAACGCAGCGCCATACGTTAGGATCTCTGCATCAGTGTATGATTTTCACTATTCTTTCATCTCTTACTATTTCACTATTCGTTCTTCTTTATTCTTGCAGTGAACAAAATAAAGAAATAGCATACGGGATCCAGTCCCGTATATAGCAGGGTTAGCAGATGGATGCCAGTGTTAAGTCACTCTATTTTCCCCACTTTTCGAGACATCCAATTTTGAGTGGTGGAACTCAACGCCGCGCTTAGTCTTGTTGCCAGAGCGGGAATATCACATTATTTAATTTTCCCGATTGGGAATCGAACCCACAATCGTTGCATATACAGCCAGAGACAGTGCTGACACACTGCGCTATGACAGCTTTTACTATTCTATTTTTACAATTAAGAAATATGCAAATCAAAATTGAATAGCTCAGCATAAATATAATCAATTTAACAACCAGGTACCATAAACGAAAACAGTTAGGAGGTTAAGAAAGCAATAAAAAACGATGGAGCTATAATTTGGAACATTAAAAAATGTAATAAAATGACATTGTAAAGTAACGGTGAAGAGACGGCTAAATATTGCACCTTAAGAACAAGCACAGGCAGTGCAGGTGGGGTCGAGTTTATTAATAATTCCGTTGTATACTACTTGGTTGGAATATATTATTGAGATTGCCGCTTTCCAAATTGTTGCCTTAATATTTGACCGTGCATATCAAACTTAATAATAAAATACTTTTTTATTGCCATATTAAAAATAACAATAAATTAAAATTTTTGCAGAAAAAATGTTGGTATTAATTGTTGGTACCAACATGACAAAAAAAGTGTATTTAAAATAACAGTATACATGTAAATATTTCATACATTATAGTATTCGATCGATATCGATATATCGAGTAACTTGTTGCAAGTATTTATTCTGTAATACTTAACTAATTGTATTTACTATTTTAATTGAAAAAATAAGAATTACAATGCTAAACCGCTCCTGATTTCTATAGCTAATTTGACATACCGATGAAAGTACTCATACCAGAACCAATGCTAGATCATGCCTAGTAATTAAGACGTGACTGAAGCGAATTCACTAAAGTCAAATTCAGTGGTAACTAAGACAAAATTCGACGTTGAGGCTATGTCGCGACTTCAGGCTGAAGCGGAGAATGGTGTCTTTACACTTCTCTACTCTCACGTTCTCTACTTACCTCTCTGGCATATGTGTTATGATGAAGCGTGGAGATAGTGATAATTGGGACAGGTTATGATATGTAGTTTAACTTATTAAATGGAAAGATTAACGTATGTATTATATACATTTAGGAAAACGAAATAAAAAAAAAATATTCGAACAACTTTATTTTCGTCATTTAAATAAAAATAAGTAAAAGGCTTATAATTGAAGTCGATTATGTAATAAATATAATTGGGTTCCATTAATGGTAAAATGACGCTTAAGACTTGCTTAAAATTATATATTTCTTATATATTATATAAGAAATATATTTATATATATTTTATATTTATATATTATATATATTTATTTATATTAGAAATATATATATATATAGAAATATATATATTTCTTTCCCAATATAACAACATGTATAATTTCTATCATTAGTATCATCATTTTCACTGCATGGATCGAACATACATACATATATAGCAAGGAATGTATAATTTGTATAATGAAATTCTTGCGGCATTAATCATCAGTAGTAATGCGATGCCTAGTTTATAAGTAACAATACCTAAAATTACACTGAATGACTTTTGTTCTAATAATTGTAATAGTTTTGTAGCGCAGGGAAAGCAGAGAAAACAAAGTGTCTTAACATCAGATTCTATAAAAAAATTTAATCTAAGGCGCATCGTTGAGTCCCGCTACACAACACGCATGCAAGTGTGAAGCTGCCTTTTTAAGCAAGACTTATATAACTATCTACTAAACGTTTGAGAAAAGGAAATCAAAAATCAACAAAAATTAAAGTAATTACAATAATAAAATGTAATCTTATGACTATGAATTTTATCTATATATTCCAAAAAGGCATACTACAGCAAAGGAAATATGGAAACAACTCTCCCTACATATTTAACTACATATTTTTAATTGCACTTAAATTATATATTTAATTGCACTTAAATATTAAAGAATGTCAGTACCACAGTTAAAAGGTTCATTTATAGGGCATTATCAAAGTAAGTAAACCGTTAGTGGCGTTCTGCGCTATAGAATTTTCCAATTCAATACGATCGCTCGTAAATCAACTTTGGCAATCAATCATTTCTTTGTTTACGGCTTTTAGATATACCATTACTTTGAAACTACATATATATATATTTGTTTTTTTTTTATTTCTAATGTGTCGTAGACAGCGAAAAATGTGTTTGTAAAAATGTACCAACTCTAAAGTAAATGAATTGGATGAAAATTAATTTCATAGGAATTTGGCAACGTGTAGTCATATAAGTTAGTGCTACGTGCTTAATAAAAAGGTCATTTACAAAAGAAAATAAAGTTTTGTTTGATATATTTCATTGTTTCCGCTATCCAAATACAAAGATGATACCTAATATTTTTTTTTAAATAAAATAAAAACTTCTATGAGTATACGGTCCTTTCTTTCAACTGTGTTAACTGCCCCTAAAACACATATAATTATGATGGTTATTTTCTTGTCTTGGAGTTACGAGGTACTAATGAGACATAATAAGCTTTTAATTACTCAAGAATGTCAAGTGTTTAGTAACTTTTCATTACGGGTTGAGTAAAGTTTAAGCCTCAAAAGAATCATAGTTTTTAGCCGAATTTCACATACATGTTAATATTTAATCTTATTTAAAGTGATCTGTTGAAAAAAAAACTAAAATAAATGACCTCGAATTCGAACCCAAGATATATAAATCAATAGCACCAAACTACTACACCACAACGACAAACTACGCGACAAACGGCCGTAATTAAACTAGCGGCACTAGTACGTTTGCTCGAGACAATTTGTTTTGTAAGAGCTAATGTCTTGAAATGAGATTGGATGCTCAAAGGCAATTTTCACGGCAATCTCAGCGTAATTTCTCATTTGTGGCAAGCACCAATTACTTTGTTATGAAGACATTATAAATGCCTAGATAGCTTTTAATGTTAGAGATTTTCTATACGGACGTTTATTGAGTTGCAAGTTGCAACATATTGTTCAATATAAATTTATATACACATACCTATATATATATTAATTATATAAAATATATAAACTTTTGAAAGTGATATTCCACAATCGTAATATTTTAAAAATTATACAAAAAATTGATTTGAGTGGCGGAACAGAATTAAACTGCCTAGTATTTGCATTAAATATAAATATATCATCTAGTGAGATTAAATTCAATATAACCAAAAATATATATGACACGTAAATTAAAAAGAAATAAGAACAAAAACAAGGCCAATATTTCAGAATTTTGTCGAAGATTTATATAATAACACCATTGATACAATTTTATATTCGAAAATGAACACACACATGAACGTACATACAATATTTTTGCCTAAAACTTTGATTGAGTGGACTATGAAACATAACATCGTCATGTGTCAGATCCTCAGGAATCGTTTCCGGGTAGCAGCAAGAGACGATTTCCCCAAGCTACGATTAAATCACAAAGCACCTACGAACATACCAATTTGCAACCTTCTAGGTTCTGCTGCGCAGACACTCAATCAATAACGTAAGAATTTAATACACACTACTCATTTACCATTTATAAATTTTACCAAACCACATATAGCCAATAAACGGGACAGAAGTCAAAAGGTAAAATAGTAAATAAACTTTTATGTCTAAGAAACTTGGCAAGATTATAAGGTTTCGGTGAAATAAAATAAATTAAAACTACCATAATATACCTACCTGAAGTAATTTCTTCTACGTTAGATTAGGGAAATGTTTGTTATTTCATTGCAGACCATACAGTAGCAACAAAAGCTCGGGGCGAAATTGTGATTCAAAATTTCTGCAAAATTATATTAACCGAATGAATACGACATTTCATAACGAAGGCTTTTGTAATTTTATTCTCAAGTATATTTCAGTAAAAGAATTACTCGAATGTTAATTTCCTTAGGAAATTAATGTGTTTCTGTTTTAAGAAGTGAAATTAAACTTTTCAGTTTCAACGACTTGGTAATATTAAGTTAATATTATTATAAAATTTTATTTGTACACCATTTTACATATCGGTATGGAAAAGCAAATGTATAAAAAGGTTTTTTTCAGTTAGGTGGTAGTTATTGTTTTGATTTTATAAAATAAAATAAAAAGAAGAAATTTATTACCATATCCGCAAACATCGAGTATCTCTTCACGAGATAAGTCCATACACAAATGTACAATACAAAGTACACTTAAAGTAATTCAATTTACAATCTTGTACCTCATATAAAGCTCATAAAATGGTAGAAAGCTACTAAGCGATAGTACTGGAGGAATACAAGACAAATTTTCGACTTGGACTACGAAATTTAACACTTCACCGAGCAATCCTCTTGACCTTTATCGTTTCATTATTAACAAATTGGATTTTAACATCAAAGCGCCGTCCCCTCGGATATGGCAGAGTGAAAACATAAGTTGTGATTATAATTTTATTAGTTTACGTTGACATTTCCTGATTTTATTGGGTTATCCCAAAACGCTTCGTTTAAGGACGACGAAGGTGTAATTAGATTGGAGGGTGTGCGAGTTTCGTTAATGTTTGTGAAACGTATGAACTTTTGAGACTAACATATCTATGTACAAGTAATTTACAATATTGATGTTATTTGGATTTAGTTTAAATTTATATAAATATCATGTTCCAAGATTATATGCTCTGGAAATATTTTATCAAGGCGAAGTATTCATAGAAATTATTAATTTCTGTTCATACTATAAAAATGTGTCAATGAAGCTCACAAGTACTACTTTCTATTATATTCATAAAGATTTTTCATACTGCATTGATAAAATATTTGGAAGGCGAAAGCGAATAAAGAAGAGCAAGAGAGAATACTATACTATATTACACTATATAAACAAAACCAGCACTCAGCAAATTAATTCAATTCGCTTCAACCATATGTTTTGCAATTACATACATTGGGTAAGATCGTTTGTTGTAGTACAAGGCGAGTTGTTTACACACAGGTAACCATTGCTTAAGTGTATTGTTCGTTTTTATTAGACAAACTTACATATGGTATAGCTTTGTAAGTAGTATGGTATACTTTCATATCGTATAGTAGGGTTCTATATAAGTATATTTTAGCTATTATTACTTATCAAGCAAAAGCGCGGCGTTCAGACACTAGGTTCCTTCCTTAGGTTTCCTACGGTTCTCTCTGCCTACCCTGCCATATACGTAATACAGCTTGAAGCTAAAAAAGTTTCTTATCTAAGTAAACCAATGCAAGAAACGCCATCTATCCATCTCTTGCTGTAGGGTTAGAAAGAAAATTTGGATCCTAGACAATATTTTCAAAGCATGAACCTGATTTCCAGGATGACCGGGGATAACTAGTGGAAAAGTGTATTTTTTTAATTTCTTTAACACTTGCTTTAATATTATAATACAGATTATCATTGATTTAACAGAATTTTTGCGACTTTGCGATATTTGGACATACCCGAATCAATGTGATGGTAACGAATTAAATGTCCATCGCATATACAAATTACGAGGTTGTTTTTTACCGTCCAAATGAATGTGGGTGGCATCAGCGTAAACAATATTAAATAAACAAACATCTTGTAATCTCAGCTAAGGGACAAAAAGTATCTATGTACTAAAAATAGAGAAATGTGTCACTAGCACTAGCACATAATCAAAAATCAAATGGCAGCATCAGTTTGCCAATATACTGAATATATTAAATTATATTAAAATAGTAATTTAATATATATTATAATATATTTTAAAACATTTATAACAAAAAAAAGGTTGCAACGCGTGCATAAGTCATCAATGAGCGCCAATAGTAAAAAAAATATGTCTTCAATATCATTTCTTAACCATATTGTACTTGTTATCTTCGCATCAATTGCGTATATTTATGTGCATTTTAATTTACAATCATGTTTTGCTCAAGGCGGTCACAGCGGTATGGAAGTTTCGGATCGTCTTACGATCCTTTGTTAAGAAATACTAACTTTGATCTTTATACAGAAACTTGTTTACAGCCTTGCCTTTTGTTACATTATACAAATAATGCAAACATTAATGTTACTTTATAGATTTATTATTTTCGTAAGTAACTTATACATAAAAAGAAATCTTATTTTTAGTTCCGTTTCTCACACTTCTAGATAATTTTGAAAATAATAACACTGATATTTCTGCTCTAATGGCTTAAGAGATATATTTTTTTACGAAAAGTATTATGTTTCCGATAGTAATAATATTATATTATAGAAGGTATGCCCCAGCCAATAATTCAATATGGCAACTTTAGTTTTGTTAGAAAATGAAATCCCCAACAACATAAATACCACTATATACATTATCAGACAAAACATACAATGTGAAAGATGTAAGTATAAAAACATATTTTAAATCGAAGTAAAACAAAAAAGAAGCGATAAGAAAATCGTAGAAAGGAAAAACCTTACGTCACTTGTAGTAAGTAGCATCCAAGAACAACTTCACACATGACCATACGTTTCGCATACGTTACCTGCAAAAAAAATTATATTAAATAAGATTCTTACAAAAATGTACCAAAAGAAGAAAAAAGAATATATATAGTTCATGGAATCGCGTACAATGCTGGCTGTTATTAACTTTGCAATTGTTTCAATTACAACGTTAATAAGAGATGAAGACAACAAAGAGAGCACCGTGCCCTCATGGCACGCTATATTATTAACAATGTTATAACATATTAAGAGGCTCGAAATTGTGTAGTAAATAGATTACCCAAAAGACCATTTTAGGTTAATATTATATATTTAAATTTTAAGTACTTATCAAAGTAATATATTCGTGACACTTGTAACATATTACTGAAGATAGTTATAATAATTTTTATTTCTACGCTAAATAAAAAACCCGCCAATTATATAAATTTTACGATAAGTTCGATAAGAACGTAAGACTTAATTGGGAACAAACGCCTGGAAAGAATTCAAGGGGTGCAGGTTCGACTTGCCTTGTAACCTTACAAATATCAAATTTAGATTACCTAGATAAACCTAGATTTTTTTGTTATTGAAACAAATCCCAATACCTAAATGTATTCTTACAATATTACAAAAGGATATTCAAACATTAATACTCAAACATTATTCATTCGCGTTTCTATTGCAAGTAGAAATGAAGCAAACAAAAAAAACACGCATTTATTTTGCAAACTCCCGTGGGAGCCGATACCGAGCGCACCGACGCGGCGGAGGTAAACAGCAGTTGCTAAGATAAAACAATGTAATGGACCTAATGAATCATTAAGCGGACAAGGTTGAGAGCACATGATTGATTAAAGCTGTAATACTTTATGGGAAACTTTGTTTTGTAACAATTGTAGTATAAAATTATAAATATATAATATTTTGATAAAATAATAAAAAGAACTTTCAAAAGAAAGAAAAAGAAAAAAAGAGGCAAAAAGAAAAAAAAGACATTCGATCGAGTCGATTATCGTTATTATTATTTTTATTATTTAAGTAATATTGCTAATAACTAATAAGCTATAAGAATAACACGTTAGCTGAAGTGAAGAAGACGATGTAAAAATCTAGATATTCGTCATCTGGTTCCTTCCAATTTCTCACATCTGTCTAAGTTTTACAATATGTTCAATATGTTAGGTCAAAGAGGTAAAGACCCCATCAATATCTTATACATAGCGATGATGTCTTCTACTATAACGGATATGCCTTCCACATACCAAAGTTCCTACTCTCCTAAAATTGAACTCTATTAGGAATTGTATCTAGAGATAATTGTCTTAGTACTTATAAGAAAATTAATAAAATTGAAAACATTAACAAAATGTAAAATAACATAGAAAAACCAACAATATTAACTTGATTTAGATCTCACAAAGATGAGATGCTATAAGAGTATATTAGCTAAGACATGGTGTAAATTTGCTAAATAATACTATGGTGTATGTATGTTGATAATGCACACATAAAATGAAATGACATATGTGTGCGTGTATGTGTGTGTGTGTGCAAACGTGAATTACTAGATTTTTGAACGTGTAATTTGTCGTAATGGTCAGTAATAAAGTGACCATTGCTTAAGCACGTCGTTTAAATAACATACCCAGTATAATATTAGTTCTACAAGCGTACTTGATAAGGATATAAATATTCTAAGTAAGCTGTCCTTCTGTACTTCTTAAATCTTTAAATATGAATATCTTTATGATACCAAAATGTATACATATATGTACCTATATCATGTTAATTAAACAATAAAGATGATACTTAACACTCTTAGCAAATATTGTAAAGCTGTAGAGTTTGTTTGGTTAAACGCACTTATCTCATGAACTACTGGTTTCAAATTAACTAACATATGTTATTATGTTGGATAGTCACTTTTGCCAAGGACAGCTATTATTACATATATCATCATTTTAATCGTTCCGATGTATTACAGTACCTCCTTCGATCAGTTACTTCGACCACCTATAAATAAATAGCTTACTAATTTCCATTTTACGACGAGAGTGAAGCAGAAGGCTAGTAGGAAAACAAATCACAAGTTTGTCGCCCAATTCCCAACGTTTAATATAGAAAGTAAGGATACGATCTAATTTATAACTCTGTGCAAACACTTACTTTAGTAGGTCACAAATAAAAATATTATAGCTAATAAAGTGACGTGAAAAACAAAACCGGTGTACAGTACGTACGTGGGTTTACAACTCGCATGTATAGAGACTTATTTATAAAAATATGATTATCCAATAAGGCGATTAGTTCGATGATGCTATATTATTATGAATACTTTACAAGCATAGCGATAATAATAGCTTATTTTGTTCTTTAATATAACTTAATTATTTGTTATATTTTATTAATATTATTATAACAAATAAAATGACTGTACACATTGGATTTGAGGCAGTATTGCCACTTACGGTAGTTTGAAATACTTACATTTTTTTCTGCACTTAACTCAACTAGGCAAAGATTTCTGGTCTAGTTGGCCGTCACCAACTACACATTGTGTCCTAAAAAGATCAGAAATTAGGATACTATCTATGAGACGACTTACCTCTAACCTACCTACATCATTTACTTACTTAACTTGCAAATTGTTGACGAATACTGTACAATAAAAGCAAGAAAACAGTTATCACTTGACATTGTTTAATTATTCTTAAATAAGCATAATTAACAGTACCAAGAGAAATAACCGCTTAATTTCCATTACAATAGGAATTCCAACATCAAAGCGAAATAAAGTCACGCCATTATTATCTGGAGCAGACTTAAGCATCCAGGCTTTACAAATCACTGCGCTTAACACGAAAATAAAAGATAAAACCATAAATCTTGCTGGAACGGAAACTCACATGGCCGGCGAGCAGATGACGTGGTCATTACCGGTTGTTCGCCTTTTTGCTTTGAGAACTGTTGTGTCGAGTCTAATTTAAAGCGCAAGTAACAATGTTTGGTGAGCAGGTGCATTTAAAATTATTTGATTTACTTCCATATTGTGGGAATTTGATTTTTTTTTCTCTTTTTTCGAAAAAAGGAAGTACCTACTATATTTACACATCTACCTTATTTAGTGAGATGGTCAATAGATGATTTAGTGGCAATTTATTCTGTTCTCCTTTTTTTGTCTATTTAAAGACAATGCGTTTGATATAACTTAGATAACTTGTTACTTAAATTTTAAACTGGTTAAAAATTATTAAATATTTTCTCAGACACGTTATAACGACGCCAGAACCGTTTTTATGCCATATTAAAATGTAAAGGAAAAGAAATTTGGAGGGAAAAAATTCAAGGTTTGAAGGATTTGTAAGGACAAGGACTTACCTAAAACTAAATTTAAAAAAAAATCACAATAAAAACTTCAACACATTAAATTTAAAAAGAAAATCAACTTTAGAAACAAGGATTCAATATGAAAATTTACTCCAAGTTTCGTGCCAAACACTCAAGTTGTCTTATTATCTCAGCATGTAAGATAACGAGCACACGCGATTCATTTCACAAATTACCCTAATTATGCGAATAGGCGCTCCTCTGATTACCACCATGAAGTAACAAATATATATGGCCCTTTAAATTTATGAACAAACTGCTTGGAATACATTATACGTTTACACTGCTAAAATACCGTGGGAATGGACCACATCCACTTTTAACGTAAATTGACATTATTCATGTTAAAAATCCAAATACGATATTTTATACATAATATTTCAGAGTACGAATGTTAGTTCCCTTCTATGGTTGGTCTTCCTCCGAATACATGAATATATAATTATATATGTTATTTTAATAGTCTAAAATAAATTTTATTAACAACTCTGTTTTATGATGTTAATTAAACAAGGGCTTTCCATAACAGGTAAAACTTGACAAGCTTGTGTGTGCTATAATTAGTTTATAAAGGCTAATTAGTTACCTTAACTCGTCTTATGAGAGCAAGTTAAACAATAATTTAGCACAAATCTAAAATCGTTACAACAATAATTAATAAGAAACAGTCCTATCTCCGAATTTAATTAGAAAATATTTAATGGATGATTTTCCCTCAAAGAACCTTATAAGGCATTGCGATTTCAAGTTTTTTCTTCTGAAAGGTAAATACCTACCTACCTGTCAAACCTAACATGAATTTCTCATCAAAGGTCCTATTAGTTTAACGACTAGCATTCCTTTTGTAGCATTAATATACTTTTATCTCTTCTGCCCTTTACTATCCTTGTTAGCAACTAACAGTGAACACAACACATCAATTATAGAAAATTAAAAAAAAATACAGCACTCTTTTGCCATTTACAAAACTAAAGAACGTATTCAACTGTAACCATGACATTTGCACATCCGCCTTACAACGGAATAAGCGTTGTAAAGTGTACTTAGTACTTACATTATGTACCTATTGATGACGATTAAGTTCATTTTCAACACAACATGACAATTTGTTTTACCAGAGCGGGGGAATAGTAACAATTAAAATACAATAATTTCCCCAAGTTACATCTATCATGTGTGGTTGGGAGCCACAATCGCTAAGTAAGTATTAACTAAAAATAAAATGCCACTTCAAAATGATGAAGGGAAAATCCGTTAAAATATAATAATGTAGACGTACTTCAAGCAGTCTAATAAACCAATGAACTCAAGATTTTATCATCCAAGGTTATTCGATCGAAACAAAGATTAGGCAACGGCCATTGATAAATTTCATTCAACCTCGCGTTGAACGCATTGAGTAGTTCATATTTCACATGATAACGTAACGCCATGTGTCATCGATTGATAAACTGTAAAAAGATAGAACGAATCCTTTTTCTTTATCATATACTTCTACTTTCAACTCGTTACCCATAATAACGTAAGTTAATTGACTGTGGCAATAATAGCAGAGATAGTGACTATGTTCTCCACTTTCAGCGTATACAAAAATATGCAGACGCAGGTAGCGAAGTAAAATACTTTTAATTCAATAAGTTCGTTCGTGAAGTTTGCAGTAAGTCTGGCACATTTCATTAGCACCATCCTTGACGATCTATTAATAAATAATATTTCCTAATTGTCTATAGGATTTATGACGATTTCTTTGAAATCAGTAATGAACGGAAATTATCCTTAAAGTTTAAGAGGAACTAATTATCAAAATGACAAATGAAAGACTCACAGAGTCTACAGTGACGGATGTTATATTTTTAGAAATTACTGCGAGTATCGAAATTATTATAAATAATCATTATTCAGGTGAAATTAGAAAGTAGTAAAATATTTTACATACTTTTAGAAGATATATCAAGTAGAGAAATGCAATAGGCTCTTCACTTTGCGCTCTTATACCATGTCTCGAATATAGCCAAACCTACGCCACACCTTGTGTTATCGTTTACAGTTTACAGTCCGAAATCTCATTACGGCACGATGGCCTCGATATTTAAAAATATACTTTTCCCATAGAACCTACAACCGCCGCCTGAACTCAGTACGTGAAAAAAATAAAACAAAATGGTGTTTAGTATTCTGTACTCTTCTCATTTCGTTTTGTATATTAACAGCTTGCTCTCAATTATCAGACTATAGAAGACTAGAAGCAACTGTCATTAGAGCTTTAATGAATCTAGAAAGAAGAAATCTAGAAAGAAAGAAACTTTAGAAGGTCATATAACAGGTGCACTAATAAGAAAAATAAAAATAACAAATAGTTCTATAGGAATCGAATTAGCAACTTTTGCATTCATGTTGTGTAGTCACATACATTGCACGTCATATCACAATTTGTGAATGCACTGGTAAATGTCAAACGAATTTAAAATTTCCTTGGTTCATTATCAAATATTAACGTTAGTGATAAGTTTATTTCCAACAGTTTTCAATTTGTTAGTTACCTATTTTTAATGAAACATAATATTACGATTTTAGATTTTCTTTTCATTCAAAATAAAAAAAAACATACATATGTAAAACAAATATTTATACGTACTATTTCAAACATAGTACCTGCAACATTATGACGTGAAGCCGATTTAGAAAGATGAATAAATAGGATGTTATTTTAAAAGATCTCATTTCGCCATTAAATATATCTGTAACTTTTTAAATATGACATAATACAAACTCCCTCACTTGGCTTATTTAAAATTCAATCAAATAGTTCAAATATCGAAGTCCAATTGATAGAAGTAATAATGCATATTATATATAAGTTATAACAAAAAGGTATTAGACTTCATAAAAGCAAACATCCGGAATAATGTACGTCGAGATTGATTTATTTAACACATTACCTACCTACCTCTCCTCAAGAGCTATAAATAAGTGAACAATATTAGGAATTGATGTTGATAGTTCGACCCCACTGATGGAATGAAGTATTTTCATTTCCTCTCTAGGAGGCCAAACAAAGCGCCGCGTTGAGATCCGCCGGAAAACGCAGAAGTGCCTTGATACTAGGTACCTACTATATAAAAAATATTAAAATTAAAACTTATTCTCAACTCTAATTTGAGAGAAAACAAGCTAGATAAAAGCATAAATTATTATGTTTTTCAAATTTATACGTGTCTATCTATATAAACTTGCTGCTAAGTTATGTTATAATAATAAAATAAAATAATCATAATGTCTGCCGATTATCAACAAACAGAAATGAAATTACAATAAAATAACCTGTAATGAGTTTTTGATAAAAAAAAAATGAAGCAATTTTATTAATAGCTAGACTTTACTTTGGAATTGAAAACAAATCATTCAATTTTCCTTGACACGACATGACAGTCATCGGGTTCATCGTAGAGAAACTACTCATCTTTTTTTTTGCCATCAGCTTGTATCCTCCATTGCTATATGCGGGAAAGAGAGCAGACAGATGGAACCTTATGTCAAAACACTTGTTTTCCCGATTAACTCAAGGCTGCACTGTGCGTATTATCAAAGCGAGGAAATTATAATAATTTATTCCCTCGAGTGGATGTAGAATCTGCAATCGTCGCGTTTACAGTCTTACTGCGATCACTAAGCTTGCTTAATTTATATAGAAGCATTAAATGTTGAAGGGAGACATACGAAGTTATAACATTTTTCAAAACAAGTTTTAAACCTAAACTCTATTGTAATAAAAAAGTAAAAAAAAAATGACTATTGCAATATTTAAACAACGCATTTAGTACCTACATTAACATATTAAACTATAACTAAATTGATCAACCAGAAAATAAATATTAAATTTAGTGCACATGATAAGCGTTATCATAGGGAAGTCCCAAGGCTGATGATAACGTTGAAGATCATTCAGCGATAAAGTACGTCATATTGCTTAAGTCACCGGAAATGCATAATATACAGAAATATGATTTCCATCATCTTAGATTACATCAATAAACCAATTAATCTCTAAGATTTAGTAGTTTTAAAGTATAAGCATTGAACTGAAAAGCAATCAAGTTACGTGTATAGAAAAACAATAGCAAACATGTATAGGTAAGTTTATTTTATCCAATATGTACAATGCAATTAACTATGCGAAATTTGTATAGCCGAAAATAAACTAATTTTATTTTTATATTCAAGGAGCATACATTTTAGAGAAGAACTGTGAATTAGTTGAAGAAATGTGGAGCATTTTTTTTATTACTGTACCTATAGCTCTTCCGATTGTAGTTCTTCATCTATACTAATAATATTAAGATTATAAGTTTTTTTGCTTTGAACATATATTTTTGTCTTGGATAGTAAATTCATAGAGGAAAGGAAAGCTATAATAGACAATTTTACATCACGCTAATGGGTTTGATATAACAGGCTGTACCTACGGGCATTAAGAATATGTCATTTCCAATTCCAGTGGTTGAAAACCAATTGCTCACATTTTTTTCTTTAAAAACAGTATCGATATTATTTATTACTCCGACTCGTTTTCTCCCTCGCGCAACGAACCTACTTATTGTATATAAAAAGTACCTATATTAAAAAAAATATTAACAATAAAAAAAATAACATGTAAATTAATCTTAAAATTGTCAGAAATGGAACAACGAGTAGGTATTTCAAGTCCGCATAGTTAGATAAAATAAAATAAAGCTGAACGTAATAGCAAAAAGTGTGATGCAGGATGTAAGACCAGTAGAGGTTAACGACTGATTCGGGTGTGCATTATCTTAAAAATGTTTCCTGATACGTAGGTAAACGTATTATCATTAAGCTTTAAGGATGTGACGTCTAGAGGAATATCTATTGTTTATCTTTAGGCATGTTTCGTTTTGTTGTGAAGAGTGTTGTTTAGGCACTGGGTGCTCTCTACCTACACTCCAATAGGGATGGACCCATTTTCGTTTATTAAACATCGACATTAATCTTTTTTTTAACGTGTATCGATACCATTGGATCGATTTTATATTAATATATTTTTATTATATTCATCATCTCTTCGTATCTTCACATATTCCCATATGCATGTATATAGTTAATGTCAGGTACACGAATGGCAATGTAATCAAACACATAATATTAACCTGTTAACGGATGACGGTCAGTCTATTGAACCTGTGAAAGTCTAGAACATACATTCTGTTACATATTTAAACTATTATAATTCATAACCCGATTAAACGTAACAGTAGTAAATTTGAATTGAACGAAGTAACAAGAGTGCCTTATGATTAGTATATTATATTCTAAATTCTAGTTTCGACATTAATATAAAATATCATCAAGTTGCAGTAAATTAAGCAAGTATACATCATATATACATACATACATACATACACAATATCACGATATGCTATAACATATCATTGTCAGTTTCTTTATTACTTTTTCTTCGTGTGGTTTCGATTGACATAATATGCCTATCCAAACGTGAACACGAGCATTGAGTAAGGCGACCTGTTTTAGCGGTTAAAACAGAAATCCTGTATCAGTTTCACCGTAACACTGTAGTTAAAACGTGTACTTATGAGTATGTATCATATCTTATGCCTTTGATTTTGTAATAGGATTTATACCAAAGAAAATGATAATAATTTGTAAGCCTGACTGCCCGTTATGGGTTCAATTCCCACTCTGCCTGCCTTCCTACATGCAGGATACAGTGTGAAACTACTTACTTATTTAAATGTAAGTTTTTACACGCAATTGAAACAATTTATTAATTAATTAAACGAGTTTTTAATAGAAATAAATTAAAGTGAATTCAAAATTCGAAACATCTTCAATTACATAATACAAGTACCAACACTGACCATTAGTCGCTTGCCCAAACAATTATGCAGATATATTTATGCAAAGGCCACAGCAATATTTATAGGCAATGTCAAATTTTATATTGACTACAAAAGTTTATCACATGGACAGCGTCCAATACGATCTATTAATACGTCGGGCACGCCCCTCGGCTACGTATCTATGAAACTGCGTACCATTCATAAATTAGACTGTGCGTACAACACAAATGTCGCTCCAAGGGCATACTGTAGTCTGTAGTCTCATCGCTTCTTAACGTTCCAGAAATTTTAATATCAACTGTATATTTTAATACTACCTTATTACACGGTGGAATGAGAATGAATGAGTGGACCTTTTAAACATAACAATACGATAAGTAAGAAATTAGCTATTCAAAATATATAGGAAATAACAAATTGCTAAATTACATAATGCGAGCTTTTACGTTGAACTCTCGAAACTCACGCAATGGAAAATAAGTCATCATTGTGAGAGTTAGCAATTTAGAATAGTATTCACTACAAGTAACCTATTATATGTTTAAAATTCTTCTGTATGTGTATTTCTCACTATTTCTCTTAAATGTCTTGATTTCTGATTGTTATGAGATTTTGTGCATATATTTCAATGGTGTAAGAATGCAATTGGACCCGATAGTTGCCTTAGACCACCCAAACTATAAATTAGGCAATAACGCATCAGGCAAAAATATGTTGTTCAGCTTAATTGATGGTATATACCAAAATAAAATCAAAAGTTGAGAACATCTAATGTGGAGATCTGAGAGACAAACATAAATATAAAATATATGTATGTGATTCTAGCCGTATAAAAATGGAGGTTGAAGGATATCTAATGCAATACCAATGTTTCTGCTGATCCACCTTTGTTATTTGAAAGAAGTTTAATAATAAAATAATAAAGACAAAGAGAGTAAATTGGATATTTTCTGAAATTATGATTCAATTGTATATTCGTTAAAAGTAACCGCATAATTAAAACATGTTGTTGTTAAATTTAAAATATTATCATCTTTATTGTGAAATTTGGTTTTCCATGGAAGACAATTGCTGTAGATTTGGAATAATTTCTCAGAATCTATTCTCTTTGTATTAGATCCATAGAGTCCATTACAAGACCAGAATCAAGTCAAGTACAGAACGTTAAAAATTAAAAAAATATTATTAAAGATAACGGCATAGTTTTGCCAATCTGCCTCCAAATATCTAAACAAAAGCGGACAAAAAAAGTTGTATCATTGTTGTATAACCAAATTCCCTTGGCAGATATCCAGCATTATCTGTACATGTGAAAGTATCCACAAAGGGAACAAAAATAAATACATTCAAGAAAGCGGGACGATGAATGAGAATGTATTGGACGCATAGGCATTGATCAAAACGAGACTTTATACTAGAGTAGCGAAGACTGATATCGCATTATGGTTATATCAGATGGATATAGCGATATTTTCATTCAGTAGTAGTGTAAGGGAAAATAAACTGAAGTGTTGTATAGAATAGAATTGATTATTGTATGGAAGAGGACAAGCGAGAAACGAGTCAATGAAGATAGGTACGTGGGGTCAAGTTCGGGGCTAAAGCAATTGGGTAATAAATAAATTGTGTACTTGCAGATAATATTATTTTGTGTGGAGATTATTTTATTGTTTTTTGCATTCATTTTAAATGTATATACCTACCTATGTTCTTATAAGGAATCATGTATAGGGACAAGGAAAGCTGCATATAGAAGGATTTAACCCTACACTTCTCGGATACTGATCAATACACTCAAATTAATTAAGTTATGAGTGCTTAAAGAGTAAGTGCTCCAAAATATTATATTTTATAGATATTGTAAATTTTGTTACGTAGTAGGTACCTACTTTGGCTACTCTATCTGCAAATTTGTTTGCATAAAAAAACATCGCTAAATATTTCAGTATTTTTTGCATAAAAACGAGGAGCTATTTAATATATAAAATCGACTTTTACCTTTTATGAATAAGTATATATATATATATATATATATATATATATATATATATATATATATATATATATATATATATATATATATATATGTATAAATATATATATATATATTCTGTAAGCAGGTTATTTTATATCTTTACAACTTATACAAAAAAATATACAAGCATATTTTGTTTACCTCAAGTCAAAATCATTGAATGCGAGCGATAACAACATGCTCTGCTGCTAATTGGATTACAAAAATATATAACGATTGAATCTGGTTAAAATTATTCCAATTTACAATAAATATGCTTTCCGCTCGTGTAGTTTTCGATATTCCGATGAAAAAAAAATTCGCAATAAAAAGTATTCTACAATTATTATTTCCTCTAAGATTTTATGTTAAAAATTTCAGTTTCATCTATTAAAACGATATATTAAATATACATTTTTTAACCCTCATTTCTCTTAGGGAAGATTTTTTTGAAGTATGTCGTACATGCATACAAAGTATGTGAAAAATTTTTACCTTCATAATTTCTTCATAAGCACTAAAAACTTATAAAAGCGAGATATCATAGTTTCTTATAACTAAGGACATTATTTTCTAAAAAAAACGTATAAATAAATATAAAAAGTATATAAATTTAAATTAAAAATTTACTTAGTAGGAATAACAAAAAAAAAACAAAAACGTTAAAAATCCAAGCACAAAATAAAAACCAGATACTACGATTTTATCTTAATTTGCTAAAACGAAGACGTAATGAAGTTTCGGCAGGAAATGGAGCTCATTTTGTCAAAGCTCAAAATGATAAAATTCCCAGAGTGTATCGAGTCTCGTGCTCGCACTCACCTTGAGAGTTTATTGATCTCAGAGATTATGTGAAGTACCTGCCATGTCCTTTTATTGACGTGGAACGCAACGTTGTACTTTCTGTAATGCTAAAAATGGTATTTTGTTCTAAAAAAAGCGCATTGGTTTAAATTAAGCTACCAACGAACATAATTACCTATATTAAAATGTTTCCTTAATCTACACAATATATATAAAATTCCTCCGTCATTGAGTGACTGACTGACAACGCAAAGCACACTACGCAGCGTAAATTTAGCATATTAAGTTTGTTTTGAGGAGCAATAAGAGAGGATTTCAGAAAATTCCAACGGAAACAAGTAAAAGTGTGATTTTACGTTTTAATGTGAACGCAAAATTAATTGTGGGCTACATCTCGTTCTTATTATAAAATAATACTGAAATTACAATGATCTCTTCAATATTCTAATACAGAATACTTGAATATAATATTTAAAAAACAGTTTTATTACTTAAAAAATACGAGTCGCACTGATGAAAAACAAGCACTGATGGAAATTTCCACAAAAGACTGGACTACACCAAATACGAATGTAGGTCCTGGAGATATACCAATTGTTAAGGATCAAACATAAATCAGTTACATCGACACAAATCCTAGCCAATATTATAATTCAAATATTCTCTTAGCGCTACCTTATTCATATTCTATTTGACTGGACGCTCCATTCAAATGTCAGCTGCACTACTTGACATTTAAGCGATCACGAAACAGAAATAATTCTCAACATTGAACAGACTTATAGTATTTTGTCCGAATATAGCTCGATCAATTTTAGTTGTAAATTGGATAGTACATTTGAAATACGTTCTTGAAATGGAATGAAATTGGATTTTACCGATTCTTGACTTTGCAGTGTCATCGGGATAGAGTTGGGAGGTGAATCTGATTATTATTTTCCAATTCCAACTGAATTTTTCACCTTCACTCAAGACACTCCGTTTCCCGCCCGAGCTCTACACATTACTTGTTGAGTGGTGGAACTCACCGTCGCACTTTATCATACCAGAGCAGAGAAATGTACATAATTTATTCCGATATCGTATTTAAAACCAACGTGTTTACAGTCAGACACTGTCCCATTGTGTATCGATGTCTTGCGAAAGTCGTTAGGAATATGCAACTCGTCCTGATCTTTATCTGAACGTATCAGAACGTATTTATATTATCTCAGCTTACCTAATGTCAGAGCACATGTTAAATCAAATTTCAACTATCAAAAAGCACTCATAGTGATTAGTGGTAGGTAGGTACTTGTATAGCATAATTCTGTGAAGTATGAAAGTTCTTAGGATTAACGTTCCAAGTAGAAATTAGCTTCAGAAGTATTTAGACGTTGGCAAAGTCTCGAAATTCTATGAACTTTATTTCCACATAAGCCGATGTGATATGATGAAAATGTCAGTTTAAAACCCCTTTTAACTTTACTGATAGACTTGATAAATTGTTAAGCTCTAGTATTTTGTAACTTTCAAAATATATGTATTAGTAATTTAGATTACTGTTTAGAAAATACAGAGAAATGTGAAGATTAAATGCTAACTTCCTTATTGTCTTCAGTGACAGCTTATATAAGCTTATTAATAAGCAACAAATATTTAATATTTGCGTTTTTTTATTTCACACACCTGATGCAATTATGTTTGCGTGTTTGCGATAGTTAGGTGGTAATTAATTTATGCCTATTGTATGAAACGTACATTAAAAACAACAGGTACTACCGAGAAGGAACAATGTAACTTTAAATATTTCTTTAAAAAAAAAATTAAATTAAAAATATTTATTTCAGTATCAACATTTTCTTTAACGTGCGAAGTAATGAGACCAACCCAGTAAGTTACTAGTATAGCACTAGTACTTGTGTCAGGAGGCCCCCCTCTTCCATAAAACTTCATACATTTGTGGAAATAAATATCTATACAATACATATATTATATCTAACCTAACTTAATTTAATTTAATTATGAAAGAAATGGGCAAAAAGAGTATGTTTATTTGTGTGTATGTGTGTGTGTGTGTTCTTTCAAACAACTCAATAAATCTCTAAGCATTTGAAGCACGTTTGATTATTATTTTTTTCGCTCCCAGTCTAAACTCCCAATCCACAACCATTACGTTTAGAGTCAGACGCTGTTCCACTGCACGACTATGGCTAAATATTATAAGTTATAAAAGTATTATTCGCCGTTAAAGAAAAAAAAAAGAATACAAGCAAATAATACAACATATACATAAGTTCAGTTACGAAATCTAATAAAGCATGCACACCAAACGCTGCTCTATCAGATTTTAGTACTCAATAAAATTCACCGTTGAACAATAAATACAACTAGGTATATTTTTGTAATCGATTGTTTTCTTTCGCTTATTTGTTAGAAGCCAAGGCCTCCAGAAATTTTGAGACATTGCTTATTAAGTAACTCGGTTGCGGTTCCTCACGCTTGATCGATGTTCGCGATATATATATATATATATATATATATATATATATATATATATATATATATATATATATATATATATATATATATATATATATATATATATATATATATATATATATATATATATATATATATATATCTTAAAATTCATAGTTCTGGCTTCTATCACATTGATAAACGTCCCCAGTAAAAGTATTTCTCATATACCGCCCATGTACATATATATACATTCTATATGCTATGTTATATAGACAAAAATGGAAAGCGGTTTCACCTTTTTTTTAAAACTTCACGCTGTATGCCAAAAGTGTTAAGACATTTCAATCCCCGCTATTCGCCTTACGAGACGTTGCGCTTTGTCTGGATAATTGTTAGTTAATTTACCGAATTCAAGTGGGAATCGAAACCACAACTGTCACGTCTTTGTGCTGCTACACTACCATGGCCTCGATAACAAAAACAACTCCTAAAACATTGTCTACGTTTTATGCATACTTACTATGTAAGCATGTAACAGTACCCGAGTGGAAATCGAACCCTGACTTGTCTGATAATTTTTAATTGTGCCTCACTATTTCATTTTTAGGATTATAAATAAGAGTAATAATAAAAACTGGTCAGTTATAAAACGAGTACAAAGCTGTTTAGGACCAAAAAATTCTGGATACTGTTTATCTCAGAAAAAATATTAACGATCCGATAGATATCTTTTATAAATTAAGCATAGGTACGCTACTGGTAACAAAAAAATTGAAATATATATTATTAAACACTTTACGAATATTATTTATTAAAAAGTCATCGTGATGCCTCTACTATATGTAATTTACACGCGACGATATCGAATTCGAATCGATTTTGATTAAAAAGTACTTATTCAAGTGGTAAATAGATTGTATTTATATGACTACGCAATCTCTTTTTCTTAAATCCATAGAGAGAGGGAGAGGTAGAGGGAGAGAGAGAGAGGGGGGAGAGGCAGAGAGGGAGAGGGTGAGGGGGAGAGGGAGAGCGTGAGCGGGAGAGAGGGAGAGGGGGGGAGAGAGCGTGAGAGAGAGAGTACTGTGAAATAACTAAGCACTGGATATAAAAATATACCTTACAATAAAAAATAGCGTAAGGGTTAATTTCAATTATTTGGATTGTGGAGCTACGAACCTACCAGTTAAGCATAATATCAAACATCACCCCTCCAGTATCACGTTGTATGGAGAACACACGAAGGAGATAGTACTTAAAAAAGAGGGTAAGGTAAATTGTCGTGTTGTCAATTTATATTATAATTTCCACAAAGACATACCTACATTAAAATCTAAGTAGCTCATTACCAAAACTAGAACAAAATCCTTATACGCTGTACATGATATATATAGTGTCAAGACACTCCATTCGAGCACAACGCATGTTGAGTGAATAACATGCATTAATGTAAACATGTTAATTTAATAATACTAATTTATTACTATTTATTTTTACAAGTCACACATGACGGCTATCTGATCCCCAAACAAGCAAGACAAAGTGAGTGTGTTGTATTATAAGATAAATGATAATGTTTTTAAAGGCATAAACAGATATGTAGAGACGCTACTGTGGCATAATTTGGACACGTCGGATAGAAAGCGATAGTTGTAACTTTATTCATTGATGTCTATAGTTACAAATATATGAAAGTGTTCCCTTGGATTAGTGACCTTGCACCAAAAAATCGAATAGCGGTTGAATATCAAACCTACTACTACAGGTTTAATAGTAAAAGTCAATAACCAATAGGCTCGTTGGTATACATAATGACGTTCAGGAAGCGACTGATTAATACATACAGCTTAGTATATATAGGTATATTTCTATAGTTATTTCGCTCTATATAAACTCCTTGATAAAGTATAATAAAAATATCTAAAGTAGGAAATACGCACTTACGTCAAGTAATGACACTATCATCGCTAATCAGACATAATGGAGGCAAAAATCTAAAAACAACTAAACTATCGGGAACTCCATCCGCCGCCAAACATCCGGCAGACATAACGACCCCATGCCCAGGCTCATACGTCATTGCGATGTTGTTGGAACATTAATAAAAACTGTACATCCAAGTGGGTAGCTGAAATATTTTTACTGTGTAATTTTGTATTTATCTTTTGCGACGCATTTTCTTGTAAACTGCGCGGAAACGGAGTGGATTTCTTGTGTCTACACAAACATGTAGCAGACATGTGGAGAAAAATGTAAAGGAAAAAGTTTCGTTGTAATGATTTGTAATATTGAAATTTTTTTATGTGCAATAAAGTATTATTATTATTATATAATTAACGCCATTCATATTCAACTATAAATAATGAAGGTTAAGTATCTTGCCCTTGACGTCATCAATTAAAATCAATGTTAGGGCGTTTCAGACTGAATATTTATTACAGAGTACTGATTTTTTTACTAACAGTTATGGGTTCAATCAAACACGTTGGCACAGTACCACTTTAGCATATTTTCGTTCTCTGAGGCGACGTGAAAGAATGTGTAACCCAACAGACAATAGAAAATGGAAAAATTTGTGACTCACTATATGGAAGTCTTACAGGAATTCAAATTTCAAGTTTCTTCACTTGACAAAGATAAATCAAAAAAATTTAGAGCCATCTTTCGATGAAAATAAAATATTTTATAGAAAAAAATTAATATATAAAATATTCTATAGACACACATATCACTATTGAACATTTTAGGCCACACAAAAAAAGGTATTAAATTATATAAAGAAAACGTTGAAAATTTTAATATGGCAAGATTTCAATCTATACTTATTGGACGATAGCCAGGCTCGAGTTTTCTAAAAATATCTCATACAGTTAATTTACTTTACTCTAAATGTAAAAATTTAATTTAATTTTACAAAATAATATCAATTTAATTGGTGTAATAGTTCTTATACAATGAAATCCGGTACACATTATAAGATTTATCCATTTACTATATAATTTTATATAGGTAAACAAATAAAACCGTTTGACATAAAAACCCGTGTCATCACTAAAAGTTTTCAAAGGAGTCCACTGAATACCTGCTAGGTCATGTTGTTGAACTGTTGTAATATCAGATTACCATAGATAAGGAATAGTTTTAGTAGACGTGCGAGCTGCATTGTTTTGCGTCATTCAACACCATATCGAAAATATATTGAAAACTCAGTAGTAAATTAGAAATTTTTGAGTGAAAAAAAAAACGTAATTTCTAGAAATAGCAACTCAGTTTTTTTACAGCTTCACCGTGTATTACGCATATACCAGTGTAAGCAGAGTGTATGTGTATGTGTATATATATATATATATATATATATATATATATATATATATATATATATATATATATATATATATATATATATATATATATATATATATATATATATATATATATATATATATTAAAAAAATTCTGAGAAAGAAATTCTGCTATTAATAAATGCATTTAGTAGTATTAAATCCATGATAGAAAATAATTGTTTGTGAGTTGATTCATATATTTATTACAAGATGTAAAAAGTGTTTAATCTTTTCTGTGGGTACATAGTTTTAAAGGTGCTTATAGCCTGGTAAAGTACTGCTATTTGTATGTTGTAGATTGTAAGTTATTATACTAACATTTGTAAAAATAATATAAAATAATAAACGACATTGAAATAAAAAAAAAAGTGTAAGCAGAGAAAACTTTGTGTTAACACACTCCGCTCCCCACTCTCCATTCATTTCTAAGACATTGTGTGGCGGAACCAGAGCAAAGAAAGCAAAATAACACAACCGTTGCGTTAACAGGCGGCCATCAAATTTATATTGAAAATCATTCATAATATTAAAAATAACATAATACGATAAATTTGCTAATTAATAAAAAAACATTTAATTATAATATAACATAAACGTTATAACGTTTAACAAAGTTTACTTAAATATGGTATTAACATAAATCAATGATTTAGTACTTAGTTAATTCGAGGTGCTTTTAAGGGTTTAAGTGGTAAGAATTTCACTGCCAATGGGCAGCTTGCAGTTCAGCAACTATGCTTAGAAATATTTAGCGTTATTAATTAAGTTCAAGGGCTGTTTAAAACAATCAGATGTTGTCCGTAAGAAGGGAAGACCTGTTGTATATTTAAAAACCAATTATTTACCAAACCAAGTAGTACGCCATGTTTTTGTATATTTCAATTCATTCTTGCCTGAAAGATTTTTTAAAGATTTGTAAAAAATAGGTTTACAGGTACATGTTTAATTACATTACAACTTTTAAAAAAGTCCTAGTTACATAAGAACTTCTACAATACACTACTCTTTACTTGAACTTCTCTTGTCGATTGAAACTTGTCACAACTAAATCAAAATGGAAACAGAAGAATCATTCGTAAGGCTTGCGACCTATGTCCTGCGGCAAAACAAACATTGTGCGACTTTAATTATGTTACCTAAACAACTTTGTGGAAGGAAATTTTCGGTACAATTACACCTTATGAGGTAGCATAATTTGTATTATCAAACAAAATGGTTTGTTTATATAGCAAGAACTTTGTTTTGATTTATTTTGAGATATTTTGCTGTTACATAAGCAAAAATAAATACATATCATATTGGAGGCCAGGCCGAGTCCCGCAGGGGACACCCTTGCCGCTGATGACTACTCTCCAGCAGCCACGTAGTGCTTGCTACTTCTCAGAGATAGAGTACCCTCTTCCATATGTACCCGGTGTCGATGTCAAGGCCAATAAGGCTAACAGTACTAACCATATGACTAAAAAAAAAAGTATTGGAGTGGAACCTTGACCAAGTCCTAGTCAATTTGAGGAAGGGGATATATTTTAAATGTAAACATTTACTGTAGTGGGATTTGATTCCATTTTTTGTTATCACATACCCAGTTCCAGCAAGTCCACGGGGCCTCAATTGGATATGGGGACCCAAGGGATAAATGGTATTTTCTAATTAGGCAAAAATGGGTTCTTGGGCACCCGCGAAATAATCATATTTTGTGACTTATTCTCACTAAAAGCATTAATAATGAAAAACAAAATAAAATTCAATAAGCTTTTCATTTTCCCATCAAAATCTCCATAATTTAACCATAAGAACAATTCATCTGTCATTTTAACCGGCTCCCTTCATTAACCATCTGTCACACTATTCAATAACAGGAAGGAAACTAACATGTGCTCGGGCTCGTTTTAATTTGCATCCGTCGTGACTCAGACATACCATGCATTCGTTGTAATACATATATGTATTGTAATAGAACTTGTAATGTTTATAGATTACTGTTATCAAAATCAATAGATTCTTTTGTGTATTAATTTAAAAAAAAATACAAAATATGTATAGGTATATGTAAGTATTCAATATTAGCAAGTAAAAAGTATTTTATTTTTAAAATATTCAACGTTGTATATAATCATCTGGCTTTTATCTGGGACTTTACCCGCGTGGATAAATGATGCTGTCTACTGTAACTCTGACCATAACTATAGTGGATTATAACGAAGCGATTGACGTTATCTTATGTCCCTATAGCCTATAGCCTTCTAGATAAATAGACTATAGAATACAAAACTAGTTTATCAATTTGAACCAGAAGTTCTTTTGATTAGAACGTTCGACCAAAATAATAATATAGGAGTAAGATGTACCTACATAATTGCAAAATATAAGAAATATATTTACTAAACAATACATTAATGCGCTTAAAAAATATATTAATATGTTGCCAACATGCAACATATTAACATAGTTACGGAGTTAAACCCCGCATATAGGCTAACCGGAGCTCCAGAGTATTACCTAAATGCATAAAAACAAGTGTGAGTAGTACTTGCGCACCGAGGTTTCCTATTTCATGATCGCAGGTATTCCGCTGACGAAATATTTTCATTTATTTTTATTAAAAATAAATTAAAGTATTTATTGTTAGTTTTCAAAGCTACAGCTATCTAGCTATTGTGGTTTATGAGATACAGCCTGGTGACAGACAGACAGCCGGGGCAGTAATAGGGCACCATTTTTACCTTTCAGGTACGGAACCCTAACAAGTGCTCCATTAACTACCACCAAAAGCTAATAAGAACTAATGCTACAATGACAACTAATGTAACATCAATTAAGATCATATCTATCTAGACAGCTGTCTGTAACGGAAATTGCTAGAAAAATAAAAGTTCTAGAAACTTAATACAATTTAAACATTCAACAATAAATCATAATGAAAACTCATTTATCCTGCAGGAAATGAAATATTACATTTAGAAGAGATTTAACTGGACGCATATAAAACGTCCATCCGAGTGAATTATGGACTTAGAAACATCGAGTGCGATCGGAAGCTCATCGGTCGGACGATCAAACTAATCATAACCGCCGCATTTCCGCCGCCATTGAGTTTATTGACGTTCATTACTTCCATTTCACAGTAAATCGTTGGTTTGTTTTAGAGAGAAAATCTTGTTTTCGTTTTAGTTAATTAACATTGTTTTATTTTGAAATATTCACGCATTTCTAGTATTTTAAGTTGGCCGAGGGAAACAAAATTTGAAACAAAATTTTCCTTATTCTCTAATTCTCTTTCTCTTTCTAATTCTCATTATTTCTTCCGAATTCGAGACGTTGTGTGTTGAATGGCGGAAATTAACACCGCTTCGTTTTACCCATTATTATATATTAACTATGCTGTACTCTTGTCATTTTCTTTTATTGTCCATTACCAGTGAGCTCCAAATTATTATTTTCATTTATTTCCCTTCCCTTATCTGGCGGATATTAGAAGTAGACTTTCTAAATTTGCCAAGATAGAATTTCAATTGGAATGGAACCCACGACCTTAGTATTTATATTCTTAAGTCAGATATGTGTATTAATATATATATATATACATATATATATATACATACATATATATATATATATATATATATATATATATATATATATATATATATATATATATATATATATATATATATATATATATATATATATATATATATAAATGTATCACAGTTTATGAATGAAGTAACAAGTGTCAAGCCTATTTAAAATTGCTCGATTCATTATCATATACTGACGTTAGTGATAAGATTATGTCGGACTGTACTTCCTGTTTTAATTTGCAAATTACCATTTTATTAAGATTTTAATAAATTATTACCTTGGATTTTTTTTTATACGACATTAAGTAATGTATTATAAAAGAAATTAATAACTTACTGTCTCTATACAAGTCAAAGAAATAGAGCTTTTTTTTTAATTAGGTGGAACTACAAAAATTTGCAAACATTTTAAAGCTCTCTACTCTACTTAAATTCTACTTAAATTTAAGACAATTGAGTGATAATAAGTCTTTGCGCTTAATTTGTTATATAATATAGACATAATTATCAATGATCAGGTCAAGGTCACTAGAAGCCACAATATGCAGGCAATACATGATTGATTGTTGAGATACTTGGTGGATGTTGAAAGTATGATGTGATGATAATTCATATGGCTTTATATAAAGACGTTTACACACATTTTTTAGCTATCATTTAGAGGTATGTAAAATAATTCACTGGTATATAGATAGCTGTCTGTACATTTGTTTTATTATTGACATTTAGTTCTACCATTTCTACTATTTCTATACAGATATAACATGAATTAATAGCCTTTAGTCTTATTAAATAAATAGAATTCTTTAATTGGAACAAAACAACCATTGTCCACAAATTATTAAGCTAGTTAAAATCTACCTAAGCTTACAATAAATTGATTTTCCTTAAAATTTTGCTTGGAATTTTATCTATCTACATTGATATATATATATATATATATATATATATATATATATATATATATATATATATATATATATATATATATATATATATATATATATATATATATATATAAACTTTGAATGACACTTTACCGGATCTCCCATATCTATATCTATGAATGGAAACACAGTATCAATAATGATAATATAAGATAACATTTATAAATAGTAGATAAGATTTGGTTTAGAAAATTTATGAATGAATCATGCCATTGATGGTAAAATAAGAATAAAAAGTAATTAAAAGCATATAGTACTCTTGCTGCTACTTTTTAATACAAAAAAAGTTTGAAATACAATTTTAAAACAATGTTTAAAACGTACATATATTGTATTAGTTCATAAAATTAAATTAATAATTAAAAGAACCAAGTTTTAATATATCATTGAAGTTAAAAAAAGTAATTTTAACTATACAATGTATATATTTTAATAAAAATATGACAAGTGAAAAGTGATTTGTGCTTTACTGGACTTCTTACCATAATTTAAAAATGTGTATAGAAAGAAACAAGAAAAAAAAATAGTAGAAATTCAAAATATTTCAAATAATTATGTTAGCATATATAGATAGAGGAAGTCAAGCTATAGTAAGGCAAAGAAGTAACTTGTACTGCATTGTTATTTATTCTCACAGATTTTAAAAGGCTGTATAAGAAGTTGATTTTAACATGAATGTATGGTGTGATGAATCAATATATTGTATGCATAGAGGATATTGTTTGGAAATAAAATGGTACGAAAAACAGTGTCGTTTGTATTGTAACTATTGAATGATTCTGGGAAAATATATTTTATAAAGGAAGTCTTGTATAAAGTTTGTCTAATATCTTCCCTTAAAATGTAAGCTATGTTAAATAAATATGATAGAAAAATCCACTTTACTAGCACACTTGGAATACCATAACTATGGAACTGAATTGAAAATCTACTTTATATTGGATATTAGTAAAAAAATTTATAATCCCAAAATGTTTTATAGCCATTTTAGTTATTGACATTAAAATTTATTTACATTTGTATGATTTTGAATAAGAATACTATGAGTATGGTTCTCATAGCTACTATGTATTTGACATATCATGTTGAATCATATCATTTTTTAAATGTATTTTCTAAACTTCAAAACATAATATATATTTAAGAGTGAAAATTATTTATAACCTTACCTGTTTCCAAAGTTGGTTCTCCAAAATTCCGCGGCGTCACTTTTAGTTATACGAAACTGATCGCCAGCAAAGGTTCCATTTGGGAACATTGCCTTTAATTCGCTTAGCATATGACTAAACACGAGGCTTAGCTTCGTCAAATTACGTCTGTAATGTGAGTTCTCATCAAACATCTTCTCTTTGCCATCCTTGAACAATTTTATGGCTTGTTTACACTTCCTTATCAAATTTATAATAAATATGTTAAAATGTTCATTATTATTCAACTCTTGCATATTATCCTCGTACTTGGAGTAAATAATACGCAACCTCTGATATGTATCGGGCAAAATATCTAAAATAAAAGGTGGACTGTTCTTTAAGTTCATTTTATGATGCTGACATAATTTAACAACTTTGTCCATTAATTTCCAAGTTTTATCAAGAGTCCGTTTATCCGTGGCCAGCTTCGTCTGGCACACGGCATCAGAGAAAGCACCGTGCAACTTCGAAAATATTGAAGATATATTTTTCTGTTGTGATTTGTGACGGGGAGCCGCCATATTGAAGAGTCCGATGACATACAAAAGAAAATAACTTTTATAACAAGACACTGAACTTATATCACTGTCATCACTTTATAATTAAGTAATCTAATGTGTGTTTTCTCATTATCACATAAACGCGCCACATTTACGATATAATACACAAGCGGCAAACGATCGCTCACTGACACATCTCGAACGCGTATGACAAGTTTGTTTGACAATTTTATGTAATGACAACTTGATCGCGCTTGGGATTCGACGTAGGTTTGATGTTGCCATAAAATTGTTTATTAACGAACGATATACGGCTTAAAAATATTTGAAATTTTAAATAAATTAATCTTGATACAATCTCTATTTAGAAAAATAAAAATATAATTTGCTGAAATATTACACTATTTTTTATTTATACTCATAATGTTTTTATGTATTATCAAAATTGGTATTTTTGTAATGAAATGAAAATCAATTAATTATTAATTTTATTTACAAATATAAAAAAAATCTATATTTTCTTTTTTATTCATTCAATAATGCGAAAAATCCGGTAAAATAAAACTGTACTAAATGCCATCTAGTTATGTTAATCTAAACTATTTGTTCCAATAGTAAAAAAAATAGACAGGAAAATTTCAATGCATACTTTTAATCACTCTGAAAAACATTTTAAAATATAATTTTACATCCTTTTTATTTTTAAATAACAAATAATAATAAAAAGTAAAATATAGTTGCCATGATGCTTAAAGATAAAACCAGTATTTAACAGAGGGCGGTGTAAATATCTTGGTGCCCCATCTAGCTGTAACTGTAAGATTCAAATAGTCACTTAAAAACGTCTGTTAAAAAGACATTTAGTTTGTATAAATATCGTTAGATGGCGCACTAAAAATAATTTAAGAATAAAAATCTGTATTCTTATTGATATCATATTGCATTTCAAAACTTATATTATCTTTAATATTTATAATTCAGACTATTCCTCGTCATATTCGTCATTCGATTCAGTTGTGGAGGAAGTAGTGGTGACCCGCCGCTTACGCTGTTTGCTGTGACGCTTGCCAACTTTGTTTCGCCTTTGTTCTCTATATTTAAAAAAAAATAGAGGTATTTTTTCTATACTTCTAATTAAATTGTATGATAATTATTATAAAAATTCAAGGATCAAGTCAATAAATTGCCGATGCCAGTTTTAGTTTATGAAGGATAATTAATATTTTAATTTACAAAGCATAAAAAATACATTTACGGTGCATTTACGAGGTTCTTTTAAAGTTTGGTGACGAGAAAGAAGAAGAAATATTGTTAAATTTTTTCGTCTTAACACTCTATCCCACATATAAAAGGATAGGGAGAGGAAACCTAGCGGTACAACAATACATTCTATATTTCTCTATTGGTTTTAAACACTGCAGTTTTTAGAGTGGATGTCGTGCGGCAACGAATGGGGTCAAATCCACAATCGTCGCGTTCATGCTGTCTACGCGCCTTAAATTAATGTCTACCTTAAATATGTTAGGTCAAGTTACATATTATGTCACATAAACATATATTTTGTTAAGACCTAGTTTTCTTCTAGAAGAAAATATTATTTTTTGTAATATTCTGTTACAACTATGATACTATATACTAAAGACTACTACTACGATATACTACTACGATACTACTACGATAATAAAGTGTGCGACACCTTTTTTTCTTTCAGTCAACCTGTGGATGTGGGTGAAGGTGATAAAAATAGCGACAAAAATGTGCAATACATATGTACATTTAAATTTAATTTATAAATACATATACATACACACAAATACATATATATATATATATATATATATATATATATATATATATATATATATATATATATATATATATATATATATATATATATATATATATATATATATATATATATATATATATATATTTACATATATTTAAAAACATATACATACATACATACATCGTTAGTTAGTTAGTAAAATATTGTATTTTACTTTTTAAGTGCTGTCTGAAATTTGAATAAGATGATATATATATATGTAACGTGATAGCTCTAAGTTACATTTTAGTCTACATACATTTATAGTGTTTGTTAATAAAGAAGACAGAAAAGAAAAAAAAAGATATTTTTAACGAAAATAATTATTAGAATAAATTAATAAAATTAAATAGGTAGTAAAATAATAAAATTTGAAATTACTTTTCGATGCCGCTACACGGGTTGTCCTCGTACGCTGTGAATTTCATAATACGTCCCTTTACACCGATCAGAATATTATCAGATGAGTCCATACCGAATGTATTCACTCCAGTTACGTTGAATGTGCCTAAATGCTTTGCGCTCTCGTTTTCAGCGTCCACACTATACAAGTTACCGTTTTCGTCCATCACGTATATTTCATCAGATCGACTTACGAATACGTTGGTCATCCTCTCGTCGGGCAAACCTTTTATTTTTATAGGAATATTATGGCCATTTTTTAGTACATATGATGTTTTTGTTGCCGCGAAAAATATATTGTTCCTTGTGTCCATGGTTAAGCCGTGGCCGTTGGGTATAGACGAGAAAGATTCTTGCTTTTGACCGTCGTTTGTAACTTTTTGTACGCGATTTTGCGGCCATGTCGCTATGAACATGGTGTTGCCATCATTAGAAACTGTTAAGTACATCACATCTTCGCCCAAAGCTGTATACAATTCGATAGAGCCGTCATCTTTGTATTTATAAACGCCGTTATCAGTCGCCAGATAGACAATATCGTTGAGGTTATCAACTGTTGTCGATTGGCCTAACCCAGAAACTTTTAATGTTTCAATTTCTCCACTGGGACGTAAGACTTGTAGGCTCATTTTCATTTCGTCGCTTATTAACGTGTAGAATACATTGCCAGTCTTCCAATGTACGCTCATATCCGCTGGTGTACCGGGAACGTATATAGGATCGTCTTTGGAATAGTAGAAATTATTGAAATGTATCAAATTGGAACAGAACTGCGTCTGGTGTGCCTGTTTCATTAAACCCTGTCGAGTCATCACTGGACTCGATAGAGTGTGTGTGATAGTGAACAATGCAACTAAAAATGTTGTTAACATCTGAAATAACAGACAAGTGTTACGATAAAAGTAATAAAAACAGAGAGTTTTAACATTAGATAAGTATTTTAATTAAGGAACGTTTATATATTTTTAGAATTAATAATATTCAATTGCATAATTTTGTCTACTTTAATATATAAAAAGAAGCCATTAGTTTACTGATGTTAGAGAGTAAAAAGTTATGTTAATAAAAAACCACTGCCAGTCTTATTCTAGCTCTAAAATAATAACAAATACGTACCATATTTAATAAATATAATATTTATAAAATCCTGGTTTTTCAATAAGTACTAAACAGTAACAACTACAATAAACTTTCTCTAAATTCTCTCACAGCACATTATCGCTTCATATATTATTCCCTAATGACATTGTTTATTATACCGTATCACTTAAATACATGGAAGTACAGTGAGCTACAATATTATTGCGCATAGTTTTTTTTCTTACAGTAAATATTTTGAATGTATTTTTTAATCTTTTAAGAATCAAAGAGTAGGAACTAAGAATAGGTATGAAGAACATAGATTTAGTCTATTTTGTATTTCAATGGCGCTTTATTATATTTCTTCCACTTTATCCGCTATTTACTTTTTTTTAATGCGAAAGACAAGGCAAACGAGCGTTCGGGTCACCTGATGGTAAGTGATTATCGACGCTCATGACCCCATGTACTACTACGCTAGAGGTGTTACAGGTGCGTTTCCAGCCTTTAAGGTTGAGGAATTTCGGTAATGTGCAATTCGGTAATAATGTGCAGTGCGGTCACTGCAATTTTTTATTAATGCTTTTTTCTTTCAGTTTAAATCAGTTTCGAGTAAAATGTAGTGTCTCTTTTTTCCAACAGCGTAAAAGTTTTGTAAAATACTCTAGATATGCTGTTTTAAGACTTGCTCTTCGTTCTTCAAATAAATAATACACAAAATTTAAGCTCTCTATGTGTTGGATTTGCGGATTTACATTGAGTTATTGATAAATAACAGCAGAATTTAGTAAATTTTTTTTTATTAAATAGTAATTTATTTCTTTATTTATACAATACTGAGCTTTATTTTATTTAACTTCTATTTATTCATTCTTTCGAGTGGGAATCGAACCCACATCCATTGCATTTACAGTCTGTCTTACTTACTGCGCCAAAATAGAACCTAAAAAATTATACCTATTTTTTTATTATTAATTATCACATTGATTTTGATTTTGATTAATTAAATAATAAAAAAAATACATAAATCGCATATCTAAAATCGTCGCCGAGTGTACTAACATGTTGATACTACATATTTGTATCATTGTGCACGTTATTTACAAATCACAATCGATTCTTATAAATATCGTATACGAAATGCGTAAATAGTATGAATAATTGGTTACAATTAAATAACATTGAATTAGAATGAAATGTTTTTTGTTTATATTATTATTATTATATATATATATTTTCCATATTAATAACACTGGAGATTAACCTGTGACATTGTGTTCCTAATGCTAGTAGCCAGTGGCGTTGTGCCCGTCTGAAATGTAGAGATATAGATAGATAGATAGATAGAGTTATTAAGATATTTTGGTCGGTCTTCTCGACATTGCGTATTCAGGTATGGATATCAGCAACGTCCTTTATCCTAACAGATATCTACTACTGGTTGGATTAAGGGCGTTGGTGTCCAACAAACAAAATATCGAAAAAAGTGACGCTGGTGTCCTCCCTTAGAGAAATTATCATTAATTTTTCCAAGTTAGAATCAAAAGTACAATTATCGGGACCATTAAGATATTTCCTAAGGCCATGATGGCTTCAAACAATTTTGTTCAGCTAATAAATTACTTGTATTACGTAAGTATTACCTATTATTTAAATGGTATCTGCTAATTATTTATGGCTGTTTTTTAAGCAGAGAGAATCTAGTTACAAACGCTACGTTCACCGCTTTCCGCCTTTCGGGCGGAAGATAAAAATTTACATAATTACATAAAAATAAAAATAACTTAAATAAAAATTCCAATATTCATATTATCACTTTCATTAAAAATAATATTTTAAGATGCAAATTGGACAAAATTTTTAAGTGAACCTAAAAAACATTGGCATTTGAAGTTTGATTAACTCCCTAAGACAACCAAAAAAGTCCTTCTATAAACGCCTTCAAATCTCAATTAAAAAATATCTACTTACAAGTTTTATATATATATATATATATATATATATATATATATATATATATATATATATATATATATATATGTGTGTGTATGTATTTGGTATGTATGTATATATATCATTCCGCTTATAAAATTTGTATTAGTTTAAATTGCACAATTTTACCCGTTGCTTGACACTCATCCACCAATACAGGGTGGCTGGAAGAGATATCTTATAGTTGTAAACTCTTTATCTTTTACGTTTTCTAATGTATATGTTAATGCAACAAAGAATATTACATTATAAAACACACCAACAAAATTCAGTTTATTAAATCAATTATCGTATTACCATACAAATTTGTCATTCTAGAACAATAAAAGCTAAAAAAGCAAACTCCATTCAAAGCATCGACATAACATAGTCGCCACCCAAAACATATTTCATAATACATTTCCAAACTAATGTAAGTAAAAGATAATAAAATCCAAATTTATAGTGTCAATTTAAATTCAATTTTACTTTAAAAAACTATATGTCACTGACTACCATAAAAGTGTTATATGCGCACATAGAAAGAGTATTATGCCATAAATTGTACCGCTTCAAATCTATTACTCTAGTTGAAAATTTTACCACAGCGCAAGATTTTCCGCACTTTACTCCACTTTAGATACATTTTTATTAAGATCCATATATTATTTTTAAAGGACAGTATCGATTTATGGAGCTTTTAGTGATATCTCGAAAAGCTAAACGCTTATTTAGAGCTTTTGGTGTACCTACTACTAAAATATTTATTCCAGTTAGTTAAGTTATTCTGATACTGAAAACACTAGTATTTTGATTATTGTGTACGAGATTTGTAATATTATATTATTAATTATATTATATTATTATTATTAATAGAGTAGATTTTTCATTTTAAATATCTTGAATGTAAATAATAACCGTATTGTCTTTCTTACAGCTTCATACATATTATGTATGTAAGTTGTTCCTTTTTAAGACTATCCATTTTCCGATTTCTGACCGAATTACATTGCGTGTTGGTGAAGTTACATCAAATGCTTAACGACTTTTCTAACCCCGTCTTAATATATAAAAGGGTGATGACAACGTCTTTATGCTATATTGGAAAAGTTTCAGGTTTAGTATCTATATTTAACACTAGTCCATTCATAGTTTCAGGAAGGTCGAGTGACATCATTTTTCACAGACCTGCGTCACTGTACGTAATGAATGGAGCCGCCTTATCCTTCAAATTCAAAATCCACTTTCAAGAAACCAAATTGCACCTTATTGCCTTACAACAAAGTGACTTTTAATACATCTACCTGCAAAACAAAGATGGCAAAAATATATAAGACGTCTAAATTAAGTAGAACCTAGTTATTCTTATAAGGAGACATGATAAAAGGCGCATGAAAGCTCAACTTAGAATGGTCGCCTCAATTTGACTATTATGGAAATTCTTAAGGTAAGTTGGAGCGGTCGACGGATAGTTGCAATTTGCCACTTTTCAAAGATTTTAATCCTTTTGTATAAATCGTCTTACTAATTTGAGATTGTCATTTGAGTCAAGAAGAAAGTTTTAAATCTTTGTCAATTTCTTCAATTCAATTGTAATTTTGTATAAGATGGAAGCTGGAATTAGCTGCGAAACTTTATATATTAATGCATTTAACTTACAAATCAAGTAAGGACATCGTGGTGTAGAGGGATCGAGTCTGACTGTGAACGGTATGGTGTTGGGTTCAATCTTCACTTGCCCGAAATCAGGCGGATAATGGAAATCAGAGGTCGTAATTTCAAAAGAAAGAGAAAAATATGACATTCGCCTGCTTATACTAAATAAATGGTGGGCAATTATTACTGTCGTGCTACCGTCTCTGGCCTAGTTATTAGCTAATTAATTACACATGGATCTTTAAACCCAAAACCCTTTGTTCGTGGTCGTCATCTGAATATTTAAATAATATATAATAAAAAAACCAAATAAAAGTAGTAAGTACATATGGGCTCATTAACAATGAGCATTCTTAAAAATATTTAGGCAATAAAAGCACTAAAATTGTAAGAACAAACTTTTTTAATAAGAGCTTTAAAAGTTTAAGCGATAAACTAGATTAATTTGCAATTGTAAACGGTCCCTGATCACTTGACCGTTTTTTTTCTTGAAGTATTTCGAACGATTCGGCTCCGAAGTCCGGCGAAATGAAGAAACTTTGGTTTTACTTTATTGTTAAGTGGTAAAAAAATAAAAAAAATTTATAACATTTTCTTTGCTTTAAGCTTTCGCAAATAGTGTCATAAAACTCCGTTTCCGAATTTTCGCTTGAATTCGGTATATTCGTCTTAACTGGCGGAGCTCGAGCCGCTTTATGCCTTATGTTAAGGCATAAAGCTGAGAAATGAAAATAATTGAATCTTTTGAATGGTATTCGAATCCACAACAGTCAGGCTTACATAAACATACCAAATATGGTTTGATAGTAAAAATTAGTAAGTAGTATTTTAGTTTATGAATAAATATTCAATTATAACGGTGTGTTCGCAAACCGCGCGCCTGAGAGGCGCCGGCGCTGTCACCTGGATTGATCGAATAATGTGGATATGACAGTCAAAGAGTAATTTAAGGTATTTTTTATTCTCCTTGGCTCCTCTCCTCGCTCCTATTTTCCTCAGACTTTGGTTGTCTGTAATTTTTTTTGTTCACTTTCTCGGTATTGTTGTGATTTATTTTCAGTAAAAGTTAGAGCTTAATCAGTCGTCGTAAGTTGGTATTAATATTTGAACTGGAATCAGTTGTTGTAGATCACGTCTTCATACGATATCGTTCCAGTTGGTGCGCCAATTTTCTTATTGGCTCCTCGTCTCTTAAGGAAATAGCCGTTTTGATATTGAATTCCACTATATCAGTCCCGAGACTCTAATTTGTCCGACGAATGAACCGACCGATGTTGTCTTCCTTGGCGTCATAGTAGTACATGCATCCTTTAGTGTCTCGTTAATGCGACGACAGTGATATGGTGTAGAGAGCGACATGATATGGTGTAGAGAGTCTTCATTTAAGATTTAAAACACTTTAGTTTATATTCATATTATAATAGATTAAAAAATGTATTGCAGAACTTATTTTAATATTCCAAACATGATTTTGGTTTTTTTTATTATAACACGGTTAATGAGAGACATTTTGTTTATTTTTTACTCAATAAAAATCGTTTCAGTACTTCGAAGTACAGTTAGTACAGTCAATACAGTCGAAGTGCGTTGTTGTGCTCCGTCACTGACCATGTTATATCACGTAACATTTAGTGGAAAGCGGAGAATTAAGTGTCTTGACAGTACGTCCGTTATGCAGGAAATTGTGTAAACCTAGAAATAATATTTTAAAGAAATCTAAAATAATAAAAGTAAAAATACATTAATATAAAATAAGAGCGTACCCACATTAAACTATAACCCAATGCATTTATCAAGATCTGCGTAGGAGTCTTCAAATAAGGTCGAGACGTAAGAATTTCGTCAAAGCTACAAACAAGTTTCATAATATTGCCGTTGAGTAAAACAAATGCGTATTTAACCATCGTTTGGCGTCTTTTAAATGTTTTTTTTTATTTCTATCTTTTACAAATATATCTTTTCCCACAAAGAAGAAAATGAAGAGAGATTGAGCATCTAAATATTTTTTTATAATATCTATCAACTTTTTTTAAATAGTCTTGAATCAATCTACAATAACATTTGGTACTACGTTTCAACTAATGCTTGGTCGCTATAATATAATAAAATAGTTATATTTTAATTGTCCTTTTAAAATAATAAAGAATAAAATAAATAATATTTTGTTATTTAAAGCTACAATCATTATGTACGTACATACATATGTATGTATGTACATACGCATATTGTGTCAAAATTTAAATTTCTTTTAGTCACTCCGCTCTCACTCCGCTTTCTAACGGAATTCCAGAGAATCCGCGACATGAGTTGTCTTACCAGAAGCTTGTCTTTTTAGATGTAAATATTCGTTCCCCTAAGTGTGAATTGAACCCACGACCAACTTGTTTATAATCGAACGCTATCTAATTGCACCATAATAGAAAATTCAATACTTACTCATTATAAATAGATAAATTAAATCCATTTTGCATTTATAAATTAAATATTTAAATGAATAATAACAATTAGCGATATTTATGTAAACGATTGAAACACTTTTGGTAAATGAAAATAGTATTGTGATAACATTCAGTAGTTAAAACGGACTTATACCGGACCGTCATTATGAAGCGGTACTTTAGTTTGCAATATTATTAAGTACATATAACTTGTAGGGTTGCTGAATATATATATATAATTTTTTTTTTAATCTTAATTATAAATTTAAATATTTCCCATATATAGCAGAGAGAATTAAGTGTCAAAACACTTCGTTTTTCACTTTCTGCTAAATTACGAGAGAATCAATATAGTAATCTATTTATTTTAATATGCCTCATGTAATTAATGCAGTGGGCAAAGAGAAGCTGGTAAACTCTTCTACATTTTTAACCAGCTTTAAAGACAGTACATTTGAGATGGCAGATTCCGCAACCGCGCGTTTGCTATTCAGGACTGCGCATCGAAAATATATGAAATGTAAAAATTAACAGGAGCGAGATGAGGTATAATTAATATAATATTCATTTTTGCTCCGTAATTCGAACAAAAGCTTATCCAGATTGTGGTTTCCTTATGGTATATATGTACATAATTCTTCTGTACGTTTATTTATCACTACTCCTAAAAGGTCGTAAAAATTTTATATTCATACATTTCGGTAGATTCCTCTGTATGGTTAGAAAATGCAGTTGGATCAACTAGGTGACCGCAGTCAATGTGTACTAAAATAGATTAGCTAAACAGTAAGAAATGTACATATATATATATATATATATATATATATATATATATATATATATATATATATATATATATATATATATATATATATATATATTATATATATATATATATATATATATATATATATATATATATATATATATATATATATATATATATATATATATATATATATATATATATATATATATATATATATATATATATATATATATATATATATATATATATATATATTTATATATATATATATATATATATATATATATATATTTATGATGACGCTACTTTTCCTGACTACTATATCTGCCGAGTCTGCCAATTTTAATTAGAAAAAAATCTTGCTTAATCTTTTCAATAGAATTAAATATGGAATTACAGTTCACCTCTCAAGAGGAGTGTGTATGTGTGTGTGTGTGTGTGTGTGTGTGTGTGTGTGTGTGTGAAATTTAAAAAATATATATTTGTCTGATATACAACCCTGATGAGAAGCCAATTCGGCTAATTGATGTATGTTTGCAATAATAGGGTTTAATATTTTCCACTGATTTTAGCTACGATTGTTAGCTTCGGTTGGTTTATTCGTATTAGTCAAATTAATTGCCAACACGTCGGTATTTTGTTGATTATGTAGCTATTATTATTTGGTCGTAGTTATTCTCTTAATTTTTATTATATTTAAATGCCTCTGTTAGACAAAATATGGCGTTAATTTCGGCAACTCTACACGCATAGTTGAGTGGTAAGTGCGAAACGGATTGTCTTACTACTAAGTTCCCTCTTGTTTGTTCTGCTATCTGCGAAAAGAATTAAGGAATAAAAATCGCCATTTGCAATGCTCTTTGGACTCGTAATTTATATCTTCTTCTTCCTCTTGGCATTAGTCCCGGCTTCGTTTGCCAGGGTCTGCCTTCCGACTAAGCTTACTCCACTTTGCACGGTCTTTAATATCCTCTATGGACAATCTATTGGCTCTCATGTCCTGCGTCATAACATCCAGCCATCGCAATCGAAATAAGTGTCTCAACACTAGCTTCTCTCCGCCTATTCTGCTTTACAAACGTGATTAAATGTGAAGCTAAAAAGACAAAGATAGTTGTAAACAGCTATATGATTAAAAAGCTGTATCGCGGAGCTTTATTACAACCCCATTAATATATTAATTGAATTAATTAACCGTCGATCGTTTTCATAAGAGCTTATAGCGGCTCTTCAGTGACATAATAATTATAAGATATAATTTTTTTTATAATATACGGTTTTATATGTAAATATTATTTTTGATTAAAAATTTTATAAACTTGATAGAATTTATGTATGTTGTTAGCAATTTCGATGTTGCTTGATGAGGCCCTATGGCTTAGCGGTCATAGCGCTGAGATGGTGTTCATGAGGTGCAAGTCTCCCGCTACGTTTTTTTTACTAAATACTAAAAATCCAGTGATTGTCGTTTCAATTCCCTGATAAATAGAAATATAACAAATATTTTTTAAAGAAACAAAAGGTGATTTTAAAACTATACTTATGTGTACAAACTGTTTCTGCTTAAATTTATAGATTGTTATAGATATGTATAGAAAAATTTTATTTTCTTTAGATTAAATTATCCCAATCAACAAGTATCATAGAGTTGAAAGTTCTTATATATCCGTAAAATGAACAAACTCAAATAACAAATATAGATGATCTATATGATTTTGTATTTTTTTAAAAGTGCTGAACCAATTGTTGTATTATGGATCCACCCTGGAACATGACCTACCTTACAAATAGAATCACAGAACTCCATTTATAATTGACATAGTGACCGTGCAATGTGAGTTTTATATTAAAACAAAACTGACATATTGAGAACCTCCTCCTCTTTGAAGTCGGTTGAAAAAAAGTGACATTTAAAAAAAATATTTAGTAATTTTTAGGGTTCCGTACCTAAATGGTAAAAATGGGACTCTATTACTAATCCTCCGCTGTCTGTCTGTCTGTCTGTCGCCTGGGTGTATCTTATAAACCGTGATAAGTTGGAAGTTGAAATTTTTACAAATTATGTATTGCCGTTGCCGCTATAACAACAACTACTAAAAATAAAAAGTAAAAATATATTTTATCAGCGGAATACCTACAATCATAAAAGTGGCACGGTACCCTCGGTGCGCGAGTACTACTCCCACTTTGTCGATATTTTAGTTTAGTTTTAAATTGCGTAATTAATATATATCCATGATATAGCCATATTCCTCTTCAACTGTACTTACTGCCGATTGGTGTAAAATAAACTGCGACGCTCAATCTCTACAAATAATAATTTCTACTATATATTTTTTAAATCAGTTACAGTTCTATTGTCATAAGTATTTAGTAAAATTGTTTAAAAACTAAAACCGATTTGACTACCCCTGACGTTATAGATAGAATTTACCAACAGCATCCTTCCAGCCCGGTCAGTATTAATAATGCACTTAGGAAACCCTTTTTTTTGAAGTCGGTTATAAATTGTTGGTCATATATGTACGTGCCTTATCAAGTTGAAGGCGAACCTAAAATTTGGTTGAATTATTCAAAGGTAACAACCGGACGTGTGTAGAGGCCTTCGTTTTTGATGTTTTTGCTCTACTGTTTTTAAAGTTAGCCCTATAATTACTTATGAAGTGGTTTGGTTATGTGGAAGATGCTTTATTTGAATTAATACAAATATCTTAACTAAAATAATTGTAATATTTTTATCATATCTGTCGTGTTAACACACGGTGTGTGTAGCTTCGATTCCCGCTCGGGGAAATTAATTGTTAGCTCAGTAACATGTAATTAGGCTACATGTGGGACAAAGGTTTTATAAAACTGTTTATTTAACGTAAGACATGAGAAGTGCATGGATTGGTACAATTTATTTAACCTATGCTATTTTTACGTTTATTAAATATTTAGTTATACAAACTCAAGATTCTGATTTGAAAGTAATTCGGTAATAACTAGATAGTTTGGTTAGTTAGTGATGAGCTCGAACAGTGGAGGTATTCCTTAATTGCTCATTTTAAAGGGCTTCTATAAACAGACAATTGGGTAGCAGGTTCCATGCTATGCTCTGAACCCCTCTCCCTACAACGCCATGGCCCACTATCCGCATGGTGAATCCATGGAATGTAAACAAATTTCTTCTTTATACTGTTAAAAGAATTAAAAGAAAGAAAGAAAGAAGTATGCTCGTAGAAATTGCGACGTTGCATTTTGCCACTCAAGTTTTTTATATTTTGTTTTTTGAGAACCAAATGGTAGGCAAAGGGTAGGCAGAGGATATACAGTGTTAAGACACTCCGTTTCACACTTTCCAAATAATTTTCGAGACATTACATATTGAATATGCTGAATGGCGGAACTTAAAACTGCGCTTTGTAAGTAATAAAAACCTCTAAAGTAAAATGTGAAAGAAAAATACCATTTCAAACCAAACTAAGCAAAAACTATGTTTAAAACAAAAATAAAATTGAAGTTGAAATAGCAGAAACATCTAAAAGTATATTCCACATTAGGTGATCTCGTGTAACTAACGACTCTAGATTCGGCCCAGCATCCGGTCATTAAATGCATCTGCCGTTAACAAATACGGACCTTTGAGACGCATTGTCTCTAAAATAAGAGTATTATCTAACTAAACTTTGAAATTGTGACGATTATGATTGCGCAATACACTTACTTAACTTAATTTACTTACTTTGTTGTAATATAAAATGATAATAATGATTTATTTTTAACGGGTTGCTATAGGTAAGGTAAGGTTAAGGTAATGTTAACTGTTTATTAGCTTCACGCTGTATCAATTTTAAGGCATTGCTTGTTAAAATAAGGCACAGAGGCATAGCCTTTGCCTGTAAACAGTTTGTGGGTTCGATTCCCAATCGGGGAGAATGAATAACTTTCATTTTCTTCGCTCTGGTAAGAAGGCAAAAAGCGCGGCATTAGGTTCACCTCTCAACACGCTTAGTGCCGAAAGGCGTAAAACAGGAACGGAGTGTCTTAACACAACGTTCCTAGGGTTCCTAAGGTTCCCTCTGCTTACCCTGCCATGTGCGGGATATAGGGTGAAGCTAATTTGAATTATTTTATTTAATTCTGGGCTGGGCTGCCTCCAGTCAGACGCTGAGTTAAATTTCGGTTAAATTTTAATTTGAAATTAAATTATTTTTTTATAAAATTTTAATTTTAAATTTTCTGAGTATTTTAAAGCTACTGTAAAAGTTATTCAAGTATACACTAGTGGCACACATTACACTTACCGTGTTAATGTCTGTATGAAGTGTGTACGCTTGTATAGGTAAAGGAGCAAACGAAATTTGAACCCACTTACATGAAATTCTTTGGGAGATACCTCATAGGAAGAGGGATTATATACGTATATAATATAAATATTTCAATATATTTTGAAATAAAATTAACAATTACATAATTTGTATAGGTTTCCCAAACTTTACACCTCAAATAATTCAAATTTTGTATAAAAATATACAGAAATATCGATTAAATTCACTCGTAGTTGTGAAATTTAATTCGTAAGACCAGTATCGATAGCTACGCTCTTCATTTCAGTATATACATGAAAATTTACGAGGGCTATTCTGACCGGGCACCTATTACTACACGTTCACAGTAAGGATATTTGAAAGGAAAATTTACAGTTCCGCTTTTGAATAATGGAATTGAATAGTTGGTATGTACTTGACTAGACAAGGTGATTGTGAAATGAAATTTAATTTGGAAATATCGATTTTTGCTATAAATATGAGCTTTTGGTCTGTAATGACAAAGGGTGACTTTAAGCCGTTTAGTAGGTATCTATAAAGTTGGGAAAAAAAAAGCTTTTTTAATCTCACATATTATAATATTTTGCAATTTATAGTTATTTAGATAGAAAGTACTGAAAGATTTGACAAAAGGTTACTGTGCCCATTTATTATGGTAATTTATAATAATCAGTATAAAATATATTGCATAGCTGATGACGGTGGCTTCAACTCTTAGAAATAATTTGATTTAATTCCCGTGTTCTGGTACATAAAGTATAAATGTGTCTCAAAACTAGACTGTACTGCCTCACTGTATGCGGGCGAAATCGAAAAAAGGGCTGAAAAATAAAAAAGAAAGCATACATATTATTAAAGAGAAAACGGTTTTAAATTCCTAAATTCCATTTTCTTAGCACCACTAACCATTATACAATAAAAAGTGAAAAAAAACGGAGTGTCTTAACACTATGCTTTCTATTCCAACTCAATACAGTAAAAAAAATACACCCATTATTCTACTCAGCAGCAGTATTTCCATATAATTTAATTTCAATCAAAACTTTGAACAAAGTGAGTACGTACATATAACATATAGTACCGGTGCTAAAATACGGTCCGCATTTAAAAGTGAAAACAAATATTGCTCCACCAGCTCGTATGTACGCTATTACGTGTTCCATGTTTATATACCTTATTACTTGCACCTGAACGGAACGTTTTGCGAATTACGAGCATAGCTTTCGTATGGAGAAACTAGATTTGTAATTTATTTAAACTATTTACGTATATTATATCTATAGGTAGAAATAACATAAATTAAAACTAAAAAAAAAAGTGTTGACTAAGACTTAAAAAAAAAAATAAATGTATCTCAATACCATAACGTCGTATATGCAGCGACACGATATAAAAATAGTTTTTTACTTGTTATATAAATGGAAAGTTATTAATAATGAATTCTTTAGCTATCCTTATATCGGAATCGAACCCACTATCATTGAATTAAATTTATCGGGATGATATTAGAATTTATTGGTTTATAATGTATCTAATTAATAGAGCGTATGTATGAAACGGGGAAATCCCTTTATCGAGATTTCAAACTACGCAAGATTTAATGTGATTTTCACTAATTGGCAGAGACATTTAATAATAAATGTTTATAAATGGAATAATAGAAACGTAGAAAATGTTGAAGAAGATTATATTATATATAGAAAGTTTTCCTATCAAAGAGACCCATATAAAATATCAATATTCTGTACACAACGCGGGCTTATTATAACGAAATCATGTGACATGATTTCGTTACTCGCACTAATAAATTGTGATATAGGAAGTAAATCGTAGTAGTATAAAACCCTTACATATTCCCTCACGAAAACATTCCCCGTTGCTAATTCCGCTATACCACAAATTAGCAAACTTTTCAATCGATACAGTGGCTCGACTGATATTTTTGGTGACTCGGTTTCTCTCGACTGACTGACGGTGACTTTTCGGTTTTTTTAAAGAAAATGCTTTCAATGTCTATCTGGTTGCAGATAAACAAATGAAAATTAACTATATATTATATATATATATATATATATATATATATATATATATATATATATATATATATATATATATATATATATTCCATTTCTTTTTCTCTCTAATTCTATTTCCCTTTTTGGCTATTATTACATATAATACAATTTAAATATATTTAATGTATGAAGTTGTTGAGCAACATTCGAACGCAAAAGAACTAGATTATTATTTTCACTTTCACTCTATATCGTGGAGATAATCTTCGCGGAGATAGATCCGGGGTACGTAATGTCCCTGGTTCCATTCTCCGCTCTTAAAGCGGGGGAATAAGAACAATTAATTCTCCCAAATAGAGACCCAACCCACAACCAGCGTTTTCAGTCAAACGCCATGTTCCATTCCGTCATGATGGTGTCATAATGAACTAAGTATACCATACTATTATAAGAAAAATATTAGAAAAATTAGTTTCACGCTATATCCCGCACATGGCAGGCTAGGCGGATGGAACCGTAGGAACCTTGTGTTAAGACACTATGTTCTCCGCTTTCCGCCTTTCGAAGCATTGCATGTTGAGTGGCGGAGCTCAACGCCGCGCTTTTTGCCTAGTTGCCAAAACGAAGAAAATGAAATCATATTAGAAAAATTAAGTTATATAAATATAAAAGAATCAGTATATTAACTAAATTAATTAAACTATATTAACAAGTAAACTTCGCCATACGATTAGTACACAAAATCCCAGCAAAATACACGCAGCATTCCGTACCCAGAACAATTATAGTCCAATAGAACGGTTCTCAATAGATTTAAAGAGATTTGCAAAATCATTTGCAAATTGAATCGATGGTACAATAGCGAGTTGGTTTCTTATTTGCTAGTTCGCTACGTTGGCTGGGAATTAAAGTGAATTTTCAAATGCGAGGAACTAGAACTATTTACGATAAGATTTTTAATTTGAAAAAAATTGTAATTTGGTATCAATTTGTCATACTTCAGTGAAGTAGCGTCGGACTGTAAACGTGACGGTTGTGGGTTCGATTTTGCTTGGAGGAATTAATTATTTTTATTTTGATGATTTTTAAAGTTAAATTAATAATTAATCCACACTAAGAAAAAAATACTTAAAGAAAACATATAAAAATGTTTGCCAAATAATTGTTCTTCGCAAAATAATCTTTGGGTAGTGGAAATTTTTAAAAATCTCCCTACAGAGATGCTAACAACGTAATAAGTTGTATAAAGCATATAAGAATTTCGATGTAGCTTGATGAAGAACGCATGGCTTAGTGGTCAGAGCGCTTGGACGGTTTCCATGAGGCGCGAGTTCGAATGCTTAATATGTTTTCTTTAAGTATATTTTGATTTTTGTTTTTGAAAAGTGGGAATATTGAGTGACTTAACACTAACATATATCTGCATTTGCATATTCTACTGTAGACGGAATACCGCGTAAATCTTCGACACCTGAAACTACGGGACGTTACAGTGTACTTGAAAAGTGATCATTTATTATTTATAGTTGGTGAGTTCGATGCCAATTGAAAGCATTTTTGAATTTGCTTTTTTGTTAGTAGTTAAATAAAATAGGGCCTTGATTTGATGTCATATGTTAATACTCAAACCAATGATTTTAAAATTAAAAAGTATTATTTTTTATAATGGGGCTGTCTTGTCCCAGTTGGAGTTTCACTCCAAGGAATTAGTTATTTTCATCGCTCTACTATAATAGACAATGTGCGGCGACGAGTTCTTGCACTCGACACAACGTCGTCTTGAAAATTCTACGGTTCGAAAAGTGAGACCAATGGGTAAAAAAGGTTCACCCTTTTTTACGCATTGGTACGCAAATATTGTTAAAATATAGGTAATACATGCTAAAATCAATTCCGTCGATTTCTGTGGCTAATAAATGTTATCTTTATAGCTATAATGCATGTAGAATATTAATATAAGCAAGTATTACGAAAGATTTTTTTTATTAAATAAGACCACTAGGTTCCGTTGGCAAATGTTCATTTATAACCTCAGGGTACGCAGCCTTAAAGATGAAGGTGCCTGAACACTCAGCGCTTGTTAAAAAATTTATTCATAATTCCAACAACTTATTATTTATATATAAGTTCAATATAATTTTTAAATCAATAGAGTTCTTAAATTAACTCTACTTTATAAAGATATTAGCGTTATTTTTAGTATAATTATGTACAATGAAGAAATAAACACAATTCGTTCTGCCAAATTTTAAGCTCAATTTCGTCAAGTGGCGGTCAACCTCGGCTAGTTTTTATAACTTCCGGTGAAATCAATTTGTGGCCTCTTATAGCTAATAGAAAATTTGGTAATACCAACTTGCACGCAATGAAAAAACAGTGTAGTGAACACATCCCATAGGGTACATATAATTTTATAAAAACACGCTTATAATTTTGTTACATTTTCCAAGAGGCAGAATTTCAAATCAAGCTATGTTGAAATTTTATATGTGTTCTTCTTTTTCTACCTAGCATTATCCCGGCTTTCTTGCAAGCATCCTCAGTAGTTAGTTTATTGGCTCTTATGTAATGCATCACGACATCCAGCCATCCCTTCCTTGGGCGTCCAGGGGGTCTTACTCCAGGGACATATATATCAAGACACTTTTTTCCGACATAGTTCCTAGGCCGGCCCATAACGCTGCCATACTATACATTTTGATTTTTACTATACATTTCTTATTTATATTTTATTATTATTATTTTATTATTATTATTTTATTATTATTATAAAAAAATTAAATATCACTTTAAACTTGGAATACAAAACATCCCACCTCTAATGAACATCCGAGCGAGTTCTCACGCTTTGTTTGAATCTTGACGTCGTATTGAATAAAATTTGGTGCATGCAGGTAGGTGAAGAATCGGGCTATTGTAATGGAACGCCTATCTAGACGCTATTTTGCTGGCATCAAAATGTAAGTGTAGGGTTAGCAAAAAAATATATTTTATAAATTTTTTATTCAAAACTATTTAAAGCAGTTTTATCAATTATGTAACGTGCTGAAATATAAACTATTATTAAGGACTATTGTTTAATCGATATTTAAGTAAGTTCTTTTTATTGTAAATTTTAGTTATTTATAACAAATAGTCTCTATATAAATATATACGAGTATATTAAAATGAGCATGCCTATTACAATATTATACAAATACAGCTGTTTCTGCTAACGTTACACCCAGTTATATGGAATAAAAAAGTAGTGCAGGAAGAAAAGTGGGTGCTTTCCTGTATTTTCTACAAGAACTTGCACGAGAGTTTAATCATACGCTAGATAAGACTGTTAGGGCTGACACAAAATGTGAATGATACGTACAACAATAGCTTGCAACATTCTAAAACAATTTATTCCAAAAGTTAACTATAAAAATTATAGTGAATATTTTGTATTAAACGTGTTGATTATGGGTTCAAATATCATCTGAGGGTAATTGTAAACAATTGGAGCCGTCGTGGCGCAGCGGTAAAGAGTCTGGCTGTAAATGAGACGTGTGTCGGTTCGATTCCCGCTCAGGGAGAACGAATATTTGATCTTTCCCGCTCTGGCAACTAGATAAAGCATGACGGTGAATTGTGTCACTCAACAGAAATATCGAAAAGCGAAAACCAAGGAACGGAGCGTCTAACTTGGAAATATTGTTTGAGTTCTTTAACTTGAGTATTTAAAATTGGGCGTTGTTAATTGAGTGTACACTCATTTGTTTTGCATTGCTTTTTTTATTTGCCTATACTCTACTCATTACACTTATATATTAAAACTTTTATGTAAATCAATCGTGAACACAAAATATAAAAAGCATAAAAAAGTTAAAGAGCGCTATTTCAGTATTTATCTTTTGGAATATAATCCATTCTATTGACATATGTCATAGTGAAGCCTTTAGAGGCGTGAAGGACGATATAGTTTTAAAATTAATTAAACTAATAAACTTTCTATACTAAAAAAAATCACATTTTCTTAACTTACGCATATATATATACATACATACATATTCGTTCGTCCATAGATTCTTATCGCACACATACCCAAAAATCCCTTATAATAAACTAAAAGGACCCAACCCTATATTTTGGGTGGTTACATCATCCTTTTGTCCTGTACCAATTCAATTTAGTGATAAGGGGTGGAAGGACTTATCCATGGACACAAAACAAATAAAGTAGCCATCGATAGAAATAAGAAGCTACACATGGCTTATGCGAGACGCGGTCAGAACGTGATCTGGATGGATAACGTATAATAATGTATTATGTTATTCTTTTATGGGGATTTACTTTAGAGGAACCTATTTTTGTGGGAAACTTTTGTTTTATGGTAAACAGTGATGCTGTTCGTGTTTTGCGTATTAATTTGTTTTTAAGTTCATATATATTCTTTATTGCATACAGAAAAAATATATACAATACAGAAAATAAAATTTTGTTGGCAATGGTGGGCATATTCCAAAAATATTCTTGTTTTTTTTTATTATTTGAAATCTTATAGTTTTTTAAAAACAAGAATTTATTATTAAAATTTATTTAAAATTTAAAATTTTTATTTGATAAAAATTATTATAAAAAATATTATTATAGTTTATTTGTATGTGCGTATTTATTTTTTATATATTCTTTTAAATATTTATATCGTTGAATATAATAGAATGATGATTTATATCGTTTGATCAAATCGTAGGAATACTATTATTTTTGTTTACTAAGATTTTCTACTGAAGTTAATCTCATTACAAATGCTATGCTCATTACAAATTCGGCTAACGTATAGATGTATAATTTATTAGTGAAGAAACTATAAGAAAGATTTGGTAGGTTGATATACATTTTAGCTAATTTCGAAGTAAATATATCATTCTCTAATTTTATCCTTAAATAACTATTTACCTTAAGAATAACATTACATAAAACCACATTCGTCACTAAAATTTGTATGATCATATGAATAATGTTATATAAAATATAAAAGCGGAGACGCAGAGGCACAGCGTCTGGGTGTAAACGCGACGGTTTGTGGGTTCGATTCCCACTCGGGGAGAATGAATTATTTCCATTTTCTTCGCTCTGGCAACAAGGCAAAGCGCGGCGTTGAGTTCCACCACTCAGCACGCAATGCCTCGAAAGGCGGAAAGTGGGGAACGGAATGTTTTAAGGTTAACACTAGGTTCCTTCAACCTACGGTTCCCTCTGCCCACCCTGCTATGTGCGGGATACAGCGTGAAACTAAATAAATAAATAATAAATAAAAATAAATGAAACGTCAAGAACAAAGGGAAGAGCTAAATGCTTCATATATAGTAAATAAGCTTAATTTTTACACATAAAAACTTGATTGTGAAGCTTTCGTTTTCTTCTTTGACATAAAATAAAATTTAAAATTGTATACAAATATAACTTTAAGAAGTCACCGTTGTTCACAAAAGGAAAAACATAGTTGAAATATGTAATTGTGGTATTGCATAATTTGGTATCGATTCTATGATTACAATATACTCTCGCATTACGAAGCATACCGTCTAGTGATTCCAATATATCGGACACAATATTAGACGAAGTAATTGGTTGGCCAGCGATACTAGATAGGATTATTACCTATTGATATATCCGGTCAATATGATCAGTGTTTGTTAGAAATGTGCGTGGTACAAGTTAAAAGATGTAAGGTACACAGGAAGTTGGGGTCAAATTGGTACTGTATTGGTAGCTATAGTTATTGACTTGTTACTAAGTTGAGTGAATGCTTATATATAAATATATATATATATATATATATATATATATATATATATATATATATATATATATATATATATATATATATATATATATATATATATATATATATATATTAATTTACCCCAGTATTACAAGACAAGTAAGATAGTTTAGAGAAGAGATGTACAGTTGCATGTGAAAATAAATAAAATATTGTAATCAAATGTGGTTAGTATCTATATGTAAATTGTAAAGCATATGGAGACAAGGTGTTTCCATTCAAGGAAATTTCTGTCTATAGTAAAAACAAACAAAATTATGTAAACATTTTGAAAAAAGAAACAAACTTTTACATGTATACTATTGTAAGTAAAAAGTTATTAAATTATTTGTTTTTAAATAATTTTATGTTTTAGTAATAGCGTTGATTACATACCTATTATAAAAGCAGTAATCATTTAGTATAGAATAAAAATTCTATGATGACTTAAGCATCATTCTGAAGCAAAAGCTAGGCACGTTTTTGACACTGACAGAACAAAATACTCTCTTCTTCTTCTTATCTTTATATATGGCGTTTCGAGCGTGCCAGTGGAGCACAATTCACTTCGCCAATGTCACGTTGAATGGAGAACACACAAAGGAGAGTGTACGGTAAAAAAGAGATAATATTACACTATAGAAGAATGCATGTTTAAAAGAGATCCAGTTTAAATCCTTCACCTATAACAAAATACTCTCTCTATAAATACTATAATATCTGGTCGCAATCACTCGTGACTTATGTCAACATCTTAATAACCCTTCACTAACCACCATTTGAAAACGTCAGTTGTTTTTTTAATGCTAATTCAATGTTTAAATTGAAAGGCAATTTGATACTTACGTAATTTTTAACGATGTTTCATAATTCATTTGGTATTTGACTTACAATGGTCGACGGACTTTTTTTGGCTAAATAGCTTTTATTGTTCTAACAAGCTTTTATCCGCTATATATTTCTTTAGCGTGGACTTTATGATGTTTATGTTTAGCAAATCGTAGATTTCCACATCTATGTTCCAAACCAAAGATTTATATGTCATCGGTAATCTATAAATTTGCACTTTATTTTTGTGTTTAGTCAAATCGTCATTTTAATTTTCATTTTAACTTTTTTTCTAGTGGATAAAAATATTGCACGAGTATAAAGACTGACTGACTGACTGAGAATGACTGACTAAATTATATTTAATAACAAACTCTAGATTGTTCTCATGTAAGTGACTGTACTATCTTTTTTGAAATAAATATCTTTAAACAAAAATGCTTAAGTTCAGCTTATTTATTTGCAATTACTTTTGATTTTCTTATATATCTGTTTTATTGTTTCTATATCAGGTGTTTTAGTTTCAAAATAATTTATACTAAATGTCCTTTCCTGATTTAATAGCTATACAATGATAAAAGTGCTATTTTAAACCATCGTAATTCCTAAAATGTGAGTTGACAATAAATCATTTTTGACTGTTTTATTACATTATAGACTATATAGCTTTTACCTGTGGGTTCACCAGCGTGGTTGTATGCAAGTAGTTAAGAACTATACAGTCATGTGAAGCGTTTGATATAATATTGTCTATAGTATTTAGCCTTTAAGATAAATGGACTAACCAGCGCAAAAAGAGTTGTCAAGTCGAAACAGTAGTTAATAAGATTAGTCCTCTCAACCAAACAAACATTTTATATATTATATATATATATTTATTACAAATATAGATAATAATATGAAATTCTTATATCGTTTTAGTCCAAATTTTATGCTCTTACAATTATATCCTAAAATTGCATCTCTCACATTTGAGCTCCCATCATATACCAGTTCGATGTTACCATATAACTGTTTTGTACACTTGAAGTATGTATAATTGCTGAAATGTATGATAGTCAAACGATTAAGTTAAAGTTCTTAAATTTTATTATATATCTTATGCATAGATCGACTTAATACAAAATTTGTTACATATATTTTATTCGACTTAATATTAGACGCAAATCCTAAATTTTAACATAAATTGGAACCTGTAACAACTGCAGTACTGCAGATGTCAATATTTCCTGGTCCACGTCCACTGTACCAGGAGTTTCCATACAAGGGGATTATACGTATATGTTTATAATCCAGTTAGGTTTCTGGGCGTTCGCCAACTACTGAGCGCTTATGTTTAACTTAGGTCGTAGGATCAAGTGTATTTGAATATGCATATTGTGTTACGACTAGTTTTAGTTTTCGGGTTTGTTCGTATTGTAATGTATTATAACATATTATTAGCTTCACGCTTTATCCCATATATTACAGGACAGCACAGAGAGAATTCAGTATCAAGACTTGTTTGCTTGTTATCCGCGGAGCTTATCGCCGTATTTTGTTTTACCAGGATACAATACAAATATACTTTTTACTACAATACAAATATATATATATATATATATATATATATATATATATATATATATATATATATATATATATATATATATATATATATATATATATATATATATATATATATATATATATATATATATATATATATATATATATATATATATATATATATATATATATATATATATATATATATATATATATATATCATAAGAGCTAAAAAAAGAACAGAAGTACAACAAGGCGGCCTTATAGCTTAAAGCTATCTCTTCCAGGTTACCTTTGGATGTTAGAGTTATATATACATCGGTGGTGCATTAAAGATATGACATATACATAAGTATACAAAAATATAAATAAATAAATAATACATAAATATTTACATACTACTTACATTTACATATTACATATATTCATAATATAGGATAGTGAAATTATATAGTAAAAAAATGTAATAATTTTACCAAGTGTATACCTACAACCGTAGCTGTTCGGAAAGATTGTATTAATTTTTGAAAATATGAAAATTCTTGATGTAAACGTATGGCTTAGGGGCCAGAGCGCTAGGACGGTTTCCGAGACGGGCGGGTTCAAATTCGTTGCTACGTTCTTATGCTTATATGTTTTCAATAATAGTTTTCATACCATACCATAATACATCGAAAAAAAATAAGGCATAAAAAGTACAGAAAAAATAACCAAAATTCATAACAGCAATTATCTCACAACGTAGTTTCTTTTCGACTTTTGATTTAAGTAAAAGTAATTCGTCTCTGTAATTCAATCATCCTTCAATACTATTACAATACATAAAAAAAATATCATAATTTATTTATTTAGCTTCCCGCACATAGCAGGGTTGGCGGGGAGAACCGTAAGTTGAAAGAACCTAGTGTTAAGACATTTTATCCACTTTTTTCCTTTTGAGACATTACGTGTTGAGTGGCGGAACTCGTAGCGCTTTGCCTTGTTGCCAGAGCGAAGAAAATGAATATAATTCATTCTCCCCGAGTGGGATTCGAAACCACATACCGTCGCGTTTACAGGTAGACGCTATGCCTCCGCGCCGCGACGGTCCGCAAGACTTAGATTAGACCTAGACTTAGCTCAGACAGGAAAAAGCCTTTACTAATAATTTCAAATAATTTCTTCATACTACTGTAACATTAACTTACAGTTAACGATACGGTACAGTAGTCCGAGAGACAGTGTCTGTCTTCATACGCGACCTTCACAGTATGTTTGACCCACCTAGATATTAAAACCCTACGTCCTCTTTCCTCTTTCCTTCGAATGGGAATCGAACCTGTGAATACCGAGTTCACCGTCACAATCTAAATTAATATATGGCAACAGTATACAATAATAAAAAAAAGTAGTATATAATATTTTTATTTCTACGTTTGTTACTTCCTCGGTGAATGTTTGCGAGTCGAACTGTAAAATTTCATTTTGCACTGTGACTATTGTAAACTATTGACAAAAAAATATTACGTTAAAAGTTACGCCTGATTTTTATATTGTATGAAAAATAAATACAGATACTAGGTAGAAACCAGTATATATAGAGAAGGTATTTTTTGTAAAAATGAAAATTGAAATAAAATACAATTTGCAAATTGAATTTTTCTTCATATTTGCTGGTAAAAGCTGGATTTATTTAATAAAATGTTTTAAATTTGAAACGGACTGAATTCCATACTTTTTTAATTTTTTTATTTTTAAGCTTCACGCTGTATCCTCCGCCTACCCTGCTATATCCCCTTATATAGCAGGAAAGGCAGAGGAAACCACGTTCTACGCTTTCCACCTTTCGAGACATTTCGTATTGAGTACAATTCATATATTATACTCAATACGAAATGTTCACTATTCCTAACTGGGAATCAAATTCACACCCGTCGTGTTCTGCGTTTTTTTCCCGAATTCGAGAAGCTGCGGGGTGAGTGGCGTTACTTAAATACGCGCTTTATTTGGCCAGGGTGGGAAAGTAAAAATAATAAGATCTTTGATTTTTTCGATTTTAATACATTTTAAATGAAACTCGAACACTTTCGATCACTTAATAGTTGCTGGTCTCAGGTAGATCCACGGTACTAATGCAAACCAATCAAAACGTCAAGTTTCCAGAAAATAATTAATAACAAACGGTAAAGTTAAGGTATAACGATAAAATAATGTCATTTAATTTATAATAATATTTTTTTATAACGAGTAGGAATCGAAGCCATAACCATCGCGTTAATAGTCGGACAAGCTAAACTGTCCCACTGAGCAACGTTGGAATCTTACCTTCCGTGTACCCATGAAATACACGATAAAAAAATTATACCAAGTAATAAATTAAAATAGGCTATTGACTATAACCGTTATTACAAATCCAATCAAAATAAAAACTATTAATATAGTCAAAAATGCACTTGAAAGACACTTTAAAGTGCATATCACTTTGAATTATTAAACTATCACTTCCGCACATATCTACCTAGGCAATACGACTATAGTAGGTATAAACAGTAATATAAAAGTGGCTACCCAGACGATACCGCAGGCATATTCATATAAAATGTATGCCTTCATTTCTGTTAGCAACATTCATAAGGTGGCATTCTCAAGGATTATAACCGTGATTGTAGGTAACGGCCAGTTCCCTGGGGGGCCATAGACTTTTATGTGCCTCTACTGGTATAGCATTAGTTGTACGTGTATGCCTACTTGCCTACTTGCCTACTGTATAGTTGGAACAGGATACTTTGTCAGATAAAATTCAATTGTGACAAAATGCACAGGTGTCCAGTCCGTGGTATAGCACAAAATCAAGATAATTAGAAAATAAAACGAGAATATATTTGTATTGTATTGGTTGCAGGTTTGATTTGCTCTAGGATTCTTATATTTAAATTATCTGTATGCCCGTTTTTTTTGCAAGACGACGTTGAATTCCCTTACTTAACGCAAAATGTCATGAATAAGAGAACCTAATGGCAAGTCACTCCACCCTCCATTCTCCACTTTACGACCGAATTCGAGACGCGTGTTGAGTTGTGAACCCCAACGCTGCGTTTTGTCTTACGATAAGCAATTAATAATTTTATAATTTTTGTGTCCATTTATTATTTTTCTCTTTTTATTGAAGTGTTGATAAAGACAGTTAAGACACGTCGTTTCCTGATTCTAACTTTCCTAATATATTTGAATTTAAATTCAATATCATTCTAACAAATGGGAATCGAACCGACAACCGTCGTGTTTACAATCAGTCGGTGCCGCTGCGCCACTACAACGTCAAACCATTAAATTTGGAGAAAATTTCGTAGAAAAGCTCAGTGCTTTCATTTACTTTACTAGCATTCATAAAAAGCACAATCTTTTCACACAATCATAAGAAATATTTAATATTAAACACGTTATTTCTATTCATTTGCAATCAAAATGGAGAATTTCCGTGTCCGCGAGTGTAATATTGTGAACAGCCTGTTCATTTCTTCTTATAGGCTATTTGCTTAAGTGTATAAGGTCGTGTTGGTGCGACATCCTGCTATTGTTATAGTCGTTGGCTTTTGTGTTAAAATCTAGAATAAGTGAGATTAAAAAATAAAATTGCTTGCTGATTTAGTAAAAATTGCTAGTTTAATTTATATATAAAATATTAGCTTCACACATACATACATACATACATACGTACTTAAAAATACACATAGCTTTACGCGGGGTAGTCAGAGAGAACGGAGCGCCAAGCCCCAAATGCCTCATGCTGTTTACGTGACCTTCCTCCAATATCTTCAACACTGTGTTTTCGAAGGTCAACTGAGGTCTCACCTTACCTCTCTTACCACTCACTTTTGCTTCATATATCTTTTTTACCAATCTTTCAAACAAAACAAACACAATTTTTACCAAAATAGAAGAATAAAGATCCGAAACGAATAAAGAAGTTTTTATACTATCAAATCAAAAATTACATAGCAATATACAATTTACATAGCTGTCTTGAATAGTTCCTGACATTAAGTGGTTGTGGGATCAATCCCCCTTTGAGAGAAATCACTTAATTTCCTCTCTCTGGTATGATATGAGAGAAAAAGCGTTGAGTTCCGACACTCAACACTCAATGTTTTGAATTTTAGAACAAACAAAGAAATATCTTGATAATTGTGTATATATGCGATATTTCTGTATATATTTATGGTATACAGCGCTAAGCTAAGGTTATTGACTTTGTATTACACGTACATACACAAACCTTGAACCTCTCTTACTATGTGAACAATCAACAACTGAGCCACACAATCAGTCCTATATAATCCTTTAACTCTTGTTCCCCGGACTTCAATTCTACAGTAGTTTCAAGAGACGGAATATTCATCTAGCTTTCACAAGAACTTGGTCAATATGAATTTCCTTTATAGTTAATGTAACTTGCTATTAAGTTTGAATTACTGAGTATAGAGGAACTCATACATTTCTATATGTGGACTATGTAATGGTCTTTTCTTTGATATATCTTTGCATATGTTCTGCAATTTATGCTGCAGGTAAAGAGAATGTAGAGATATATTATTTTGTTCTCTACTTACTGATTATTTAGAACAGGGTTCCTCCTGTTGTCGAACTATAAATAATATAATATTTTTTATGCTACCGACTTAAAAGCCAGTATTAAAATATTAAAAATAATTTAAGTGGGCAATAAAGCTATGGACTAAACTTCCACGGGAATAAATACTTATATTTATAAAAGTAAACTTGAATTTCTCTCCAAGAGAATAAATAATGAATACAATCGAATGTTATATTGAATAATTCGAATAAATACGGGTGAATCCTTTAATATCGGCTCAGGGGTGAGCCACAGCTCCCCGCCTGGTGACGACCAGGTGAGGACCAGGAACAGAACCCATGAAAGACCACTCTGTAAAGACCATTCGAGGTCAACAGTAAGTCCATCAGAAGAAGAAAAGTTAAGTCAGTGGTTTTTAAGATCGTATCGAGGCTAAATCAAACACCATTGGTGTATATAAATTAGAAGTACATAAAAGTAAAAGAGAGTTGGATCAAAATTCTTAAAATTTAAAAAAAAATAGTGACTAAGCACTACCCCACTTCCCGCCCAATTATCAAGAAATTAGTGAATGTGCTCAGTTACCAGAGCATGGAAATAAAATGGAATCCATGGAAAGGAAAATGTTTAGACAACAGAACATTAGTACAGTAATATAGGCAAAATCTGTATAGAGTACATGTATGTATGTATGTTTTATTAACACGTAAACTCAACGTCGCGTTGTATGAAAAGCTGGCTAATTTACAAACAGCCGTCCATTCCATAAATTAACGAATCCCTTTTAGTTTTAAAAGTATTTCTGTGTAATTTGTTTCAACGTGAATTTCACCAACTGAGTTACTATTGTGAATACAATTAACTTGGCTACAGAGTGTGTGCTATAAAATAAATGAAGCGACTCGCTAATAAAAGTTTATCATGCTAAAAATATGTTGTAGCCTTTTACTTTATATACGTATGTATATGGGCTGTAGCCCGGAATTTCATTTGCGTGGACTACGAAATGTAAAATCTCTAATTTTCCTTTCGAATTTCAGGAAGTCCTCTCTTAGTGCTCCCCTATCCTCTCCCCAAGGACCCCTAAATTAAATTTCCAGATCTCTATGCTGTGTAATTATGAATGGGTGTTGTCTGTCAGTCATTCATTCATTTATTTTAAATATAAATTAAATTAATGTGATTTCTGTATTTTTGTGACATATTAATATTACTAACTAGTGACAAATCATTATTTCTTTTTTAATATAATTCTATTTTAATTTAATTTATTTCCATTGACAATTCAAAGGAAATTTAACATGATAATTTTATTGACTGACTTGGTGAATGAAGTTAAATTATTAGTCAAGTGCGAGTGCTACTCTCGCAATGACGGCTCCGTTCCAATTTCATTATTGGAGTTCAACGAAAAATACAACTTTAAAAAGTTGAATCACTTTAATTTGCGGTCGTATGCACATATTTTGTTGGATTTGCGCCACACAAATATGTTTATAATAGTTTTTTTGTGATATATTACCATTTTGTGATAAGTTTCCAAACATCTTTTGAGTACGTTGACTGAGTTGAATAAGTTTATTTTAATATGTACTTTAATTTGATATATGCACGCGATTTTGAGAAAATAATCTTGACAGACGGACGGACGGACAGACTATTGGACAGCAACCTGATCCTATAAGAGCTTTTTCCCTTTAAACTACAGAACCCCAAAAAGCTACACTTTTTTCTCGCATATGTTTCATAACACTAGCAACACTCTTTATATAATATGCGTAGTACTAGTATTCCACATTTTTTTTTTTTGAATACACATTGAAAAAGGAAAGAGAGAAAACCTAGCACAAGCTTCTCTCCGCTTTCTTCTATTCTAGTGTATGTAGTATAAGGCGTAAAACTGAAAAAAACAATATTAACTTAATATTGAAGGCGACTATTGTGCAAGTCAAAAGTTTGTTATACTTAAATAAGTATTACACGAACAACACTTAGCGAGGCGTAACTGTGAAACCCATTCGAGCTTACTAAACAAATTGATTTGAGATTATCACTTAAACGTCACGGCTTATTTTTTTGTTTAACTGTATCAAAATTTTTAATTTATTCATTAAATGGGTGTTTGAGTGGATAGAGGTTTTTGTATTCTTATAATAAATTTTTATTATATAGGTTAGAGCTTCGAAACACTTCTGTCTGTCTCTGAACGTCTTGATAATTATGAGGAAAGTGTCGAGCAGAGAGTCTTATCACTACCTCACCTAGCCTAAAGCTAAAAAAAGTCTTCATGAATTTTGTAAGTCAATGAGATGTCATGCTTAACTAGCTTTAAATAATAATATACTTTACATAAAAACATATAGTCTTAACGTATAAATTTCATGATCTGAAATCAATTTATTATACATTTGAAACGTAAATAAAGAATATTTTATTATAAACTTAGGATTTATTATATACGAAACCACAATATATCATTTAATTTACTTTAAATCCATCCCAAAATTGGTGCAAGGCATTTTCATTTGGCGCAAACAGAAGAAATGTGTTAAGCAAGCAATATGTAAAACATAGTTCAAGTATTACGAATTCAAATAGGAATGATTACGTACCCATTGCCTAGCGCCAGTTTTTCATCATACTCACGTTATGAAAGTACTGATGACAAAAAAATTTAAACACTAAATTATTTCTTTTTTTAACAATAGTATAATTTTGATATGTTAAGTGAGTAGAATATGTTTTAAAATATATTTAATATTATTTATATAAATACTAAGAATTATTGTGATGAGGATATAGCAGAGTAGACCGAGGAAGACTAGTGTTAAGACACTCCGTTTCCTACATGTCGAGACATTGGGTGTTGAGTGGCGGAACTCAACGCCGTGCATTGTCTTGTTCTGGTAACAAGTGAGGAATTTAAATAATTTATTTTACCCAAGTAGGAAACGAACCCACAACCGTCGCGTATACATTCACACGTCATAATTATTTTACCTGTTATTCACTTGTCAAGCCACAGTTCGCTTCGTTTGCTATAATAGATGTCTTTTAAGTACAGCAATGTACTTACTATTCCCTAGTTTTTTATTGTTTTGTTTCTTGCAAATTTTCGTAAAAATAAAAATAAAATTTATTTGCTATCGCTACCTCCACCGTGCTAGTGCCTAGGCATTCAGCATAACAAGTGACGGGCAAATTGCGTTCCTATGTTTATCCACTTACCATCTACCATCTATACTTGCTGCTTTAGATGAATTCAATGTAGCTTTTCCACGTTTTCTTTAAGATTTTCTTTAAGATTTATATTAGCTGAGCCGAGCCTTTGGCATTGTTGTAGGATATTAAAATTACTTAACATACTTAAAGAGATTAATAATATTTCCAGTTCAGTTACAACAGATTTGATTTTCAACCATTCTTAAGGTTTATAGGGATACGCAATTTGTATAACAAGGCTTTAATCTAGAAAACATTTTCAGTATAAAAATATATGTCCATATGAATTGAACCCATACCAAGTGCATCCAATTAATTGCATCGGTAAATTTTTTTTCTTGCTTTTATGTCCCATAGATAACAGTATGCATACTAATATCTCCATATAACAATTCCAATTCATTATAGTACAGTGAAACATTAAATGTAATTACTACGATGTAATATTAATATTATGTCTTATATTTTAATAATAGTGTAAGGAAACCACGTAGCAAATATTTAGTAACACAATAGAAGTTGTTTTTATAAGGCTAATACACTTAAGCAAATGGCCTATAAGCAGGCATAAACAGGCAGTTAACTTCATTACACTGTCGGACAAAAAAACGGCTCTTTATAAATATAGATTTATATTTATTTATCATATTACGTGAAGTATCATGTAATTTTGGAATGTATTGTTAATGTTATTTGGACATGATTGCTTTGATTTCATAACCTTTTTAGTCACATTTTATACTTAAAGTATATATAAATGTATATTAATGAAAATAGTGAAATCTGGACGCGTTGACAAGGATTTTTCGTATGTTTTACACAATTACCTGTATATTTGCTGATCATACATTTTAAATAGATATTTTTTCTATTTTACATAGATGAATAGTTTTTTTTTTCAATTACTAAATAATAATAATAATTTGTATATAATTTGTATACTTATTTTGTTTTGAAGTGTACACTGTTGGTAGTTGGTTGGTAGTGTTATAGTAATCGCCATTGTACAGGTCACATAAAAGACTATTGCCCCCTAGTGCATGCTGGCTGTGTGATATATCCGTAGCTGTAATCCTTGACATTTGTATAATTTCCTTGGCAAAGGAAATGATATCCTTGTCCTCATACTATAATGAACAATGGGCTATCGGTAGAGGGTTCGATTCTTTATCATTCTATCTATATAGATACTTTTTAACATATCTATATAGATGTATGTAAAATTATTATCTAACAAATTAAGATTTAGAGCAATGAAAATATTATTTAAAAAAAAATTAGAATGAGTGCGATGCTTGTATTTGCAATTGTTGTGACAATTAAATATAAGTAATATATGCCTTTATTCTAAAACACTTTACTTTAGCTTCTCTAGGATATGGAAAAGTAAGTAAGCGAGTGTAAGAAGGGTAATTAATCAATTTATCTTATTCCAAACATCATGTATAAACTTTTAAGCACAGTAAGAATTGAAGTTGTTCCTAATGAATAATACATACAAGAGCTTAAGCCAATTAAGCTATACAACATCTTAATTTTCAAACAGCGTAGCTCCTGTTGTTAGCATAGCTTTAAAAAGAGTTTTCACATACCTGTTCTACAAAGATTGTTATAATTAATATTATTTTATGAGAAATAATGCTTAAATGGTAAATAAAATAGTACTTAAATGCTAAAAAATATACCTTCTATTTTTTGGTGAGGTAATAAAACGCTATAGTTATTACCTTGATTCCGAATAAGGAAATCGATTATTTTAATCCGAGCTCAGTACCAAAACACCTGATCCTCTCTGCAATCTGTCCTTCATGCGGGTAACTAAAATACAAAGACTTTTCAAATTACTATACAATCAAGGCAGCATATATAAGAGAAAACAAGTATATTTTTTAACAAAAATTATAAATTTTGATATTAAACAATACTTCATACGGCTAATCTTCTTATCTACAAATTATAGCATCGATATACAGCTTAAGTGCCACACATAATATATACATAAATCAACTTTGATCAAACTAATATAAGCGGCGTGGTGTATACACAGTCGGCCTAATTATTTTCGCAAAGGCACATAATCCCCAAGTCAATAATATAATCCGCAAATCTATTTACAGTGTCTATCTTAGCGGATTTGACATATCATTATCTATGTCGCAGTTGGTTTGGAATTCAGACGAATTATGCAATGGATGGAAAATGTTGTATGCATGCATTTATATTACTTTTTTGCTCGAGCTTTACATTATAAAGTCCTCCCGCCTAAGGAGCAGATACCACCATCACCATTTGGATGCATTTTTTGCATCCAACGTGCGTGTGACTAGATCTTCTTTTCCGCGTACATGCAAGCTATGGAATGATCTACCTCCTGAAGTTTTCCCTGATCAATATAATTGGGGTTTTCAAGCGTCGTGTGTACAGTCATCTTCTCCACCATTAAGGTTGGCAACACATCCATATACTCTCAGGTTCTAGATGTCTATGGGCGAGCGTGTCCACTTAACATCAGTTGGCCCTTCTCTCGTTTGCCTTCTTATCATATAAAAAAAAAGATAGAAGTCGATGGATGTGCAAGTTTCTTTTGTGCTTCTTTCTAAACACTTTGTCCTTTTAACAAATAATTTTATTTTTATATATATCATATGTATATGTATATCATTGAGAACAAACTACAGCTGGTAAGTATTTATAATAATAATTTTAATTTAATGAATATTATGCTGGCTAAATCAAAACAGTGTAAAAAATAAACTAGATTAAAACATGATTAGTTAACACAATATATGTTTCAAACTTTGGAGGACTTAAAGTTATATTATAGCTTACACAGTAAAAAACTCACAACTCCATTCAGTATGTACAAAAACAATATATTATAAGTGTGTCTAATGGTATTGTACAGTAAAATTTGAACCAACCAACCAAATATGCTATTCTTCATGTAGTAGGGCACGACGACAACAACGATACGTGCTACGATGCTCAAATGACACCTTCTAAAGGGATATACATAAAGGGATATAAATAAAGAATTGAACGAAACTGAGATATCCACTATAGTACGATTGGAAAGTTTTACATAACATAGAGCAAAGCGTTTAAGCGACAGTCTTAAAATGTAAGAAATAATCTTTTCTTAAGTAATTGTATTGATTTTTAATTGGACTGAGTGGATTTTTTTTACATTATGATTATTTATTTACTGAGCTTTAACAGTAACATGACAAATTAGTGGTCGGATGACATTTTACGTATTCACGGAGCGTATCGATCTCAGTTAATGATGATAATGACTGGCACACTGCACTACAGAGACTGACGTAGCGACCAAGGCATTGAGTGCTATTGTTCTATTATACACTTCAGTGCACAATAAGTATACATTATTCGATATATTTTATACTTATTTTTATGGTGCTATTGAAAAATTACCTTTACGGATATGGATACTTCTAGTACTTTCTAGTTCCAGCTATAGGATTATTGCTTGCTTGGATCAGTTGAAATAAGTTTAAAACATATACATATATAGAAGTATTTATTTATATATATATATATATATATATATATATATATATATATATATATATATATATATATATATATATATATATATATATATATATATATATACATATATATATATATATATATATATATATATATATATATATATATATATATATATATATATATATATATATATATATATATATACATATACAATTAAATAAATGTTATAGAGATAGATATAAATTTTTAGCCCGACGTTTAAATATTTTAAATAAATAATCCTAAAATTACATACATTTCAACAGTCCTATGCCTTGGAAATAGAAAAGAGCAAAAAACGATGAAAGCTTTAACTATCGTCTATTGAAATTTTTTTTTTTATGTTTTATATTCGGTTATTACTCATGTCACTCAATATATTTATAAAAGCTTAAAATTGAAGGTTGAATTCACTTCACAGGCTGTGCTAAGTTAATCAAACGTAGCAATTGACTTCAGCCTAATAACTTCCAATGTGTTTTACTAAACAAGAATATAATTTAAAAAAAATAATTTAAGTAATTCAGGAAGAAGTAAAGCTTTAAAAAATAATTTATATTGAACTGCGCTTCTACTTAGAATCCTACCTACCTCAGAACTCTAGCCAAATAATCTATACTGTACTATCTATTATATTTTTTTTATATTATATCTAATATTTTATTTATAACTTTAATTACTCACCTACGAGACGATTCATTTTCGACTAATAAATTAAAAGGTAAAGTCTCTACAGACTACACACTAATTAAACATCAGTTTATTTTCGTAAATTATTTAGCTTTCAACGAAACTGAAATTGCTAAAATAAAAACCTCCTTGGGGAATACTGGCTTAGATGAAATATGTTTAAACTTAATATAAACTTTAATATAAGCTTTCCATAGATTCACTGTGCTAGGACCAACGTTCGTGACTAAAATTGTAAAAAAAATTAAATTGTATTTATGAATGAAAGTCAATAAAAGTTCAACTTATTACATACTAAGTGTTACTTATATAATATTATCAAAATTCATCTTGAAGTTTCTTATAAAGTGAGTACAATGATTGCCGTGTGCCATCGCATATTTCATGATCACACGACCGATATTAGTCCTTGTTGCTATTGATATTCATAACATTTTTCCTTGGAAGGTGTTGGTAATAAATTTGTATTCCTCTGTTGAGTTGTTCCTAAGGACTGATGCACATTTCAATGCTCGAAATGCATTTCCTTCCAATCCATTACCGCTTTGTCGATTAGAATTTGGTTTATCGTTTTCTTTGGAAATATTGCTTTACAATCTTGCTCTGTTCATTTGTTAGGTACCTTGTGAAATAGAATTTACATGTTAGTGTTCTAATATGTAAGCGTACACTAGTATATTTATTACTGTACTTCTAGCTTTTGTTGATTTAACTAAACTGAATTTAGTTATTTATTTAGCTTCACGCTGTATCCCGCACATAGCAGGATAGGCAGAGGTTTCGTAGGCTGAAGGAACCTGGTGTTAAGACATTCCGTTCCCCACTTTCCACCATCAAGGCATTGCGTGTTGGGTGGCGGAACTCAACGCTGCGCTTTGCCTCGTTGCCAGCACGCCAATTCTTTCTCCCCAAGTAGGAATTTAACAGAATTTGTTTTCTAGTATTTATAAATATAAAAAAAAAAAACACGCGACGCACACGTACGCAAGTGCAGAGAGAGGCAGTATCAGATTGTGAACGCAATGGGTTAAGTCCTCAATTAAAAGTAAAAGCTATTTTCATTTCCTTGCTACAGTTACAACAAGTTCAGCGTTCATTTTAGCCACAATGACATGGATTTAGGAAACCAGTAAACGGCTCCCCGCCTACCATTTATACCAAGAAAATAGTCGGACGAGAAGTTTTGTACTTCATCATCATTTAGAGATTTGTATAAGGCTCTTACGTCGAGTGTTGCTTAACCAACAGACTCACATATTCTTGGTTATTTCTCAATATGCCATATGATATTTATATCGTAATTTTGATTTCTATTTCCATTAAAAACACTAAAAATGTTTAATTTAAAACAAAAACGGACACACAAATAAAATGTCACATACATAATATACGGTACAAAATTGGGTGTTAAATAAACCAGACAAAAAAATCCAATGTATTTCGTAATAGGTATTTGGCGCCCCTTGTCCGCCCTTAGGCAAGGCGTAATTCTCGAATGTAAAACCAATATTACAATATTGTTTTACATCCGCCTAATCACCCTTTGTTTATTTGCTAGCAATTTAAATTTGTTTGTTTATTTTCTTTTGTGAAATACCAATTCAATTATATTCATTAAAGTAATTTCAATGAAATCTTTATGTAATCAAAATCGTCTCTAGATATATAAATTTACAAGGCAAGTATATTCGGTTATATATATATATATATATATATATATATATATATATATATATATATATATATATATATATATATATATATATATATATATATATATATATATATATATATATATATATATATATATATATATATATATATATATATAATGGATTTAGTTGGCACATATGCTGATAATCACATATTATTAAAAAAAACATTTCTAGCTAGATTGTGACTATCTAGTGTTAAGATACTAGCTTCTCCACTTTTTGCTAATTTTTAGAATATTTTGTTTGAAAAATATAATATTTTTTTGAAGTGTATAAATACACTTCAAAAAATATTATATTTTTCAAACAAATAATGGCTTAATGGCCTGCACTGTACTGGCTAGTCAATTTGTCGAGATTAGTGGCATATACCTGTCAATACAGTATACACCTGTAACGTATGAACGTCCAGGGATCATATGCGGTTAATTACGACGACACCCGTGTAGATCAATGTCTTGCTGTCTGTCTGTAACGGCTAATATAAATTACTTTTATCTATATATATGATTAAAATTGAAATGTCTGTCTGTTTTTTTTTAAGTAGGTATATATGATCGATATGATGATTTATACGATACTAAAAAACAAGCAACAAACAAAAATTGTAAAACCATTTGGATTTAAAATGTTTATCTATCTGTCTGTCTTTCGTTTTGTCCGGGCTAATATCCAGAACAGCTGTACCGATTTTTATACCACTTTCATTGGAATATAAAGGAAGTTATGGAGTAACTTGTAGACTACCCGGTAAGTACTATATTTACTGCACACGATTACAATACTGTGATGTCAAAAAAAAACGAACATAATTCATTGTAATGATTAGATATTCCTTCCTAGTATACTATTTCTGTTATACATTTAATGGGAAAGTGGTTTAAAAAGATGCAAAATTCCTTCATTTATTCATTCATTTAACAACTATGCATAAATGTCTGGCTGTAATATAGTAGTAGTAGGAATTCGTAGTTCAATATTTTAGAAAACGTATAAAATTTGAACGTGTAGCTGGACTCGAACTTGCGCCACTGGAATACTGTACAAGCGCTACGTTATTTTATTATTATTATTTATATTATTGTAGTATTTATTATTATTTATATTATTGTAGTATTTTTACACATTTCTTATACCAAATTATAATTTTTAGCAATAATCTTTGGTTAGCATAACTTTTTGCCTAAGAATGTCCACTTGTTACTAGAAGACGGTGTGCGTCTGCGCTACGACGCAACTTACACTAAGGCCGTAATATGTATTTTTATTTATTAATTTACTATTTGCTTTATTAACATATTTTTTGCCCAAAAAAAAACCTATGAACATTCTTGAACCTTCTTAAATAACTTGTTTATGTTACAATACCGAAACTTGTAATTCTTTATTTTTGTATATAAAGCTAATAAATAAAGACCAAGCTTTTCTATAGCTTTGATTACTAATGGGGTATAAAGATTCAGATATCATAGGTAGGTAAACTGACTATTGGAGACACTTCCATCTCTAAATCTTGCACAATTACAAGGTACGACCTGTTGAGGGGAACGAATCAGAAAGTATAGTAATTCTAGATATAAAGTCGTCATGGCGCAGCAGCACTGTGTCTAGCTGTAAATGGGCATAATGAATGTAATGGGGGGCTGTGGCTTCAATTCCCATTCGGGGGGAAGTAATTATATTGTCATTTTTCTCACTCTGGTAATACAAGCAATGCCTCGAAAGGTGAAAAGTCCGTAAAAGAGTGTCTGAACATTATTTTGCTATATAAATAAAAAAATTAAATACCTTAATCAAAATAAACACCGATTACGCGAAAAGCTTAGCTGTTGTCAGAATTCCATTATTAATCTTTCAAGAATTATTAAAGTGAAATTTGCTATACCAGGAAGTAAAACAAAGGGAATACGATAATAGTCGCAGAGTTCACGGTCGGATAGAGGACCCGCATCACATCACCGAGATGACGGTCAAATGAGAAATTAAAATGGTTCTTGGAAAAAACTACCCTACCGCATTTTAGGGTAGTTTTATGGAAAATAAATATTCACCTATAAACAAACTTTAAACGGAAATGGTATTGTGCCTGATTTTTAATAGTTTATTCTGTGAACATACAATCTCATATTATGTAATGTTTTTTATGGTACAATCTCCTTTGAGGGTTCCCCATACAATGTTACATTGGAGAAGTGATATGCGCTTAACTGGCAACTTGCAAATTAACAAAAAAAAAAAGAAAAAAGCAGAACAACAAAGGCACAGACGATAAAAGTCTATGGTATAAGATATGTTTTGAGTTGCGGAACTTAACGTCACGGTTTGTTTAATCTTTTATCATAGTGAGATTACAGATTGAATTCGTATAATACAAAAAAAAACATAAAAAGAGAAGAGAGAAGAGAGACAATGTCGGTCATATAAAAAATATACCATAATATACTATAATATTTTTCCATACTAAAAGTATAGTTAATTTATTTCGACATGAACCTATTACTATCATTCGAAACGGCTCTATAAATACATGTGAAGCTAAAGCTAGCGTGCAGTAGGACTTAGGTCACCTACAAACTAGACTGAAACTAGGTATTTGTGAAAAGGGGCCTTTGAAATGACTTATAAAAGAAAGAGGTTATCATTTGCGTGCGTGTTTTTATGTTAAATGTTCTGTGGATGTTACGGCATAGGAAATGTGTGTTTAAACAAGAATCGCTTATTCCTTTTACTAAATGAAGAAAAGGCATGAGAGTATAGGGGATTTGAATCTCTAAACAGATTGTTTTTTTTAGCTTGACAAAGAGATTCTTGTGTAGAGACACTATGTTCTTCGCTTTCCATATGAATTTGAGACACTGCATGTGGATTGGCGGCACTAAACGCCACATTTTGTCACCAGAGCGAGAAAATTTAATTAATTAATTGCTCAGAGTGTGGATTTAAATCCGTAATCCAGTCAGAAACTGTTCCACTGCGCCATGAGAACTTAAGACAATTGTTATTTTATAGTGTCTGTAAAGGGAGATAATATGATAAAATAAGTGGTAATTGCTGTTTTTGCAAATGAAATATCTAAATAAAATATAACCTGTATGGAAATATCCTTTTATAAATATGTTTTTATCGTATATTCTATGTGTCTAAGTTATTTCATTAAAGAAACGAAAGAAATATAATATATATATATATATATATATATATATATATATATATATATATATATATATATATATATATATATATATATATATATATATATATATTCTTACATTTTCCATATACTTATAAACTTCCTGCGGTGAAGCGTTTATCGGGATTCCTCAACCCCACCCGAACTTTCTTGATTGTTGATTTTTGTGTAAAAGTTATACAAAAGAAATATTTTTGATTGGCTTCTATAAATTTATTAATTTGAAAGTTACTCCAGTTTATATGTTTTCTTTATTGGCATTGGAATATTTAGGCAAGTTGTATAATGCGTTATGTATTACTTTGGATTTTATTATTATTAGTGATATTAACCAAGATGAGGCGATCGTGGCGCAGTGGGATTGTCTCACAGTAAATTACATGGTTGAAGGTTCGCCTCCTCATTCAGGAGGTTCAATTAGTTACGTTTTCTCGCTCTGGCAAGACAAAGGCCGGCGTTTAGTTCCGTAATCTAACACAAAATGTATTGAATCCAGGCGAAAATCAAGAAGCATAGTGTCTCTTGACATAAAGCAAAATAATCTCCAGATTTTTTTTTGCTTATTGCCTTTTGCCAACATTATAGAATTAAATGTTAAGTGCTTGGGCATACAGCCTATCGCCACATATGACCTAGACTTATCGAGAGGCCATTTCAAATAAATATTTAAAAGCGTCTTCTCTAATAAAGTTTTAGTTAAATATATTATTTATATTTATGTGTTTTCAAAATACTATAAATATATATAATAAAATTATTTTATACCCTTTTAATTATAATATATTTATACTGATTTATTAAATAACTTAGACGAAAACGATATAGTAAATAGTGATATATACAAAAGCAGCTCAATCGTGAATCCACGAACATATGGAATAGTTACTAAAAAAAATACTTTTTATTGAAGTACGTAACCCTAACTTTTTCTCCAGGGTCACGCTGTACCCCGCATAACACGGCATATAGCAGGGTAGACATAGGGAACCTAACTGTTAACACACTGTGTTCCCCGCGTTCCGCCTTTCAAGACATTGCGTGGTGAGTGGCGGAACTCAGCGCCGCGGTCCGTCATGTTGCCAGAGCGAGGAAAATAAAAATAAATCATTTAATCAAATTAATCTATTAACAGACAATACAACGACGTATTGCTTTAATATCTCGTTTTATATGCAGATCTGTAATTGCACTAATCGTATATATTTTAGTATACAAAAGGTAATAATTTTCTAAAATTAACTTAGATTATAGGTAGGTTGTGTATATTTAAGTTATCATTCATTTTAAATATAAAAAGGTTTTATTGTAATTATTCTTCTTTTGTTCTAACATCAGAAATATAAGACAAAATACATGCCTTCGCGTGGTACCAATAAAACATATTTATATTGCAATAAATCATATATTCTTTATATTTATCTTGAAAATATGACCACTGTACAATACCTAAGTTTGAACATATGATATAGCTGCTTACAGAATAGAAATAAAGTTTTAATATAACAGAAGGTTCCTTATGGTTACCTCGCAGATAGCAGGATAGACCTTCCGTTAACACAATCCGTTCCCACTTTCCGCCTTTCAAGTCAATGTGAAGTGAGCGGCGGAACTCAACGCCGCGCTCCGTCTTGTTGCCAGAGCGAGGAAAATGATAATAGCTCATTCCTCCCGCGAGCCCAAAAAACGTCAATGTGAAATTTAAAACGCTAGCAGTATATAATTTATATATGCAATCGTTACCTTCTAATAAGATTAACCTAACTCTAATATAGCTTCAATATACGGAACCTGCAGAACAGATACACATGCAAATAAACCTTGTATTTGCAATTAATGCACGACGGTGTGGTAGAACGTAAATCTTATACAGATGCTAATTATTACCTTGCGAACGTTTGTACGGAATCGAGTTGAAATATACTTCATTTTGCCAAGTTTAAGTTATGTAGGGAAAATGAGAAAAAGAGAATTTATATAAATATATATGTAATATAACATACTATATACTTTGATAGTAAGTTTAAAAGTAATATATATATATATATATATATATATATATATATATATATATATATATATATATATATATATATATATATATATATATATATATATATATATATATTGGAATGGAATGTCATTAGAAAAATCAAACATTTCCAGGGTTTTATTTTAATAAAGACACGTTGTCTTATAACTCATGTTTAATTCAATAATTGGCACTCAATTAGTACATAGAGTCAGGTCATCTTAATTAGAGGAAACTGGGTCAGTTTTCAACGTTAAAATAATAATAAGGTGTTTGCATACTTTCAATATAAGCATCATTTTCACATTTAGTGGTGAATATCTAGTGATACTATAGCTTTCTATTTTATTTAGTTTGATCACTTTTCACTCACTCGATTCATTGCATGATGGGTGTTGGATTGAAAAGTAAATGGCTTATTTAATAAACTAGCGACCGTTCGTGGCTTCACTCGCCGGATCGATGTTCTCAGATTGACTCTAATATAATATGCATGCATTGTAATTAAACTTATTAGAACATTAAAATTAAACTTATTGAAAAATATATGGAAAATGATCATTTTGTATGCAGTTTTTTATCTAACCGATATGTACATACTCACGCACGGTAAACACGCGTTTATCCATTATAAAACTCGATACCGTTTGAATTGCCGGATGAAAACAAGCCTATATATTGTTCCACAACCTTCTCTATCTTTTAGATTAGCCCAAACCAATGATAAGACGGACAGACAAAAATTTAAATAATGTTTATTTGTGTTTTAGTAACGTGTTAATAATATATGTGTGCATTCGAATAAAATATATATGTGTAGATTTTAAGATTATCTCAAATGAGATTTGAACGCCCAATTATATGGACTGTCACTGAGGATGCTCAAGACCGTGCCAAGAGGAGTCGATTAAGCAGGAGAGCAGACCCTGGCAATAGACCGGGATAAAGCTAAATAGAAGAAGAAGAAACGTTACTGTACGGCATCATTTTATTGTAAACGTAAATGGGTTTAATTTTCAATAGGTATAATTCATTATTTACATTTTGCTCTGGTAAGACAAGGTGCGCCGTAGAGTTCCGTTTTTTATTTATAATGGAATCATATACCGAAGACCAATGTGAAGCATAGTCTCTGCCTGTAAACACGTCGGCTTGTGGGTTCGATTTCCACCCGGGGAGAATGAATAACTTTCATTATCTTCACTCTGGTAACAAGGCAAAAAGCCCGGCGTTGAGTTCCTACACTCAGCACGCAATGCCTCGAAAAGCGGAAAGCTGGGAACAGAGTGTCTTAACACTAGGTTCCCATGGTTCCTTCTGCCTACCCTGCCTTGTGCGGGTTCAAGCATGAAGTAATGAACATGAATGATCTAATTTAATTTTTTATTTTTATTTATATTTCATTTTATCTTTCACTGCTTTCACTCACTTTCACAGGTTGGCTAGAAGAAATCACCCTTGGCAACTAAGACTGTATGTTTGTACGTCACATATTTTTTTAATGAATACTATTTTTTTCAATACTAATAATTTAATATTATCATGTCTAATCATATATCATCTGCTTAATTATACTTATAGTAATTTATTATCTCAATCCTCACTAAATTATTCTTTTAGATACTTTATCATTACCACCTGTGAAAATAAATATGAAAATCTCGTAAGCGTTTTAATAAAGTAATTTCGAGATAAGGTGTCATCGCAAATAGCAATCGAGCTAAATGGCGGTATCTGTTTGATGAGGGACGCCATGATTTGCAATTATCGAGGATTTCATTAGCCATAGATATCATTTTGGCAAATATTGTCAAAAACACCAATTATTTTCTCATTCAGATGGCGGAATAGGCAGGGGGGTGTCAGTGTGAAGACACTCCTTTCCACGTTTTTCGCCTTTCATGATATTGCATATAGAGTGGTAAAACTCATCTTGGAGCTTTATCTTGTACCAGAGCAAAAAAAAATAAAATGATTTATTCTTCCTGAGTGAGAATCGAATCCACGGCCGTCACGCTTACAGTTAAACGCAGTTCTAGACCTCCCCAATTCTAGACTACCTGATGTGAATTTTGGAAAATTAAGATAGTTGCCAAGCACTGTGAGTCCCATTAAAGCGTGTGCATTACAGAGAACGCTTAGATGTGACGATTTAGACGTAACGTTTAGAAGTGATTAGACCATCGGGAAATACAGTTGGAAAAATAACAGTGCTTAATTCCGTTGTCTGGCCATGGACGGAGAGCAGAGAATAGATTAACTAGATCTTCTAAGCTTTTTGATAAGAAGGGAGAGTGAGTGAGATATACCTTACGTTGATACTTATTGTACAGTGGTCATATTACTTTTAAATAAATACAAAGAAAATATTATATGTTGTAATATTGGTTTGTATGTTATTATAAAACGAAGGCAAGTATTTTATATTGTATTTCTGAAGTTACAACAATAGAAAACTATATAATAAGATCTTTGGTCTCGTGATTTTTATATTTTAAGTGAAACTTAAGTTTACGCAACCTACTTATACCACATATATATATATATATATATATATATATATATATATATATATATATATATATATATATATATATATATATATATATATATATATATATATATATATATATATATATATATATATATATATATATATATATATATATATATATATACATATATAAATATATATATATATATATATATATATATATATATATATATATATATATATATATATATATATATATATATATATATATATAGATTAATGCAGTTAAAACAATAGCGTCGTTGTATAATCTGTTAATAAATTGATTTGAATCAAATGAAATACAAAAATATTATAATATTTATTACGAAATATTAATAATAATTTTGAGCAGTCTTAAATAAAAAAAAACATGACGCCACCCTGTATTTGAGAGATGTTCGGCAAAGATTTCTCTATTTGCCAAAACGTGGATTTAAATTTCAAATGTTCTCTTTAAGCTTTAAGCACGTAGCAATGTGAAGGGCGACATGGAAACAATTTATGAGGTAGGTATATACTATATCTACATATATGTAAGTATATACATAATATATGGATTTTCTTAGATTTTTCATATTTTGTTATTGTATTTACAACACAAAAACGAAAAACGAGCTTTTGTAAAAGAAATATAATGATTTGTAATAAGTATTTTCAAATTAAGTTTCTACAGAAAAGCTTATTTATGAGTACAGCAAATGGTCTTATTTTTTTGAAATTCATACATTAGAATCATGGATGACCTATAGGATTACTTTGTTGTCATCTATTTATCTATATATTTATAGAAAATATTAAAAGTTGGTGGTTTATAGATATATCACAAAAAAAAATATTACAAGTTTATATTTGTAGTGCGTTTTAAATCAAATTAGTGTATATATCCGCAAACAAAATTTGTCAACTCATACAAGCTGTAGTTGACCTATAACCACGAAATTGGTACGGAACACTCGGTTTGCGAATCTGGCATGCAATTGACCGGACATGCAATTTTTCATATTAAACATTTGGAATAAAAGCTTTTTAAATTATATATATATATATATATATATATATATATATATATATATATATATATATATATATATATATATATATATATATATATATATATAAATATGTGTGTATATACTTTAAATATACGTTCAAAATTTTTCACTGTATAATATAATGCTTATTATGCAGATAAAACGTTTAGTTAATTAATTTTTTGTTCTTAAAGGTGCTTAGAGCAATAGTACGTATCAGAAACCTATATAATTATTTTTTATCCATATTTGCTTTCTCTGTTCTTCCTCTATTTTGAGAAAAAACAAGACACGATATTTCTGAATTCTCTCATAATACTTAACAGAGCTGACGAGCTTAGCCATACTTTTCTGCAATGAATTATTTCCATTTTCTTCGCTCTGCCAGCAAGGCAAAGTGCGGCGTTGAGTTCCGTCACTCAACACGCAATGCCTCGAATGGCGGAGAGTGGAGAACAGAGTGTCTTAACACTATGTCCCTTCAACCATGATACAGCGTGCACCTAAATAAATAAATAAATATAGACCTAAATATTTTTAATTAATATTGTATATATATGATAATTGAATTTCTAATCCTTCTAAGTCGTATCTATCTATGGTTTTGTGGATGCTTTCATTATATCGGTGTTAGTATACATATTAATTATCCAAATGCGTTATAAGATTACGCGATAAAGCTTCATGTGTTTTGGAAATTTAATTTTAAGCTAAATATGTTTTGAACTTGTAAATTATTCTACCATTTTATAGAAAATTGAAACTTGGCTAACTGCACATAATGGCAGGTTTAATACACTTACACCAGGTAAGCTTCAATAATATATTAATTCTTTATTTTACTGTCTAAGACAATAAAATACGGTGTTAAATTACGCAAACCAACGCGCAATGTTCCTGAGAACAGTGGAGCGGAAGTAATTACAATACTTGATACATTTAAATTGTACTTATTTTGTATGAAGCTATCTATAAATGTAAGTATGTTTTTTTTCTTTACTTATTCTATATTATTTTGCACTTCAAGGTGTTGATGCCGCTACGTGTTCCTGAGAAAAATAGTCTTGACAGACGGCCAGACAGCCAGACAAGCGGACAATAATGTAAACAGACATTCTTTACTAGTTTAATTTTTGTTTTGAAGTATGGAATCTTGAAAAAGTTATTTTTTGTTCATCCAGTATTTCTTGATAAGGACATCAAGTTCACGTAATGGTCAGATAAATGGTTTAAAAGTATATACTATTACTTATATATACAGGTAAAGGTTTAATATCAATTTTGTATTGTACATTATTGTTTTTTTATTAAATATTTAAATTATCAAAATTAAAAAATCTTTAAATAAATAACAAATGTATCACAAAACAAAAATAAATATATCTGTTTTTTTTTCTATTCTTTTGAAAACAAAAGACAAGCCACTTAGGCCTCTTAATTTATATATAAAACTCAAATTAGGTTAATCGCATAAATCCTAAGCTCAGAACGCCTAATGTTAGCTTTATACGATATTGGCGAATTAAAAAAAAAACATTTAATTCATTTTTCCAGATTGAAAATCGAACCTGCAACCGCCATTGCAAATTCGCCAATCATAATTTTGTATGAGTAATATATACATATTTTCTATTTCACATACATAATAATAGTTGCAGATGCACTCCACGTTCAGGGCACATCTAAGGGTTGTTGGAATATAAAATTTCTTTTGCGCAAGGCCCAAGCTTCCAATACGTCTTGCTTCGCGACGGTTCCGCTTTGCACACTCAAGTATAATAAGGCCGCTTCAGACTTAAGACGTTTGGTTAATTTTAAGAAAACTGTATAGAATTTATTTAAAATATAAAATAAATGTGTGTTATCTACAATGTGGAATAAATATAATGATTTAGATTAGAGGAATAGTAATTTTTTTTTGGTAATAAATATTGAAATTATAATTATTTTTTTGTGTTTTTAAGTGTTCTTTAAACATTTTTGGATTGTAAATGAAATCCACATCTTAAACCCTTAAAATTTTCGTATATATCCGGGATAAATTTCAGAAAAATCTTCCATGTTCTATAAATTTTCATTATTATATATATACACATCTATCTGTCGGTCTATCTGTCTATCTATCTGTCGGTCACAGTCAGTTCAGTAATGAAAGAAATCTCTTCTGTTTCTAAATAACTGACAAGAAACTACTCAGTTTTCCATGGATTTACCGTGTGGGTTACATGGATGCTGGGCCCATCGTGTTGTAATCGTAGGAGCTCAGAGCAGTGTTTGGGACCTGTGACCCATATGTAGGTTCTCTTTACAACGAGTATTATTACTGGAGTTCACTCTCCGAGCTACTTTCTTTATCAAAATAAAAAAATGCTCTTACTAATACCACTTTTAAAATATATTCTAAACAAATATATGATTAAATGTCATTTAAAAATATAAACCCTAAAATATATATATACATAATTCTGTAATTAATTTAATACAAGATAAGCATAAATTATAAATTAAACGCTACTAATAGGTGTTAGGAATGGAAAAAATCATAAGTTCAAAAAGGCATGCAAAACGCCAAGCGTAGCAACACTTCCGTTAAGTTGGAGTGGTGTAAACGATTTTCAGATTTGCAGCGTGTTAATTATATTTACTGAATAGAAATGTTATTTAAATTAATTATTAATTTATATTAATAATTAAAAGTATTTTTTTTATATCTTTATCATTTGTATCAGGCGAGGTCAGAGAGAATGTAACTAAGATAAGCCATTAGTATCTCAATCTTTAGACTATGTTTATTGTTTAATGTAGAAACATCTGCGGTATAGAGTACTCTCACTAACTACGTAATGCCTGGACTTAAGTGGATTATCTTGATATTAGACTCTTACTGTGAATCTTTTTTATACAGGCTAAAGCTTAAAGCTTTTAACACGAAAAATGAACTTAACACGCATAATCAAATTCTGCGTGTTAGGCGTCGCAATACACATACATATTCATGCATAAACCAGGGTAGGTATTGAACACACCAATCGTCGCGCTGAGAAGAGTCAGACGAAGTCAGACTGCCTCCTATGATAACTTCCACTAATTATATATTTTATATAAATTAATTCATAAATATTATTATGAAATTATAAAAACGTCTTCAGATACTGCTTGTAAGGAGTTCAACCGCTATCCGTATGTCGATGCCACAACCAACTCTATATTTAGTGAGAATTTATATTTCAAAAGAATATTTTAAATTGCTCGAATTGAGTCTGCAAGAGCCGTCTAGTGTTTGCTGCTAATGATGTGTAGTGCAGTTTATATATTAAATGTGTCACACGAAAATTTAATAACTTAGTTTTTTACTATATTCAGCTATGAAATATTTTTTTAATAACATTGATATAATTAAATTTAAGTATTTAATTTTTAAATAACCGACCTGTCCGTTATATATTTATTATGTTATTAACATACTGGCAGATAATGCACAGCCTAAATTAAGCTGTGTAGGAACCTGAGGGATTGGGGAGGGTAAGGAAGCACTGAGAGAAGATTTCCCGTTTTTTGGGAACATAGCGGGATTTTATGTTCTATAATCCATGTAAATGAAATAGCTAGCTACCACTTTTTTTTTAATAAAATTATTTGTTTATATATTATTTGTGATATATATATATATACATATATATATATATATATATATATATACATATATATATATATATATATATATATATATATATATATATATATATATATATATATATATATATATATATATATATATAGACCTGAGGAGGGAGGGAGGGTAAGGAAGCACTGAGAGAAGATTTCCCGTTTTTTTGGGAACATAGCGGGATTTTATGTTCTATAATCCATGTAAATGAAATAGCTAGCTACCACTTTTTTTTTAATAAAATTATTTGTTTATATATTATTTGTGATATATATATATATATATATACATATATATATATATATATATACATATATATATATATATATATATATATATATATATATATATATATATATATATATATATATATAGATATATATATATATATATATATATATATATATATATATATATATATATATATATATATATATATATATATATATATATATATATATAATATATATATATATATATATATATATATATATATATATTATATATATATATATATATATATATATATATATATATATATATATATATATATATATATTCCAAAGGACAAATATCCAAGTCCGTGAAGCTTAGACACAGTAATAACGTTCTACGAGCTATGTTTATATCAAAGTTATTTTAGTAGATCCCTTTTGTACCAGTATAGATAAAGAAAATCTAGTGGTAACAAATATTACGTTTTCCGACTGATCTCGAGACATATTGAATGGCAAAACTCAACGCCGCGTTTCAACTTCCCAAAGCCTCACCCACTGCTCTACAGTGGTCCTGGAAATCTTATTATTTGCCCACATATACCTAATTTATCAAAAACACCCCATAAAAAAGCAAAACGCCCCATAAAGCAAGCTCAACGTTAATTTCAAACAGTTTTTGTTATTCAAAATAAATAAATTTAATACTGTTTAAGTTAAACTCACACACACAAGTTGGCACGCCACGCTTTGTTCCGAGCACGCGAATTTTTTAATAATGTACAAATTGCAACTTTTATATGCTTTTTGGGAGTAATATTTAATATTCTCGCAATTAACAAACAAGATACTGTAAATCTGGTTATACATTACTATCATTTTACGTTATTTATATTCGTCGTATGTACGTTTATAATTTGCTTTTGCCTGGCATTGTGTAAAATTATACTTTAAATATTTAGTCTGAAGGGAAATTAAATGTGTAAGAGGTAATCATTGCTGAGTAGTGTAGAATAGGCTGTTTACACAATTGTTGTGGGTTTGTTTCTCACAAAAGAGATGCTTATTGCTTTAAAAAAAATTGCAGATAAAGAAATAGACAATGTTTCAAACATAGACGGTAAGTGGAGAAGAAAAAAGAGAGAATGTGGAGAGTAGATATGTAAGCTGAAAAAGATATTTTTTAACATAGCTACATACACAGCTAGCATACATATATAAAATAAATTGTAATTGTTGATATTTAGTTAACTATACTATAATTATAATATTATTTTACCTTCATGTTTTATCCCGCATAAAGCAGGATAGACAGCGAGAACCTAATGCCTAAGTAATTTGTTTTCGATTTTCGTCCGAACTACATACATATATAACCTAAATATGCGAGATACTGCGTGTTGAAAGGCGGGATAGTATGTAACGCTTCGTGTTACAAGAGCGGGCAAATTAAAATAATTACCTCCATCGAACCCGCAACCATCGCCACCTCAGTCAGAACATGTTGAGCAGCTTCCTGTAAGCTAATGATATTTTAATTTTAGAAACTATTTATACCTGTGACACGTCATTTCTCACTTTTGTATATTAATATAGAATAAAAAGTTTTTATGAAGGAAGGTTAGAAAGGTTAAATATTAAAAATATTTTGTTTATTTCCATAGAAATAATGTTTTTGTAAATTTACATTTAAAACGTAACCAATTAAAAATTATATACAAAAAAAAAATATACGGTATCATTAGAAGGGAAAAATTTCGACCGCTCACGTAACGGCAAACCGCACGCTTAAAATAAGATCAACACTTAATTTAGGGGCACGATAGTACAGATAGCAGAAAAATATTTATTCTTCTTTTAAGGCTTTTTGTTCGAGTGGTTTTTAATTTCTTAATTCATGTACTACACAAAGGTTACAAAGCATGCTCGCCATTTGGTTTGCGTGGAGCTTATGATACTTTCTGCACTATTTCGACACGAAATAATAATAATAATATAATAATAGCGTCAATAATAGTAGAAACCAAGTGTTAAGACACTCTGTTCCCCAGTTTACGCCTTTTAAGGCATTCCGTGTTGAGTGGTGGAACTCAACGCCGCACTTTGCCTTGTTACCAGAGCGAAGAAGATGAAAATTATTCATTCTCCCCGAGTGTGAATCGAACCCATAAACCGTCACGTTTCCAGGCAGACGCAGATTCGACACAAAATATTTAACTGAAATGTTGTGTATAAAATGATACCTGGTAACTCAAACCGCAACTACAGTGAGTGAGATGAACGAGAATATAATATCCTATAGCCTCAGTCAATAGACACAATAAGAGGTCAACACATTAAGAGGTTATGAATTCAAACCGGTAGTTTTAGTTCCTAGTTAGTTGTTAGTTCCTGTGATAAGTGCGTTCGAACAAATTCTCAAGCTTATAATATTAGTATAGACATAGTAACGTATACATATTAATTTATTGTATTACATATCAGTATGTATATGACATCTCAACGTGTTTCTTGCTTAATAATTTAAGTAGTAATTAAATTTGGAAAAAAATATTATGAAATAATGTAAATAATATCTTAGTAGATATGAAAGAAAAATATATTGAAGTACAAACACCAAAATTATAGTTACAAAGGGTGGACTTATCTCTAGAAGAGATTTCTTCCAGCCAACCTGTGAAGGTGGGTGAAATCAGTAAGTAGAGAGATGAGAGAAGAAATGCAATATAAAGATAAAAATTTACATACAAATAAAAATAACTTCAATAAAAATTCCAATATATAAAGAATAGAAGATATACATAGATACATACAAGTAAATAATACATAAATAATAATAAATATAAAATATAAATACATACATACATTATAAAATATATAACATATCAACACAAAAAATAAACACAAAAATATAATATAAATAAAACATAGTTAATTTAAAGACTTCGTATGATAACATTCACATAAAGTTGTAAATATTTTTATTAAAGGTATAAAATTTGTCATATACTATTTAATTTTATTATTTTTTTTCTTTGCAAACAGTACCAACTTCATATGTTAATAAAAATAAAAAACGCAAAAATATAAGGAATCATTTACATGCCAACTGTACACAGGTAAAAATACATTTTAATATGCTAATGGAGCAAAATAAATTCTGCATAGGCGTTTTATCGTAAATGAGGAGAAGATTCAATTACCATTTGAATATTGAGAGTGTTTTAGCCTTTTTTGTAGGAAAAACTGGAAACCCTAATAAGTTCAGATATTTTGTAGGTTTCCTTTTTATTTTCTTTCGCAAATACTCTAACATAGAATTTACATATGGCCGTCGTGGCGCAGAGGCACAGTGCTTGACTGTACAATGACACGGTCGTGGGTTCGATTCACACTTGGAGAGAATAATATTTTTTATTTTCCTTGCTCTTGTAACAAGACGAAGCGGCGTTTGTACCATTCATTACATAGTGTCACGGATGGAGAATCTTAACACTAGCTTATTTCTGCCATTCTGGTAACAGCGATAATTTAAAACAAAAGTCATAGAAGTGGTCCTTTTATTATTACTTAAGGTGAATTTTTAAGCAACTCATGTATGCCGGTTGTTAAATACTTCTATGATAAAGAAACGTATATATATATATATAACGTATATATATATATATATATATATATACATATATATATATATATATATATATATATATATATATATATATATATATATATATATATATATATATATATATATATATATATATATATATATATATATATATATATATATATATATATATATATATATATATATATAATAATAGATACATAGATTAAATAATAAATATGTACATAAAACATATGTAATCTCAGTTTAAACAAGCATACAATATAAACAAAATAACTTTTACCACCCATAAAGTGATTCCCTAAATAAATTGAAGTAACTCCTAGGTGAGTTAGTTAATCTCAGTACTGTGCTCTTCACAGTCGGTTAGAACATGTATTGTTCTAGTAGCACAGTGGGAACTTTGACGTCGCCTAACAGGTTAACGTTCACAAAGTTAGCGCTGTGCGCTCATATTTACGACTAGGGGTGTACGTAAGGGTGTACGTTTTGGAAGGAAATGTTGCGTTTTTTTTGTATTTGTATGGCTTTTTTTATTTGTTTAACAGTGTTTGTCATTGTGTTTTTTATTCATGTATGTTAATTTAATATGAAATATTGTGTTTTACCATCTAAAATGGGATGGAAACCTTCAAACGAATGAGAAGGGACACAAACAGAGAAGTAATCGAGTGTTGCCAAAAGGATAAGAAAATAATTCATTTTGCCCAAAGTGGGAATTTTACCATAAGCCATTGCGTTAACAGCCAGACGCCGTACCGCCACGACGGCCTTGAAAAAAATCCCTATATTTAAATAAAAGCGGCGTTCCATTAAAAAATATTAATCTGTATGTGTCCATGACTTTTACTTAGGTACTTAGCGCAAGTTAGAGCACTACAGAGCACTCATTTAAGACTATGAACATTTTCATGTTGAAATAATAATTTCGCTCATAGTCTCGTAAGGTCTTAGTACTGTTGCTCTCACACCCAGTGCACTTTTAATGCCTTTATGTTTATTAATTTCTGTCTGTACATTATTTTTTTGGAGACGTTCTTGCGTTTTCGGTCTGTGTTTATGTTTTAATATAAATTACTGTTCATTCTTAATTTTAATCTGAGATAATGGAACTTTTTTGTATTAAGTTTAAAAAATATTTGTTGGATTTTTGTTTGGTTTTTTATTGAGACAATTATTTCTATATAATATATTGTTTATGTCTGTCTGTTTTGTTTGTGTCATAATTTCGATTATAGTATTCCTAGCAAGCGAGCCATAATATTAAAATTAAATTAAATTAAATTAGCTTCACGCTGTATCCCGCACATGGCAGGGTAAGCAGAGGGAACCGTAGGAACCTAGTGTTGAGATACTCCGTTCCCCGCTTTCCGCCTTTCGAGGCATTGCGTGTTGAGCGGCGGAACTTAACGCCGCGCTTTTTGCCTTGTTATCAGAGCGAAGAAAATGAAAATATGTCATTCTCCCCTAGTGGGAATCGAACCCACAAACCGTCGCGCCTTCGCCGGTCCTCTATAATACTCGTATTACCGTATTATATAAAGTTACTTGATAATTTCTTCATATGAGTATGTACGCTCAGATTTATATGATTATATACCATATACTAGTACATTGTGAAACAATGGCGATTTTATATTTAATATTTTTTTATTTTAATATTAAAGCATTTTTCAGTTTCAGAATATATATTAATTTGATAATTCTCAATATTGAATGATATATACATATATTAATATAATATACAGTGACAGTTAAGTTAAGAAATAAAATATTATATTATTATATTCATTTTTGTGCAATACTTCAGCGTTTCTCCGAATTACACTGTCATAATTTCCGGTACTTGAAAAAGTGAATTCACGAATATTCGTAAGCCATAAAATAATAAGTTGAATAGACAACTCATGTGAAATATCTCGTATATTTGTAAAATGTCTGCATGGTACGCCATAGATGGGTACTAGGGATCGTGGTTATTATTCTAGAAAGCGCTGCGTTTAGTTCCGCCGTCTAATATATAAAATATATATTTTCAGTTCCTCATCCTGCTGAGATAAAGCGTGGAATTTAATATTTTTTTTTAATTTTTGAAATTTTTATAATGTAAAAAATCCATGACAATTTTCCATAACATATCAAATGTGAAATTTATAAAAAAAAAAACAAAGTATATTATATTATTATATTATAGTTATTATATTATATTTCGTGACTAATTCGTGGCAATTAGAACCTAATAATAAGCCTCCATTCTACACTTTTCATCCGAATCTTGGACATTGTGTATTGAACAGCGAAACTGAGTTTGTATCATTCCTTATCCGAGAATTGAGCCCATTGCGCTAGTTGTATACTGTTGCACTAGCCACAATGAGCTTTATTCTATTTTATATTAAAAAAAAAATCTAAAAAAATAAGCCGTCGTAGCACAGAGGGCTGTAAACTACGTTTTTGTGGGTTTGATTTTTCTCCGGTAAAATATTGTATTTTAATTATTTTTATTTCCTCGCTCCAGTAGACAAAGCGCGGCGCTGAGTTCCTGCATATATAGTGCATCTCGAAGTTTGGTGGACAGTGGAGAACGGAGTGTCTTATCACTATATCTCCACACAAAAAAATTTAAAAAAAAAAGCTTAAAGACCTATCTACTTCAATCCAACTTTACCAAAGGGAAATGTTACATTATGTACTGCTTCTACTAAAACGGAATACATATTTACATGGATAAAGCAAACAAGCGTATAAACTAGCCACTAGAGCCAACTGAGCAAGTGCACTTCTCCATATATTTTGTATGTGCCTTATATATATGTTGTTATTGTGTAACGTTGATAATGTAGCTTCACATATCCCGCAAATAGCATATTAGGCAGAGAGAACCTAGTGTCATAGCACTCTATTCTCCACGTTCCACCTGCTTTAGAGATAGTACTTGTTGAGTGGCGATTTTTTTTATTGAAGCTATATACTGTCAGATTGAAGAAGAAAAATCTTTAATTTACCATAGTGAAATTTGAACCCATAGCTGTTGTGTATCAATATACATTTTTTGTATGTATTTAGTATTGATATGTTATGACTCTAATACTCACTCCACAGTGACTTATCCCTCAGTCTTTACTACCTTCCTCGCACATGCATGTTTATGCAATATATATATATATATATATATATATATATATATATATATATATATATATATATATATATATATATATATATATATATATATATATATATATATATATATATATATATATATATATATATATATATATATATATGACTACATGAATATACGTAGAATATGTTACTCAAATCCCACGCAGGTCATGTTAGGTTAGATAAGGCAGATCAAAACGGCGATAGAATTCGTAGAAAGATGTTTTGTGGGATCTGTTCTGGGGCCTCTGTTGTGGAATCTTGCGTATGACACTGTTTTGCGTGTGAATCTGCCTAGTGGTGTCAACATTGTTTGCTATGCAGATGACACGTTGGTGCTGGCATCTGGGGGTACATTCGAGCAGACCAAAACGCTTGCGGAAATGGGAGTGAAAACAGTCATTACCAAAATCTGTGAGCTGGGTTTACGTATAGCGGCTCACAAGACCGAGGCATTATGGTTTCACAAGTTACCGAGGAGTAGAGAGCCTCTTGACTCGCATATTCTCGTGGGTGACCATCAGATTCAGGTCAGGCAACATATGAAATACTTAGGGTTGACATTAGACAGTCGCTGGGGTTTCGAAGAACATTTTGAGCGCCTTATTCCTCGGACAGACAAGGTAGTGGGTGCTCTGCACAAACTACTACCTAATATTGGTGGACCGAGCGAGGAAGTTCGCTTACTTTATGCTGGGGTTATTCGTTCGATGATCTTATACGGTGCACCTATCTGGTCTCACAGACTATCTATTCGTCGATGTAGAACTAAGATCTATAGCCTTCAGCGCAGAGTAGCAATTAGAATTGTTCGTGGCTACCGTACAATATCTTTTGAGGCTGCGACTTTACTTGCGCGCTTTCCGCCTTTAGATATTCTGGCATCTATGAACGCAAGATTATACTGTCGGATTCGAGGTCCAGTTGGGTACTCGCCCTCAAGCATGACCAATATCAGACGGGAAGAACATAATATTGCTTTCGCGACGTGGCGCACGCAACTTTGCCAAGAGCGTTATACATGCAAACGTGTCGTTCAAGCAATCCTTCCGTCATTTGAAACATGGATGAGACGAAAACGTCGTGTTACTTACCATCTTACACAGATAATCACCGGACATGGTAGTTTCGGTGATTATTTGTTTAAGATCGGACGACAGGCAACGTCAACTTGCCGACACTGTGGCAAAGAGTCTGATACGGCACAGCACACCTTTCAATTCTGCTCTGCCTGGGACGCAGAAAGGCAAGCCCTAGTAACGGAAGTCGGGCGTAATCTTTCCCTTCCCGTAGTCATAAGGACAATGTTGGGTAGGGAATCAGCGTGGACAGCCGTAGTCACCTTTTGTGAGACAGTCATGTCTCAGAAAGAGGCTGCAGAACGAGATCGGGAGAGGGAGAATCCTTCTCTCCATAGGCAACGTCGCCGTGGTGGCACGCTCGCTAATCTTCCTAGTGTTATATTAGGTTAGCTTATTTATTCTACTGCGGGTGGTGAAAAGAAAAAAAAAAAAAAAAAAAAAAAAAAAAAAGAGTCTACTCTCTTTAAAAGTGAGCTCCTTAGAGGAGCATGTCACGTGAGAAGGGCTACGGATGCGGTTCCACCGATTTCCCGGGCCCTTCCGTTGTGTCGAGGACGGCAATCGCAGGGGTTTTAGTGGGTGAAAATCCCACATAACCCAGTTCTTATAAACGGACTGGGTATCTTTAAAAGATTTCCCCTGCGTCAAAAAAAAAAAAAAAAAAAAAAAAAAAAAAAAAAAAAAAAAAAAAAAAAAAAAAAAAAGGCTTATTTTCCATTTCTGAGTGTGAATTTATTTACTTATGTATGTATTTAAAAATATTTATGTATTCTTACCACCATAGTACATAGGCTTACCTAGTATGGTGTCACATATCCATATACGAAAGAGACGAAGATTTACATTCTGTCGATAGTTGTTTTGAAAATTGTACAGTAGGTATTCCGAGATCACGAGTACGAGTATATACTGATATAAAATGACTTTTGGTGTATGATACTATACTTTGTTTTTTTTTAAACATTTACGCTTTTTTCGATTGGTCCAACGTTACTAAATATTTTTTTATATACAAGACAGGTAAAAACTGTTAGCCATTTCATGAAGTCACCATACACGGGTGCCAATCACTTTGAAAGGCGAAGAACTTAAAGCAGCGATTGATACTTAAAAACTGCTGGTCATAGATTGACTCTCCTAAACATTGGTCCTGCGCTACCCACATCCAGGGGCTCATCGCTTTATCTCTTCTCCTAGTAATATGTTCCGCCCGCTGAAACTTCATTTGGGTAAATGTGGGCTTATATAATATATTACCTATAGTTTTGCAAAAGGCAAAGCAATACCAAAATTAAAGCATTCCCGAGTAATCGATCTACCTCAATATTTAACCACATTGCGATCCAATACTTTAATTAACTGACCGATTTCATAAATTTGTTACATTTAATTGCAAGTAACCTTATGACTATAATTTTTGTGTAATTTTTGATATTATTGAACATTTAGTACCAACTTTGACGAAAATTCTTATTTATATGTCACATTCGAGCCGAAAGCGGAGAACGGAGTGTCTCAACACTGGGTTCTCTCGTCCTCTTAAGCTATTAGCGGTATAAAGCTTGACGCTAAAAAAAACTTTCTAACAACTATTAAAAATTAGTATCTAATGTATGATACTAATTTTTAATAGTTTAAGATCTTGTCAAAATTACATAAAAAAAAAACACATACTAATTTCGAATTTTAACTATATATTTAAAACTGCATATAGTGCACATGCAATTTAAAACATTTGTCAGTATAAACTGTGGTCGCAGGACACATTAGCGACGGCCATCGAGCCCGGATTGGTACAGTATCGATATTTGGTACGCTTTTGTCGCGGATAGGAAGGTTACGCGGATATTTATTATTCATTGATTTATGATATTGAAGCTATTATTATGTAATTTTTCATTTTTAATAATTTTTTAGCTTTACGCTGTATCCGATATATAGCAAGGAATATAGTGTTTATTTATTATTTTATTTATTTATTCAGTTTCACCAGTGGCAATTACAATAAAATAACAAAAATAAATTTCCTTAGAGGACCGTCTCGTCGTGGCGCAGATGCACAGCGTCTGTCTGTAAATGCGATGGTTTGTGTGTTCGATTCCCACTCGGGAGGAATGAAAAAAATCATTTTCATCTGGCAACAATGTAAAGCGCGGCGTCGAGTGTCTTAACACTATGTTCCTTGAGCCTACAATCAAATCTGGCAACCCTACCAAGTGCGGGATTTAAAAGAAAAAAGCGTACCAAATATCGAAAAAAAAAAGTTTGTGACGACGCATGACTCTATATCAGATCTGTATGTCTTCAAAACTAATTACAGCGTAGATCCTGCTATTCCGTCCCCATTGAAATTTCGAGAAATCATCTATTAGTCTCTCCCCTACACTCCTCAATAACTGTACATACCAAATTTCAGGTTACCACCCTGCGTAATTTCGTCTGTACGTTGCCAGTCACTCAGTCAGAAATGGAAGAATTATGTTTACACGTACGTAATTTACTGTTAAAACGAGACGAGATGGAAAATAAGGAACGTTTCATTGAAAGTCCATTTTTTTATGTTAAGTATTTCCTATATTAATTACTTTGTGCGTTTTTTGTTTTCAAATAGGTATACCAGTTATTTGGTGTCAGCCAGTTAAAAAAAATAGCCAGTTAAAAAGCGTTACGAAATTTAATACTATACTCTCTGTCTCATTTTGAGGCTATATGTTATGCTAGTTAGAGATAAACTCTGCGCTTTGTCGTAGCGCAAAAGTAAGAAAACAGTTGAAAAAAATTATTCTATTGTATGTTATGGGGAACGAACCCGTACTAACAGTAGTAGTATTGTAAGAACAGTCGGGCGTCCCACTAAGCCATGATGCATATAAAAGTTCTTAAGTAGAAGTCACCAAATGCACCCAAGTGGAAGTCGTTGAAGGAAAGCTCGATCAAGTGAACATCGGTCGCATGGACGCTTAGGAATTTTAGGTCACGAAAATGTTAAAATTAAAAATGTATGTAGATTTACTAAAAAAATAATTTAACTTACTTACAAATATTTAATAATCTCAATATTTTCAACTTTCTTTTTTGTCATTGTATCCCACATATAGCAGGGTAGAGAGAACTAACAATAGAGTTAAGACACTCTATTGAAACTTTCCGTGTTGAGTGGCGGAACTCAATTTGTTCAAAGAGTGGGGACAATGAAAATAACACCTTCTCCCACAGTGGGAATCGAACCCACAACCGTAGCGTTTACAGTCAGACGCTATATCATGAATTCTGCCTTGCTATACTCGAGATTCAAATAATCTCTCCATTTAATTCTTAAAGAGCAACTTTTATTAAGCCTTTACTTAAGAAGCCTTTAAATATTTTCGTATTATTATGAAATATTTCTTAAATTTTTTAAAACTTAGTTTTGATAGCGAAAATGTACACTTACAATCGACATGTGAATGCGAAACTTATTTAAAATAATGACGAGGCAATGCAATAATAAAAAAATATACATATATATATATATATATATATATATATATAAAAAAATATACATATATATATATATACTGAGATTGTATACTTTGATGTATCATTAAATGAAAGTGATTCGATACAAATTGAAAGGTAGATGTTTATTTTGTACATACATACAGACATATTTTTTTTGTTTTTGTCGGATTGTCGAAGACTTACAATGAGGATTTTATTGTACTGTACTGGCATACTAAAGAGGTATTGAGAAGAAGACATGTATGGAGCAAAAAAGATATATATAATAACTAGCAATATTTGCTGGGAAAGCGGTAAGAATCCCAGAATATATATGCTTTGTCCACCACACTTCGCCTATTGATGGATACTAAACTAGATTTTTGCTCGCTTTGCCGGTGTGTTTTTCGATATTTTTATTATATATATATATACATTTCCACTAGGGGAGAATGCATTATTTTTATTTTTTCGCTCTGGTAATAAGAGAAAGCGCGACGTTGAGTTTCACCACTCAAGACACAATGTCTCGAAATGCGAATAGCGGGGAACGGAGTGTCTTAACACTTGTTTCTTTGAGCCAACGGTTCGCTAGGTTCCTTTTTTGCTTGTGACTATTATTTCTAAGCAGGCTGAGCGGGATCTAAGCTACAGCTTTTCTTGAAGATTGTCACACCAGATTTAGGTCTATAATAATCTAATTAAGCTATGAGGTATAAGGAAATGCTGCCTGAGCAACAGTTAGTCATAATGAAGCACAGTTTTGATTTACAAATAATGGTCATAAAAATTTGGAACCATCGTGGGGCAATAGGGCAGCGTTTGACTGTCTTATAGTTAGATAGGCTTTTTGGGGCATGATTGTATTTAAATTGTTTTTATTTCCCCCTTCGGTAAATTCACTAATTAAGGAACTAAAAGACTAATTTAGTTATAAAGCTTACTCGAACGAAATTACGGGCGGCAAGTAGTGTTATTTAAGCAAATATACAGCTATATAAAAGACAGTATTTTATTAAATTATTTGGTTTGTTAATGGAACGAACTTCTGTAGTATAGTAAACATATTAATAAAATACTTGTTATGAATCAATAGAATAAAGCCATAAAGCTTCTAGTACAAAAGCTAAACTGGATATATCGATACAAAAACCGTATCTCACATTGGTCGAGACGAGCAGGTGCGTCTGTGGTTCGGCATAGGCTTTATATTGAATAGTTTTGTTACATTTTTATAATCATATACTTTTTATTTTTAGCTTCACGCTGTATATCGCATAGCAGGGAAGGTAGAGTGAGCTAGTGATAAGACACTCCGTTCCCAGTAATAAAGCTTATAGCGGCTATAGGCCATAGTATAGCCCATCTCGTTAAATAAACTATCCAACATTACAAGTAAGCAATACATTTTTTTTATTCAAAAGTAGTTCCTACGTAGGTTTGATTCCCAGTCGGGGCCATGAATTATTTTCATTTTCTTTACAACGACTACTCTTCTATCAAATCGATCAATTTTTTTTTTAATTATTATGTTGTTACGCAACGTTTTTTTGACGGTTTTTTTTAAGACAATGGGGATTCTAGTGTAGTGTAAGTGTAAGACATTATGATCCCTGCTCTTCACCTAATCATCACTTATTTTCAACTTTACCTTTTACATCACTTATTTTGAATATAGACCAAAAGTGTAAAACAAAGGCATATGTCAAAATTCTCTTTATTTCTAGTTTTTAGTGTCACAAGTGAACTGATTAAATATATATATGTACGGTGTACATATATAAGAACATACACTCGCTATGTTAACGCGGGCATATTTAGCGAATATTACCGAAGCAAGCGAAGCATGTGTAATCCTTCATAATCCTAGATCAGGCGTTGGCTGCGTGTTGAGAATAATTTCCATATATTTGCGAACCGGCATTGTATTTAGTCGTGTAATCCTGTCGCGCTATGGGTCAGAGTTGAAAGATTGAAATGCACTGAGCTCTAGTACTATATTCCTTTTCATATTTTTAATTATAGACAAAGCGCGGCGTTAAGTTCCGCTATTTATTTGCAATTTTTCACATTTAAGTACAATGCGGAGATCGTAGTGTCTACACACTATGTCTTCTCTGTCAACTCTTCTATATATAAGATATTGTTTAAAAAAAAAACTTGTTTTACATTGACAACACTTCGCTTTATTTGTTCTGTTAATTTCGGCATTTTATTATGAGACATTAGATCTCTAATACTTGCTTGGCAAATCATTGTGAAGTCAAATGGATCAAAATTCATTTTGGAAACAACGTTTTACACTTGCGGCTTATTTTCTAACACGATTATTTTATAACAAGATCTCATCTAGAATTAATCGAGAATATTTCATAATATTATTCTTATGATTTTAAATATCAAAAATAAAAGTCTTCATTATATTTAAAAATAATTAATTACAACTTAAACACTGTACGCGGTGTGCCTCTGACGTCACTAATTTCAGTTTTAAGCCCTTCGTGGAGCGGCTTAACCATATTTACAATAAACTTTCGATGCCTCCAGATCGCGTTAGATAGTTTGTAGAGTATCTTGCTGACTTAAGAAACTGTAAACTAATGCGACTGAAGTTAGCCAAATTCGTATCCTGTTATCGTTGACGATAATGGAAAAGGAGAACTGTAAAATACTTAGTTTTTTTATTTATTTTCCAATGATATTTATTATATTACATAATAAAAATTAAGAATAGAGTATTTAGACACTAAATTCTCTTTTCTCTCTTCTCTGCTTGCCTGAAAATCTTTATTTTAGCTTATAATACTAGCTGTAGCCCGCAATTTCGGGAGTTGCAATATTGAGAGATCTTCTCTTAGTGTTGTCATACTGGCTCAGCGACCTAAATGCCAAATTTCAAGTTGTACATATAGCTATCGACCGACCTAAACCTTCACCCGCTTGAATTCCATGATTATTATTTTAATAAGCTGATCGGTTTTCATGTCCTTATATAGTACACATACTTTTAATATGAAAATTTTGATACTGTGGTTTACATAATCGTTATTTCTATACAAATTATTGATTGTTTTGACTTAATAACTTTGATGTTATATGTATATATGTACGCGTATTTAATTATTTGTTTATTCCGGTACATTTATTAGTTTTCATTTAAATAAATAACAGTCAAGTGAAACGAAAACTTTAACATATAAAACTTGACAAGCTTAAATTTGCAATTAATTTTATTGGTGATCCACTTCCATAAGATCTTTCTCTTGGCAATAATTAGCACAACAATATATATATATATATATATATATATATATATATATATATATATATATATATATATATATATATATATATATATATATATAAAACAATGATTAACTAACTTGATAGATGTCCCGTCAGTATAATAAATCAAAATGAATTTATGCAATACAACAAATTTGCTAAAGCGAACATTTTGTTGACCCAATTAAATTTATGATGCCATCGTGGCGTTTGGGGACAGAGTTAGACCTTAAACACGATCGTGGGGGTCTTGGGTTTGATCCCATTTGGGGTAATAATTGTTTTTTTCCTCGTTCTAGTAAAATAAGACAAGTAATATGCAATGTCTTGATTCGAGCAAAACGTGGAGAAGGAATCGATATGATACTAGGTTTTGTTTGCTTAAAGAGTGAAATAAAAAAAAAACCTTTTGTTTAAGATATATATATATTTAATTGATATTTGACACATGATTAGTTATAATTTAATTATTTTTTTTAATTAACTAACATTTTACTCTATAGATCTTCGTTTATTGCTCGGTTTCACTACATTTAGTTTATTTAAAAAGACAGCTTTGATGGATATATGTATTAGATGAAAAGTTTAAATTGGAGTTTAACATTTAATAGAAGCAACGCCATCGTGGCGCCGTATGTCTGATTGTGGGTTCGATTACTACGCGAGGCAATAGTTATATTTTTATTTCTATTATTTAAAAAATTTTAAAGCGTGTCTTTGTATACCGTACTTATTATCACACGTCACGTTATTATCAAATTCATACAAAAAAATTACATACGCTTTCTTTTAAAGATTCGTTCTTTATCATGGCAACGAGCGAAGTGGAGGCCAGCGGGCGAAGCGAAAAAGCGAGAAGGTACTTTATATATATGTACTTCAAGAAACAATATTAATTATATATAACATAAAAAAATTGCATATGCATTTAAAACTCATAGTAATAATAAATTAAGATAGCTTTGGTCTTATTGTGTTAGGTGCACCTGGGACTTATACACGTACAGGCGTGTTACTGTGAAACTACTTTAAACTACAAATAAACGTTTAGTTTCTTTACATCTATTTAAAGCATTTAGTTATATTTTGTATATAAAATATAACTATTTCTCATATATAGCTATTATATATATATATATATATATATAGCTATTCTTAAGACACTTCGATTTTTCATTTCCTTTCCATTTGAGATGTGTTTTGTGGTGCAACTCAACGCCGCGTTTTTATCTCATTAATTTTCAAAATGAAAAAAAATTCAGGATCATCTCTGTTATATCATCGTGATTTTCGTGGGAATCGAACCTATTACCGTCGGGTTTATAGCCAGACGCTGTGCCACTGCGCTACGACAGTCTCCTTTAGTATATAATATATAGCTAGATTAAAACCGTATTACATTTTGTATTCTCTCCCATATCTTTATTTTCCACATCTCTTTGTCGTGAAGGATTGCGTGTTGAGTGGCGGAACAAAACACCTCCTTTGTCTAAGACCTTGGAGTTATAAGCGTTCCCTTGAGTGGAGTGAAAATCTACAACTACATCGTCTAGCTCCATACTACTTGTACCTACGATTTTTTTTCTAGCCTTAAGTGTGTGACACAAGCTTTTTTTTTTAATTTCACACATTATCCTGCAAAGCAAGGTATGCACAGACAACTGTGTGAGAAAAGTGTGACGTGTTTTGTATTAGATGGAAATTATATATATATATATATATATATATATATATATATATATATATATATATATATATATATATATATATATATATATATATATATATATATATATATATATATATATATATATATATATATATATATATATATATATATATATATATATATATATATATATATATAGTTTATGAGTTGAAAACTAAGACATATCTCAGGGAACACTCTATAATTAAGTAGAATTATATATTAATTGTCTGTTTACTTAAAAATAATAAATTACATTGAACATAATATTAATAAATGCCCAGAACAGGCACTGAACCTGTTTATTCAGGTCAAATAATAAATAAGTTTCAATCAGGTTTAATGTTCAACCACAATCTTCTTAAGTCACCTTAGTTCTGAGCTAGATTTTATAAAAATATATTTCATTAAGTATCACTCATTCTCATGACAAAGCGCGGCGTAGTGTTACGACAGTCCATACGCCGCGAGATATATATATATATATATATATATATATATATATATATATATATATATATATATATATATATATATATATATATATATATATATATATATATATATATAATAAATAAAACCAACTACTGGTTTTATCTATATACCTCATTTATATATCTGGTTACCTGGTACCTATATACTTGGTTTTATACCTCAGATAATTGTGTTCAACTAACAAACGGTAGCTTTATAATATTGTAGTTAAGTTGTACTTAAGTGTGTGACACAAGCTTTTTTTTTAATTTCACACATTATCCTGCAGAGCAAGGTATGCACAGACAACTGTGTGAGAAAAGTGTGACTTGTATTATCTTAGATGGAAATTATATATATATATATATATATATATATATATATATATATATATATATATATATATATATATATATATATATATATATATACAATTTATATATAATTTTATCTACACCATCTGTACTAAAGAGATTCGAAACCAATTCGCAATGTTCCAAAAGCCATCTGGCAGTTAAAAACAGGTTAAAGAATGTATTCCTTTGCACCTGTCTTGGTCCAACTTGTTCTTAGCGGATGTTCCGTACGTTCACCCAGAGTGAATGAGATGGATAGTAAGCGTGCCGATGAAATGAGATGGCAATATCGAATATATGTAAGTGTGAAAGAGACGGATATAGGGTCGCGTGGCGCTAGACAAGGATAAAAGTTTAGTTAAACAAGAAAGTTTTCAAGAGTTGATCTTTATGTGTAGAAGTAAACAATGCAGTGATGACCTTATATGGTATTGCACAGTAAGATGTTGAGATCACAACAAGTAGATCTTAAAATGCTGTAATATTTTTAAGCTTTTTTATTTAATTTAATGACATCGTTTCCGGTCTCATTAAAATCATGATTACTAAAGCTCCTTCAATTTACTTAAAGCTTTTTGCAAATTATTTATTGGAATTATTTTTCTAACAATAAGATCCTTATCTAGAATAAATCGCTAATTGCAAGCAAGATTGGCATTTGTGCGTTTTTTTGTGGAAAACAAAAAAGTGAGGCGCGAAAGGTTGTATATGTACATAGGTGTTAAATTTCATTGGAGTCTTTTTTTTACTATTTATATTAATAATAAGAAACTATATAAGCATGTCTATCTGTTTATAATGAATACGGGTTGATATTAAATATTTTATTTGTTATTTGATATTTGAAAACCGACGTGGCGCAGTCTGCCGTCTGCCTGTAAACGCGACGGTATGTGGGTTCGATTCCCACTCGGGGAGAATGAATTAATTCCGTTTTCTTCGCTCTGGCAACAAGGCAAAGCGCGGCGGTGAGTTCCACCACTCGATACATAATGCCTCGATAAGTGCAAAGTGGGGAACGGGTTGTCTTAATACTAGGTTCCTTCTGTATACCCTGCTACATGCGGGATAGAGAGTAAAGCTAAAAAAAATGAGACCAGGTGAGGTGTTAGATTTCGTAACACATTATTATATAGGTAAAAAATTAAACAGTTTTACAGTACCTGTAGATTTGATACACTGCGGGCCCAATAGTGGAATTCAACGCTGCACTCAGTGTACCAGACAGAGAAAAATAGAAACCATTCATTCAGCCGAAGTTAGGATCGGGACCATATTTATCTCGAGTACAGTCATACGCGTACATCAGTATAAAATTGATGTAATGTATTCAATATTCTATTTGATAAAAAAAATATTCGTCTTATTACACTCTGTTGTTTAAGATTATCCGTTATAAATGTAGCGGTATTGATAATATTGCTACTGCTGTTTTGCAACAAGCCCAAGTTTAGTTAAATAATCATACTTCAAGATGACGAACAAGGGTCTAATAATACATGTAAGGTATATATATATATATATATAAATATATATATATATATATATATATATATATATATATATATATAATATATATATATATTATATATATATATATATATATATATATATATATATATATATATATATATATATATATATATATATATATATATATATATATATATATATATATATATATGTATGTATATTCCCATTTTACATAAAATGTCTATACTTCACCATATACGGGAGATATTTTAAAGCTATATATATTTCAACCCGCTACTTACTAATAACAGTCAGTATTCGAATACTTACTTAAGATAGTATTAATTAAAATGAATACGTTTCAATCTTCCACTTATAGAGCGACTACCTGCTAGGAACAAAAAATACCGAGCTTTTTCAACTTACACCATATGGGTATTAGAAAAAAATTAAGTACTTTTTTAAAGATGTTTAGCTTTTTTAACTTCATCTGGTTATAAAGTTATTTTCATTTGAAACTTTGATATAAAATTATGTACGGAATTAATATTTAGTAATATAATAATTTCCTATACACATAATATATTCTTTATAAGATATCAAGCCAGCGTGTCGCAGTGGAATAGCGTCTTAGTAACCAACCTTAGTAATATATTCTCTTTATCGCCACTGTAGTAAAACAATTCGCAGCGTTGAGTTCCGCCATGCCACGTGTCTCGATTGTAAAGAAAACGTGAAAGAAAAAAAATAATATTCTTTATACAAGTACACTATTAGATGCATTTCCAAATCGTTTTTAAGCTTAATATCGTCTTTAAGTTTTAGTCAGTCTTACAGCAAACTACCGCCGGCTTGGTAGGCAGTTCTTGTTGATTATTTATTATGCATATTATATAAAAAGTCTCCACTCTCTCGTTCAGTATACAATAGTAAATTAGTTAAAAAGTAGTGTCCAGTGGACTTCTAACTAAAAATAAAAAGTAAAGTTAACGTGAAAGAGACTATTATCAATTAATATTAAGCTCTTTTACATTACATGTGCTTACTGTAGGTTTTACTTAACTACTTACAAGTTAAAGGTAATATTTACCACAGTGTTATTTACAATTCTGAATGTTTTTTGAAAATTGTTTTTGTTTCAACATAAAAAAAAGTATAGGAAACTTCGTAACTCTCTCTTCTCCGCATGTGATAGTAACATATTATAGTATCAATTCAATTATGTAGAAGATAAGTCTTCTAAGTGTATTTTTTTAATATAAATATTAGTACAATAACATTTCATAGTCAACTTTTATATTATTTAAAAAAAAATGCTATATACCAAGATCTGCCAAGCATTTTTATAAATAATTTTGACCAAGCTTGTCTACATTTTTTTCACTTTGTTTTACTCAAATTCCAGGTTTATTTTTATTTATCACACATCCTTGTACGGCTTGATATTATTTTATTTTTAAGGTATAAGCTTTCGTAAAAATGCATTCAGCGTATAGATTAGGTATTTTAAGAATGCAAAATTGTTTCCACCAGGCACCTACAAATCGGTAAGGGTAGGAAGGGTCGTATACAAAATCAATTGTATACATTATAAATTAAGCTTCATAGTTTGACTAATATAAATTAAGCTCTTAAAAAAGCTTTTAAAATAACTTTATTGTTTCAAGTAACGTAACATGTTCAATGGCTAACTGTATTAACAGTGTTGAACATACTCTATAAAAGGAAAGTAGGATGCGAAAATATGTTTGTATGTGTATAGAGATAGCAAGCTTGTATTATAATTAATTACAGTAATATTAAAATTATAGCGGTCTTTTTTTTAAATTTACGTTTTTCTCAAAATATTTCAGGCCAGATAGATTAGTGTTAAGACACTGTTCTCTAAATTCCGCCGAATTTTCTAGAAATCAAAATAACATGTTTCCTTTGATGTTGTTTCTAATAGTATTACAAGATTTTCTTAAATTGAAATATAAAGAGAGGAGAATGGTGAGCTTTTATATAAAAAAGCCTTTATACACTTTTAAGCACAACGTTTCGAATTTTACGGTACGTTTTTTATATTTCAGTAGTTCATGGTCACGTCAATCAATACCGTACTTTTCTTAACCAGGCCATGGAAACAGCTATTCTTTAGATACAAGTTGTTATCTTTATAAGCTTTGACATCTCATCCGTTGTGATTATTGTGTGTATAACAGAATAGAGAGATCTGATGGTATTTGATGAAAGCGGCCCAAGACTCCATATAACACCAGAGATGCTGCAGGTGCAGGTACACTTCTTTCTCAGCTTGGTGTGGTGGGTGGCGATACTTAATTAAGACATAACGTGGTTACATATACCATTTATCGTGAAGGAACATATGCCATATTATATCACGTTAACTGCTTGCTAATTACTTTTAAATAACGTACTGTTCATGTGAGGTTACTTCGACCTCATAGAACATGTCATATGTAACACAAAATAAATACGACAATTCTTTATTATTTCCATTTGATCGCAGAGGCAAAAGCCGCGGGTAAAATCTAGTGTAAAATAAAAAAAATAAGAAAATTCTCTATAAACACGTAAACATATAAAATTACACATCTAATGATTGAGTTAAATACCAATAATCTCATATAATTCCCTCTCATTAAGCCTACCATTAGATTGAAATAGAAATTAACAATGCATTTAACGCGTTCGAAGAATTGCACGTCTTCCGTCAACTGGTTAAGATTAACCGGTGTGACGAGTGGTTAAAAAACTGAGCTAGAATATTAAAGTACTATATGTTGTAGTAACAAACATTTAACGACTGTAGTTGAGTATTTTTGACTGCCACATTGTGTTTTAAATTGGATTAAACTAGTTGTAAGGTGCCAAAATTTCGTGACCTGAGCCCATTCTTGACTAAATGAAGACGTTCTGGGCTACTGAGATAAACCTTTTAATCCTATGCTCTAAGTAAATAAATCATACTTTAAAATTCTATAAAATAAAATGATATACAGTTAACTTACTGTTAATTAACTAAACTCAGTAAGTAAGTTTAACTCGTTCGACAGTGACTGCAGTAAACAACTACAGTAGTAAATTTCACAATCAATAATTGCTCACATAAATAGCGTCTCGAGACGAACTAACTATACATTATTTACGAGTATATTCTCACGATACACCAGTGTTGCGACAGAACTGTATTTGTAGCGGTTGACATATGAAATAACGCAAGTTTAATAATATGGTTTCACTTCACGCTTTATCACGCATATAGCAGTATAGGCAGAGAGAATGTAGTGACCAGACACTCTGTTCTGTATATTCTTTTAATTTTCGGAACTCTCCGTCTTAAATTGTGGAATTTAATATCTTATTTTGTCTATCAGAGCGGAGATGCAGATAAAAAATACTTAGCTTTCTATTGATTCACAGTTCGGGTACTGGGCCCATCGCGTTGTAGAGAGTAGTGTCCCAGACACTTCCAGACACTTGTGACTTCAACCCAAGTGTAAGTTTAAGGGGGGACCGCTTTAAGGCTCCCCTCCACTGCTCCTCTATTTACCTAGCCAAATTAGAAAAGATTGTACTAGTTCCACCTTCGTTCGTAAATGTTCTAGAAATTAATTAATGATGGTTCTATAGAGAGATATACTGCTTCAATTAGTTTGGTCCAAGTACTTGTTGTTAACTTTAAAGTTACTTCATTTTCATTATATATTTTTCGCCATTTTGTCGTAAAGCTGAGAGGTAATGACAGTAATAGATCACTCCATTGACATGTCGTGTCATGTCAAGGTCCACAAGCTTATGCCTTTCGGGAGGTAAAGACTCCTATACTAAGGCTAATTATGATGAAGACAATAATGATGGTGATGATGATATAGGTTTAACACTTTGAAAAACTACAGTCCATTTAATATCTAACTTACAACCACTGTGTTAGTGAAAAATGCAATCTGAGCCTAAACAACTGAAACGATATCTTAAAATCAATTGTTAATTTAAAACAGCTATGTTCAATTTATGAAATAAAATAATTAAATATTAAATATTTGTCTTTTTTCCACATATAGCAATGTAGGCACTTTATTCCCTATGTTTTTTCGAGACCTGTTAAGTGGCGGAACTCAACGCCACGAATTGTCTTATACCAGAGAAGGTAATGAAATATTTCATTATTCCGAGAGGGAGTCAAATCCGCAACTGTCACGCTTACAGCCCGACGTTCCGCCGCTGCGCTACTGCGGCCTCTAAAGTTTGTATATATACATTTTTATCTTTTATAGCCCATTTATTGAATAAGATTATAGACTAACGTAACTTGGCCCCTATAAAAGTGCGGAATGACGGTTGCTACTGGTTTTACTATATTATGATGATATTGGGAGGTTTATGTCAGTATGTATGTATGTTTGTATAACGAATTATGTCAAACAGTGGTTTTAGGTTCATACGATGATAATACAGCTAATATAAAAATTCATATAATAGTTTCAAGGGTAGTGAAATATTGAATATTACATACAAGTCTTTGTGGCCTAGCGGTATAGCATCTGACTGTAAGGGCGACGGTTGTGGGTTCAATTTCCGCTTGGGGAAATCAATTAATTATTTTTTAAGTGTGACAATAAGTTTCGTTACTCAACAGGCTTTGTCTTGGAAATTGAGCGGAAAGTGGCAAAGTGATAAAAAGACATTAGGTCTTGACACTAGTTTTCTTCTGCCTAGGTATATAGACCCTGCTATATGCGGTAAGCCAAAGATATATAAAAAGATATGTAAAGATTTTTGTCACTCTAGAAAATGAGATGAGATACAATTCATTTTTTTTTCGATCTATATATTATATATTTCAATAACAATATTCATAATGTCTACTAATTTCGTAAATTCAAAATAAAATACCTAATTATTTTATGAATATAGTATGTTAATTACTGTTTTGAGACTATTGTGGCATGGATATAGCATATAAAGTAAACGCTATGACTGTTGGATCGATCTCCGAATCAAGTGATTAAATATTTTTATTTCTCTGTTCAGGTAAAAGTGGATAATGCAGAGCTCTATCAAAGGTCTCTAATTTGGGCGGAAATCGAAAAACGGAGAGTCTTCACACTGGGTTATCTCCGTCTAATCTACTATAAAATGTGACGCTGAAAATATTATATATATATATATATATATATATATATATATATATATATATATATATATATATATATATATATATATATATATATATATATATATATATATATATATATATATATATATATATATATATATATATCTCAAGCCAGAGCTTTCTCAATCAGCTTCTTACTTGAATAGATAAAATAAAATAAAAAAAATATGAAAATCCAACACAAATGTAACTTAACCCTAACACAACACAACAACACCAATGACAGTTTCATTACAACTTTTAATACATACATATTTTGGTCTTAACTAAAAAAAAAAAAAAACGTGACTACATTTCTGTTTTCACTTAACATAACACTGGGAATGGACAAAAGGTATTTTTTGCTACCATTATTCCCAAATGTATTGAAGTTCACTTCGACTTCTTGCTACTTCATGAATAAAATAAATGAATGGAAAGGTTCCAAACTTCAATAGAGACCGACAAAGGTCGATCTGTTTGCGGGACATGTCGCTGGCGTGCGGTTGTGTCCACTCGGTTTGTAGCGCTATGCGATACTATATTTTTTATTTTGTCTGTATGTATATTGAATTTTGTAGCTTAATCTATAATCTTAATCTCACAAAATTGTACTGATATATTTATAAATATTCCGAAATTAATGTAATCTGAATTCGTTAAAAAAATATATTAATAAAAAAATACTTTTTTCTTCACTATTTTAAGTGCAATAGTTCTATTGAATGTAAGAACCGGTTCCCTGAATGATATGTAAAACAAATATAAAAAATATAAGAAAAAAGTACAGCAGCCAGTGGAAGCTCAAGCTAGTTAACTCTTAGAACTGCTTGACATGCTTTCCCATCGAGAGAAAATTTGCGATAATAATATATTTATATTTTAAGTTATGCCTTCTTGTAGTTTTTAGTATGTATATACTGATAATGTGACTGTGAACATGGGTTGATTATGTTTGTAGGTTATTCCCGCAAAATGCCGCAAATATATATATATATATATATATATATATATATATATATATATATATATATATATATATATATATATATATATATATATATATATATATATATATATATATATATATATATATATATATATATATATATATATATATATATATATATATATATGTGAGTTTATTAACCATTCAATTAGTTGCTCCCATCACCTTATTTCCATATAAGTGTGTACAGTTTGTAAGGACAATCTAGAGTTTAGACACTGCTTTCTCCACTTTCCGTACCATACCATTGTACCATAACAGTGTCAATATCATGATGTATAGTTTCCTTTTTATAAAAAAAACAGAGCTAATCTAAGCATTGCATAACCTACTTAGCCAAGTTATTCAATCTATAGTCTACATTGTAATAAATTATTTATATCTATCAATGATCACAGACTATTGTAAGAACAAATTGTAAAAAATATATTTTTTTAGCTTTACCAGGGTGAATCGAGAGAGAAACTAGTGTCCATCCAGATACTCCACTTATATCAAAATTCGTTGTGGTTTTTTTTTAGAATTCTAAATTAATCAGCTCCACAACCCATATACATAAAATACTGTAATATTAAGCGTATAATTCCAAATGGAATAATATAAATCATTAATGAATATAATAAGATAATCTCTTTACACGTTATATATCAAACATGGGAAAGAGAGCTAAGTGTCAACAAATTCCGTTCTCCGCTTTCCCAATTCGAGATATAACGTGTTGAGTGACAGAACTAAATACTACACTTCATTTTACCACAGAAAATAAATAAAAATTAACTTATTCATAATCGACTTTACAATTTAATTACATGTAAAATTTATCTACAATTAATTTATTTAAAAAATCCAAAAATATTATGAAGAAATTCATCAAATTCGAGTATTAGTAAGCTTATCAAAGTCATAGTGCAACTTGCATGTCAGTTGGGTGTCAAACCGCCGCGGCGACGGTCGCGTTAGTGTTCGTATAGTGTATACACATACGTGTAACGTGAAAACATTATTTGTATGTACAATTGTTTGTTTTGTTTGGATTTGTTTGGATTTTATTGTTTTAACGGTAAGGATGTTGTTGTTTTTGTTGGGTCTGGTCGTAGTGTTGTTTTGTTTTGTTTTTGAAGAATTGTTTTAGCGCGCTTTCTTTTTAGAGCTTTTTTGGAGTTATATGATATATATACAATGAAAGAAAAAGTATAGTTATATAGTTATATAGTTATATAGTTAATATAATATATTTTTTAAATATTAAATGAGTAGGTATAGTAATTACTTGTGTTTAAGGAAAAAGCGATAATAATTTGTAATATCCTTGTTATTTTTTAAAACTTTATTTTTAAATAAAAAAATATTCATACTATTTTATAATTTAATATTTTAATATTATTCTTTTTAAGTTATAACACGTTAACGAGATGGCGCTACGAGTAATATTCTGTATATAAAAGTTCTAAGTCCACATACTTTTTTTTAATAATGATAGTAGTATTCATTTTTGAATTCATTATTGTTTAAAAAAATATCAATAAATAAAATATATTAAATTAATTGTAAAGTAAATTGAGATTATGTGTTTTTAATAGAGCCATTTTTTTATTTTGTATATATATGTATATATATATATATATATATATATATATATATATATATATATATATATATATATATATATATATATATATATATATATATATATATATATATATATATATATATATATATATATATATATATATATATATATATATATATATATATATATATATATATATATATATATATATATATATATATATGTATATATATATATGTATATATTTCTTTTAGCATCAATCCTTCTTTAAGTAAAACTGCATTAAACTCAGTTGCGTAGTTCAATAGATTTAGTACTATTTTTGTAATATGTAAAAATAATGTATGAATAATAATATTTTAAAGAGAGTTTAAGAGAAATCCATTTTTTTATGGATTTTTTTATTATATTCTTCAAAATTCGAGAAGCTTTCATAACGGCATCATGTAAAATTTAAGCAGATCTCAATGGTTAACGATCTTATATTGCAAAAAAAATATGACTTATTTAGCGGTAATTTTTTTAATTCATATATTTTTATATGTTTTATAACATAGTATGGTTGTATGTTTTTTTAATATATCTTTGGTTTTACAATGTTGTTAAAAAGTTAAATAAGTAAGCCATAAAAGATATTAGCAAAAGCTACTTTTTCAATATTCATTTAAATTACAGGACTTTTGTTAAATTAAATTAAACCTTGCTTATATTTTTTAAAATACTTCAATTAAAAATAACCGTTAATATCAAACTATTTTTCGCGCGCTTTCAAGCCCTTATTTGTAATTGAAAAGCTACTTTTTTAAACAGTTCTTATTCAATTTACTCAAGCATGTATAAGATGTAATTATCGATATTTAAAATTATTTATAACCTATATAATTACACAAAGTAGATAAAATATTCCAGTTACTTTACAGAAATGGTCAAACTGCTCCGAATAAAGAAGTAACTAGCTCAAATAAATAACTAAAGAAAAAAAAAAGAATATGTCAGAAGCCTTATAAAATCACATAACTTCAGGTCTCTGCCCAGCTTTAAACAAACCTATAAAAAATATATTAACAAGTAGTTGCAACAAAAAGTAGATTTACGTCGAGATGAGTACATATACAAATATGTTGTTGGATTTCAAAAATCATTGGAAAATCAATCTTATTTCGTTAGCGTAAGAGCTGTAAACTTTTGAGGGGATGCCGTCTAAAATGTGTTTTGACAACAAGTTTTGCTATCTAACAAGTAAAGTTGACACAAAAATAGGCTATACAGCGTTCGAAATAAGGCTGTATTTACGTTTTCGTTTGTGCATATTAATTTTGCTACGGTTTTTGTATAACAGGTTAAGTTTCCCTACGTAATTAGGGCAGGTGTTCATATCGGGTCCTCTTATTTTTTGTTTTTTTTTTTTTTATTTTATCTCGTTTATTTTTGATACGAGTTCTTGGCTTGATTTTTGTTGTGGTTTCTGATGTATTGGCTTCATGTGACAGCTTTTAGCACTTACCGTTTTTGAAGCTCGTAGTACACTTGAAGGTTAAATAGGTATAAGTAACTTAAGTTAAATAGTAGGGAAATCCTAGATATATAATGTAGACAGTGAACGATAGACGGTCATACAGAGATAAAATATACTTTTTAGTTCTAGCGACCTGAGCTTAATCTAAAAAAACGTATTGTAATATAACATTTTTCCAATGAAACGCTTTCATATATCGGTATATATGTACATATATATTACTATAGAGATAGTAGCAGTATCCATAGATGATGTCCTGTCCTTAAAATAAACTTGTTTTAAAGCTTTATGTTAGATATTCCGGATCTTCGATTCACATACATATGTCGTCAAAATATAATGTACATCATATTAAATATTTTATATTTAGCTTCACGCTGTATCCCGCGCATGGCAGGGTAGGCAGAGGAAACCGTAGTTTGAAGTGTTAAGGACCTAGTGTTAAGACACTTCGTTCCCCACTCTCCGCCATTTGAGTTATTGCGTGTTGAGTGGCGGACCTCAACGCCGCGCTATGCTTTGTTGTTAGAGCGAAGAAAATGGAAATTATTAATTCTCATGGAGAGGGAATCGAATCCACAAACCTTCGCGTGTACAGGCAAGCGCTGTGCCTCTGCGCCACTACGGTCTTCTTTATAATATATTGATAATTTGATATAATATACGCCGGCAGCGCCACCTATCCGGCCCCATAGCATTTTCAAATTATCCAGGATATTATTAAAATTTATATACAGAATGTCATTCGTATCTGTATAGGCAATTAAAAGGTATTATTTCAATATTGAATCTTACATAAATTAATTTGTGAACTTTGAGGCCAAAACAACGTAACTACTAACTTACTGGCGTAGAGGCAGGAGATGTTAAGAAAAAAGTATCGTTGTAATCATAGAATGGGGCAGGTTTTGGATGTTTTTTTATCTGCATCCTGCATATAGCCAAGTAGGCAGATGTGTATAGTGCCGGAACCCAACGCTGCTTTTTTTCTAGTTACCAGTAAGGCAATGAAAATAACTCAAAAAAAGGAATTTTAATATTTTTGAATTATTTTCATTAAAACTTAAATTTTAAATAAATTTATTTTAAATGGAACATTAGCTTTTGTATCGTTTAAAATATTTAATATTATTAAAAAAGTCATAAATATATATATATATATATATATATATATATATATATATATATATATATATATATATATATATATATATATATATATATATATATATATATATATATATATATTGAGTGGCGAAACTCAATATACACAGCGTTACTAAGGCATTTCTCAATTATATAACTAAAAATGTATAAGTCATTTTTACTGCCTACTTATAAAAAATATTACTGTAGCAAATATGGACGTAAAATAAGATCGGTAAGATCAATAATCCATTCACATTAAAGCAGAAATAAAAATGATTGAACAGAATTTTTGATATCTATTTAGAGCATCATGCATATGAGTAATTACGAATTGCGTAGTATTGATATTGTGAGTAATATATAACATATATTTTAATATATATATATATATATATATATATATATATATATATATATATATATATATATATATATATATATATATATATATATATATATATATATGAATTATTTTTTAATACCGTATTAGCCTGATGTCTAATATCAAGAACAGTGTGGGTTTAATTTTTTTATGCACAATATTTTATTTCTTTAGTTTGGATGAATAAAGAGGGGTTTTAGATTTAACTTGTTTCCATTTACATTTTTATATGTAATTTAAAAAAATATATTATTTCTAAAATAATAAAATAAAAACGTCGAAACTATTTTACTATCACATACTCCTACAGTACATTTCAATATTTAACGCGAGATATGATCTGGACTTACACGCACATGACAAATATTGTTTAAGTAGTAACAGTATGAATTTTGCATTTATTAACATATATTTATAGCCATTTATGTATATTTATCATGTCTAATCACCATAATGAAGTCAAAGCCTGGTTTGAGATCAAATAACCAAATACAGTTAAATGGTTATTAATGATACAGCTATTATAAAATTAAAAATAACTTTAAAAAATCCATTTATACGCTATATAGTTTAATCTATTCATCTATGTAAATCCGGATCTGCATTTATGTATGAATTTACGAAACAGTCGTAAAAATTTGGACAAAGATATAAAATGTGGAGATTTTAAAATTAGCTTTATTCTGTATGCATTTAATTCTATTATTGTTTGATCGATCGATCGGTTGATTTCATAGTAAAATCACCTACGCATTTTATGGCAGTTCACCGTACAGTACCTATGCGGACGTTTGAAGGTCACACTCCAGTGGTTTTTTATATAAATGAGGCATAGGCGTTCAGTTAGTACAAGAAACGTAATATATAATAATATTAGTGAAAATTAGAGAGCAGAGTATCTTAACACTAATATCTCTCTCTTTGCTATATTATAAAAAAAAGTATATAAATAAATAATTAATGGCTGTACTTACGTATTAACCGCTCTAGGTAATTTAAACCGCGCTTGAATTCGTCGTTGGATGTTTAGGGTACCGTAAGTTCTTAAAAATACCAAATGGTACTGTATATGCATTATTTAATATTTTGGTAAAATTTGTTCAATAAAGGATACGCGTCAACGAATGTTTGTGCTTTAAGATTTTATTTATTCGCAATTTTTTTAACATACTGCGGCAAATATATCCTATTGGTAAATATATCCACAGGTAAAAAGTACAGTGTCAATGAAATATAAATAATTTAAAAATATTATAAACACTTAAGTATTTTTTTATTTATTATTTATATATTTTTTTATTTATCTTTTTTATTTTCTGTCTCGTAAGAAGATAAGTGTGGCGTTGAGTTCCCAACGGCGGCGCAACACACAAAATCTCGAGTATTTAGCGGAAAGTTGTTAAAAGATTGTAACTCGAGGTTTCCTCTGCCTGTTCTTTTACATATGGGATACAATGTGAAGATAAAAAAAAAAACTCCATTATATTTGTATATTTTTATATTTTATACAACTTTAACTAACTTAACTTACGGGGGACGAAGTGTATCAACACTAGATTCCTTCTGAGAGCCAGCATACAGCGTAAAGCTAAAAAAAATAATTTAACGATTTAACATACACAAATATTTTAAGTGCAAAAGTCCACATCAAGCTTTTAAAACGACACGCACAGATCTACCAATTATAATGTATGAATAAAATACAGACATATGAATTGACGTCGTATATCTACATACATCTACGTATGGATTTTCTTTCATTGTAAATAATTAATTAAATTTACAGTATTATAATACTTTGTTTTTTTTTTATTATTTATTTGATTAATTATATATATATATATATATATATATATATATATATATATATATATATATATATATATATATATATATATATATATATATATATATATATAGTTTTTTTTTGTAGAGCTTTATAAAATTATATTTTCCTAAAAAAATGTTACATTTAAAAATGAAATCTGTTACTACATTAATTATAATACAGCTTATGCCTGTGGCTTTGGAAACAATAAAGAATTGTATATGAGACATGACACAGTCTAAGCGTCCGAGGTAGGTCTGACCGCAAGTAAAGTGGGTACCATAGTAAGGGCTAATGTAATGAAATATAGCTTATAAGCTTCCTCGATAAATGGACTATACTATATGCTAAAGATTATGAAAAACTAGAAAATTAAGAAAATTTCACTTTCTATATTTAGTGTATACAACAAAATCTGTTAAAACCCAAAGGAAAGTGACACCTCATATTTACCAATTTTGGCACCTACCAATTTAAGCCGGACAAACGGACATATAAATTTTATCATGATTATATCGATTATTATTTTTTAACTTAAAGACGGGAAATCCTTAATTCTTTTTGCATATATCTATTCAATAGTACATGGTGTTGATGTCACTTTAAATTCAATAAACAGGTTTCAATTCTAGGATGCTTAGGAATGTGACTGGTATATCTAACTTTATGTATGCTATCTAAGTTCTTATATATTTTTCTAGGTTTAAATACTTTTATTACTTACACGAACATAGTCTATGAGCTTAGTTGCAGCGTTGACTAAATATTACTAGACTAGACTAGACTACTAATTCTAGACATTACCTAGCAAATTCAGTAGAAAATATAGAACGGAGAGTCTTAACACTAAGTTTCCTCTGCTTACACTGCTAAATTCTTAAGAAGCTTAGTTTGTTCAAACTTAAATACCTTTTTTGTTTTCTTTCTTTGGAGTGAGTAGAACGTGGTTTTGGGGCATAATTCTATTTCTCGCATACAGTAGGGTAGACAGAGGGAACCTAGTAATTCTACGTTGTTGAGAATCGAACCCAGAATCCCGTTGTGCTTATAATCAGACGATGTACAGGTGCGTCACGTTGGCATCGTAGCCTCGACGAGTAATTGATTATTAATTTAGAATTAAATATACTCTAACATATTTCCAATTTTACACTATACTTCACAGAGTGTCAAAACACTCCATTCCCCGCGAATAATTCTTTTCTTTGTACAAAAAATATTTTATATCATTCCTTCACTACAACTTTATTTATTTAGTTATCAACCAATTAAACCATGACATTTATTCCAGTGCCATGTCAAAATAAACGTTTTAATAAGTGTTCATTAATGGATCCTGTCTCTGTACAGGGTACAGTGAAGTGAGTCAGATTATAATTAATGTTTATGATGAATGCATTCAAATTTAAAATATTCGTTATTTAAATAAACTTTTAAAAGCATAAACAGGTGGTAGCTTTATACCATCAGGTCAGGAAGTAGTTATGCTGAGAAGAAAGTGGGTTTATCTCTTTTACCCTACTTTAAGCGGAATTGAAAATATTTGAAATATGAATAACACTTTAATATATTTTAATGAATATATAAGAAAAATATTATTTATTTATCTAAGCTAATATTATAATAGAAGACTTTTGTGTTTTGTATGTATGATTATAATGTTTTCACATAAAAAACTACTGTACCAATTATAAAAAAAAACTCTATTTGAAAGCTGCATTTTCACTGACTGACATAAGCTATACAAAATTTTCAAAAAAAAAGGTCCTATCAAAAAAGGGATCCTTATTAAAAATGCAATAATATAACCCAGAGAGCGAAAAATGAGTAATGAGTAGCTAGATGTATAGAAGTAGTGTAGTTCAAGCGGACGAAGCCGCCGGAGGGTCACTAGTATATTATATTAATATTGACTATAGGAGCCGTTGACTCGTAAATTATTCGTATTGCAACGAATTACAACGTAATGCAACGTGTACATTAGTGTATATTGTCACACATACGGTAGTGTGTGTTAAATTAATTTAATTTCTTTTAATTTATTGTATTTCAACATATATATATATATATATATATATATATATATATATATATATATATATATATATATATATATATATATATATATATATATATCTATATATATATATATATATATATATATATATATATATATATATATATATATATAAATATAGATTATGATTTAAATGAGCTTCGCGACTGACAAAGGATTTTATGTAAAAATACCACATTTACAAATTTCATCGAACTGTCTGCTACAATTGATTTTAAAGTAAGCTTTACCAGATTGTTAATTACCGATGGGTGGCGAATAAAAACAAAGGTTCTTGACCGTAACTAAGTTCCGAATAAACATTGTGGATTTGCCATGCTTTATGCTTGGAAATTCTTTTACCGGTTTCTTTCGGTCTTTTTGGTATATTTTTTATAAATAGAAATAATGTGTGTACCTATATGTATGACAGCTACAGGAAGATTATCATTTTTACCCGCATTATTTACATTTTTTTGACCATCGTGGCGCAGATTTACAGCGCCTGACTGTTAACACACTGTTTGTTGGTTTGATTCTCACTCGGAGAGAATGCATTATCTGGCAACACGGCGAAGTGCGGCGTTGAGGTCCGCCATTAGTGGCGGCATTGCATATTGAGACACTCAATGCGGAGAGAGGGGTACGGAGTGTCTTAACACTAGGTTCCGTCTACCTACGGTTCCCTCTGCTCACACTGATACGTGCGGGACAGCGATGACCTTAAAAAACAAGATATATTTTTTTTACTTAAATTTGATAATGTCTTGAAATTGAACATAAATTAAAAAACGATATGTTTCAGAACTATATCTCTAACTACCTAGTTATATTTAAAAAATATGTATCCTAAAATAAGAAAAAAATCTCTCTTTACAAATTATCGTTCAGAGCAATAATCGTTGCCTTTATAAAAATCTCCTTACAGAGATGCTAGCAACAAATTAATTATAACAAGAGCATTGTTTTTCCGTAGCTTGCTAAAGCTTATGGCTTTAGAGGTCAAAGTGCATGGAACAACAGTACACACCAAGAGACGTGGATTCGAATACCGCTAAGTTCAATATATTCCACGTTTTCTGAAATTATAAATTTACATTACATAGTATTTCTTTCTGTTAGCAAACTCCTTTATTCCAAAATACTTAAGTACAAATTAAATGACATCTCCGATCAAATAATATAGACATACCAGTTTATTACTGGTCACAGTAGGATACTGTTATAATAAAATTGTCTCATTGCTGTAAGGATGCCATAAAAAAATATACGCGTCGGGCATTGAACCCACACTTGCTCAAATGACGTCACTGCTATTGCCAATTATTAAGACATAAAAAAAACAATGAAATAAATGTGTCATAAATTAAATAAAGTCATAATGTATTTAGACCTTTGACGTATTTATAGCCAATACTATTTTTACATGAGATGATTCCTGCCAAATAATAAGATATGAAGAAAAAGTAAAGACAAAAAGTGCCAGTTGGAAAGTTTGTTTATGGGCTGAATACTTTATATACATAAAATTTTAAATTGAAAAATAAAATAAAGTATAAAAAAATTGCCATCCTCGTTCGATATATATATATATATATATATATATATATATATATATATATATATATATATATATATATATATATTATATATATATATATATATATATATATATTATATATATATATATATATATATATATATATATTATATATATATATATATATATATATATATATATATATATATATATATATATATATATATATATACATATCTTTGCGCACAAAAGTTGTAAAACAGTACATAAAATTTACGTTATAAGGGATGCGGGAAACCGTATAAGGCGACCGCATCGGATGCAACGTTCTTGCCTGCATATTGTATATATCAATACGTGATAATGTATTAGAGTTTAGTATGGACTTATGGAGGCATATGTACGTAGGTAGAGCGTTTTTGTTTCGAATAAATTGTAATTGTTACATTAAACCGAGGGAATGCCTTTAAAAATAGTACTGTGCTAGACATTCTCTTGCTATACTATTATTAAATGCTACAAATAAGTTTTAATGGTAAGAAAAAATATTTAAAAAAGAAATTGTTATAATACCATAAATAACCATCACATCAAACGCTTTCACTCTAGCTAAGTTTTCCTCTGATATATATATATATATATATATATATATATATATATATATATATATATATATATATATATATATATATATATATATATATATATATATATATAATATATATATATATATATATATATATATATATATATATATATATATATATATATATATATATATATATATATATATATATATATATATATATATATATATATATATATATATATATATATATATATATATATATATATATATATATATATATATATATATATATATGTGGTGGTGGTGGTGTACATTAGTGGCGCAGAGGGACAGCGTCTGCCTGTGAACGTGACGGTTTGCGGGTTCTATCGGGTAATTTTCATTTTCTTGACTCTGGCAATAAGGCAAAACGCGCGGCGTTGAGTTCCGCCACTCAACACACAAATCCTCGAAATGCGAACGGAGTGTGACGAAGTGGGGAACGGAGTGTCCTTACACTAGGTTCCTTGAGCCTGCAGTTCCCTCCGTCTACCCAGCTACGAGCGGTATACACCATGTTACTAAAAAAAAAAGAAAAAATATATATTTATCATAGCCACAGCGAACAAAGAAATATGTTGCTTTACATAATTAACTATCCTATACTTTATACTTTCAGTTATTAAATATATTATGATCAAATAAATAATAAATAAAAATTAACAGCTTTTATCGTGTTTACACTATACATGTCTTATCACAAAGCCTTAAATGTATTTTAAATGAACATATACTTTAAATAAATTAATACGCTTGAAGCACTTAGAAAAGAGTGCGTGGGTTCGATTCCTGCTTTCGGCATTTTATACTAATTTATAACGCGTCAATGTGTCAAAACTCATTTACTACATTTCAATCACACTTTTATTTATTACCATGAAATAAACGGTTCATTGGATAGTGGAGTTTTATTTAAAACAGGCTTTGTAAGTTTCTTTGCGGTTATATAAAGTATACGTATGTATACAAATGTGATACGGGCATGTGGTCTCATAGAAGATTATACCTTCAATTTTATCTTCTTTTTTTATATATATATATATATATATATATATATATATATATATATATATATATATATATATATATATATATATATATATATATATATATATATTGTGACAGACAGACAACTCACAATTGAAGATTACGCAGCGTAGGAACCTAAAATTTTGCATGTAGTAGTAAGCTACCACCAGCTCGGAGGGCACCTCTGCTGAGAAGACCTGACGAGAAACTCAACAGTTAGCAATTTCAGTGGAAAGCAGAACACGGAGTACGTGTATTATCATTACTTGCAGTACCGAATGAGTAGTAGATCACTTTTGTGGATTTTTTACAATATTTCTTTTCTTTTTATTGTATAATTAAGACTTTTTATGTAAGCAGATACATGTTTATTCACTAGGTATACTATCTATATAAAAATTCACTAGGTATACTATCTACGTACTTTTTTATATATAGAATTACATATACCTTCTGTACGTTAACGATGTAATGTGGCACGAGACTCATCCAGTAATGGTTCCCACGGTTGTGTACAAATCGATTACTTGTTTAACTGTTTTCTTAACGCTTCACGCTTTTTAATTTTACAATACTAAAAATTCTAATTATGAAAAATATTGAATTTTTAGTATTTCTGTCAGGTCTTACGTCATGATACTAATGTCAGCTATAGTTTGGTTTTATATAATGGTGAAAGCTTAATACTCCTAATGAAATAAAAACGTATATTTGTAAATGCTATGCTTATTTTTTATTTAAAGTGCAACAAATATTGTCTTACTAAATAAGAAAGAAAATATCACAGTTCAATCATGGCAAAAAGTATACTTATGTGTAACAAAATTCCACAAGGGATATCAGATCTTCCAATGGAACAATTTTAAATTAAAGTAAAAAATTTATTAATAAGTAAAGCGTATTATTCTATTCAAGAATATTATAAATCATTGTAAAGTATATTTCATAGGAGCAACTGTTGAGTTTCTCGCCGGCTCTTCTCAGCAGAACCTGCCTTCTGAGCCGGTGGTAGCTTCCTGTAAGACTGACACTACTGACATTCCAATGTAAGTTGACGATTCAAGATTCAAGCTTATAATGGCCTAATTGAATAAAGATTATTTTGATTTTGATAGAATTTTTTAGTGATGCATTTTCATGTATTTTAGCCATAGCGCAGTGGCAAAGCGTGGCAAAGCTGTAAACAAGATAGTTATGAATCTCACTCATTTCCTTCAGTCATTATCCCTTTTAGAAGAATTTATTATATTCATTTTGTTCGTTCTAGTAAGATATGCTTTGTCTTTTTCTCGACTTCCGGCGGAAACTGGACTGAGTGTCTTGACACTACGTTCAAAACACTCAGTCTAGCTAAAAGAATATAGAAAAAAAATGACAACCAGAATCCAGGCCTATAAGCTAGTATAAAAAAAAACTATAGATTAAATTGTCATAATAATGTCGACACTTTATATTAATTGGATATATCGCGCAATTAAACTGACATGTAAGCAACAAAAGAACGCACTCAGCGAAGAAAGCTTGTGAGGCTTCTTTCTTTTATATTTAATAAGATTTTAGTAGAAGGGCTTCTTAGCTACCGTTGTTATGAAGTTAGCAATTCAATTTTATATATTTGCCCATACATTTGCTTAGTGATCTAATTTTATATTCGAGTCCATTATGCAGCAGGAGATTATCTACAGGAAGAATCTTATGTTATTACATGTTACATGTACATGTTGAATGGTAAAATCAATCAATACTGTTTTAAAAGAAAGAAAAAAAGAACTGTCTAATATAAAAATATTTATTTAGCGTATATAAGATGCAACTATTTTTTTAAATTTCTTTGAAATCTATTGATTGATAAGAGAATTCGCTTTCTAAGGTAAAATATTTTCCTCCCATTTTGATTACTTACCCAACCCCAGTACAAAAGCGGTAGCGTCTGACTCAAAACGCGACGGTTGTGGGTTCAATGTTCCACTCTGGCAGAACGAATGATTTTTCATTTATTTTCATTATCCTCGCTCCGGCCTGCCTTGCATTGTCTTGGAAAGCGGATAGCGGGAAACGGAGTGTTTTAGAACTAGGCTTCCTGTGCTTACCCTGCTATATGCGTGATACAGCGTGAAACAACAAAAAAAAAGGAAAAAATCATGTAAAATTTATATATACATTTAAAATTAGACTCATTAGTGACAGATTGAAATATATATATATGTATATGTAAGAATAAGTATAAGAAATGATCAAAGGGAATAGCTTAATTTTTTTCCCTGCTTGTTAACAGTCCGTGTGTTTTGCCATGGCAAAAACAAAACGGCACGCTCTTTGTAATACAATTTGCATAGATACGTACGGCGCGGCTTTAAGAAAAACGTAATGTGGGACATATGGTAGGATATACCGTAGATTTTATCATAATTTAATATAATAATGTTATTAATGATAATATTACTTACGTCTTGTTGTATGTCAAGGTTATTTTTTGTATCTAGTGAAAACTTAAAGAATGGGGTTTGTTTAGCTTCACGCTGTATCCCGCATATAGCAGGATAGGTATAGGTAGCGGAGTGTTAAGAACATTTTGTGTGTTGAGTGGTGAAAGTCGATGCCGCGCTTTTATTTGGTACCAGAGCAATAAAATGGAAATAATTCATTCTCCTGAGAGAAAATCGAATCCACAAGCGTAGTCTTTAAGACACTGCCACTGTACCACAATGGCCTCTAAAAAGTAAAAACTATATAATTTGGACTCTTTTGTTGTTTTGTTTCAGAGTTACATCACACATATATATATTCTACATATTTATTTCAATTATCCTGTACAATATTGTTGAGAAATTAGAGAAAAGTTTTTTTTTTAATTTATTTATTTTTTACACTTTTGTTTACATCACTACTTTCAGGGATAGCTTTTTTATTATTTCTCTAATCTGCCATTTCTCCCGTAACCATTGCGGTATAAAGAACGATAACACATTAGCCTCTTTATTTTCTTCATAGCACCGATTAGAAATACTGTAATATGAAGAGAATGCCTTGATTTTGTAGTTTAGTGAAAATATTAAATTTTAGTTGTATTATTTATTATAATATTCATAAACTAGAATAGATTCTACAATCATCATATGTAAAATTAGCTAGCGTAAAATCACCTAGCGGGGTAGTCAGAGGGCACGGAGTGCCAAACGCTGCGGTCCACACATACCTCTTTCACCTCGTCCACTGTCATCAACCTCTTCATACATACTCTCCTCATGGAGTCCTCATTCTCAGCCATTATTTACACACAAAAAAAGAAAAATATCGTGACTTAATTTAATTTCGTCATTTACTTAAACGTGAAATAGTCCCGTATACTCCCATCACGACCTGCTATTTGCCTTTCACATTCTCATACAGCGTGTAAAGTGCTACACACGTACACAATTTACGTTTTCGTAATACGTTTTATATGTACGAGCAATATTGGGAGGGTTGATTGTTAGTAACATATTATTTAATTAAATATGTTTTTTTTATATTTTTATATAGCATATATATATATATATATATATATATATATATATATATATATATATATATATATATATATATATATATATATATATATATATATATATATATATATATATATATATATATATATATATATATATATATATATATATATATATATATATATATATATATATATATATATCAGAATGTTGTTTTTTCATTACATTTTATTCTACATGTGATGTAATTTCAGTTGTAGGTAAGAAAATCTAGTAATAAATTACTTAATTTTTCTTTTGCGTGGACTATGAAATGTTAAATCAGGTTTTATTTTGGAAAAAAACAATAAATTATCTCTTCTACGACTCGCAAAGTACTTACCGAATTGCCACTTGTCACTAAGTAACGGAAGGATTTTGAACATGTTAATTCTTGGCTATACCGATATTGAGAGCTAAGTTTCGGAAGCTAACGCAGCAAGCTGTATTTTATCGCAATGGATTAAAAAAAAAAACTATAAGTTCAATGAAGTTGAAAAAATAAATTTACAAACTTCTAACGTTGTTATGATTATTTGTAAAAGTTTTTACGTTAAAGCAAAAAGTTTTTAACAGGTGCGAGGAAAACTGTAAACTTTTTTAAATAGTGCATTTTTATGAAAGCCAAATAACTTCTGAGTGCAGTTAGGCCACGTTGTGTAATTTTATGACTTCGCTTCGACAATGTTAGTTTAGGGTTTATTGTAATTTTCTTTCAGCTTTACGTTTTATGTTGTACGTTAGTAATAGAATGGGAAAAGTGATCCTAGTGTCAAGACACTCCGTTATCTACATTCTGATTAAATTTGAGACAGTGCGTGTTGAGTGTCAGAACTTAACGACGTATTTCAATTGTTCAGAATGTGAACAAATTCAAAATTCAAATTTAAAATGTTCTTTATTCAAAAATACTTTTACAAGCACTTTTGAGTCGTCGAATGAACATGTCATTTCCACCAGCTGGAAAGGCAGTTGTGCTGAGGAGAGCACAGCAAGTGACGCCAAGAAGCTCAACATCTCTCTTTTGAATATCGATGTTATAATTTTATTATTAAATACAATGGCAGCTAGTCAGCACGACATTCAGATGTCATTTGTTCCACACATTTTTATCAATAAAATTTTCACCATTTTTACATTTGCTTTACATTTCTGTATTGGCAAATTTATGATAGATTGCAGAATTTCATTAATTAAAACATATTCACAACGGAATTTTATTAATTGTGAAGTTCCGCAATCTTTTCATATATTTATTTATCATATCCCCGAAAAAGGATCGAATCCACATCTATTGTGTTTATAGTCACACGCTTAACTTCCACGCCACGATGGCCTTAGACAGTATTAAAATGTTAGTACAATTTTATACAGATTTAAAAAATAATAATTTAGTTCTTAAATAAAATAAGAAAGTAGCTAAGTAAGCTAATTATAGATGCATACATAACATGCGGCTACGTTGAAATTTCTGTTCAGTTGTCACAGGTTTTGTTATTAGCACCTCTGTAAGAAAAAAAAATATACAACGTATCGTGAAAAGATGTTAAAATAGTTAATTAAGGATTAATATTTGATGAGAGCGGATTGTTAGTAAATAAATTATAAAATTTTACATACATATTTACATACATACATACATAGCTTCACGCTTTATCCCCAGCGGGGTAGTCAGAGAGAACGGAGCGCCAAACGCTGCGGTCCCTGCATACCTCTTCGGCCTCGTCCGCTGTCATTAACCTCTTCATACATGCTCTCTGGGGCGTCCTCATGCTTTTTACGTGACCTTCCTCTAGTATCTTCGACACTGTGTTTTCGAAGGTCAACCGAAGTCTCCCCTTACCTCTTTTACCACTTACTTTTGCTTAATATTCTTTTTTTAATCTTCTTTCATCACTCATTCTCTCGACGTGCCCAAGCCACCTGAGCACGTTCTTCTTCATTTTTACTATGACATCCCCGCTGGTACCTACCATTAACATTTTACTAAGAAAATATAATGTCATCATAATAATATCCTCTTCATCAGCATAATATGCTGGCCATCAAGGCGCAGTAGGACCCTGAGCATAAGCGAGATGAAAAAAGTTTAACGTTGAATTCCGCTTTCCAATGACTACAATTTGGGTGGAAAGCGGAAAGTCTTTATTTTAGAGTAAAAAATAGATCAGAGTCTACCACGTTCTCATTTTTATACAAAACTTAAAATTGCTTATAATTTCACGTTATACAATAAAATACGAATTATTTATGGATGACTAAATCAAATGAGTCGTCTAAGAAATTTTGGGACTTTATGGCTGTTTTAGTTCTAAGGTCAAAACTTGTTTTTTTTTACTAGCCAAATTCGCCATTCGATCGTATATTTACAATACATTTACACTTGGACGTGAGAAGAAATTCATAAAACATACTAAGTTGGCAAAAATACACACACACATACACACACACACACACACACACACACACACACACACACACACACACACACACACACACACACATATATTATATACACATATATATCGTTTGGCTAATTCTTTATATCTCATTTCGAACTTCTTGATCGTCCGTTCACGTTCGCTTTATGTGGACATCCGGTAGCAAAGCGAAGTTATCATTAGAGTCTATATATATATATAACAATTTTATACCATTAGGCTCATATTTAGCTATTAGTACAAAAATTTGTGGGTTCTTGTTGGTTCAACCTTATTTTCAACGATTGAATTAAAAGGAATGTATCTATAGAATTAAAATATTAAGTATAAAGTATTTTTGTACTATTTTTGCAATTTTTTTATTTACCTTGTCTAAAACCAGGCTATTTTTCAAAAAGTTAATATAATACAAACAAAGATCATTATAAATCTTAATAGGCCATTATGCCGTCCATTTTTTATAGTAGGTATAATAACTTTAAAAAGCTTCTTAAATACTATTATAGTAATATTTTAGGCCTCAATATCCTATAATTATTTGACAAAAACTATTATAATTGACGTAAAGTAGAAAGCTACTTGAACGCAACCATTTTGGATTCTTAATTAAGTGAGAAGTCTAAGAAATTATTTAAATTGATGGTACAGCTTAAATATAAATTGATTATTATTGAAATTATAATTGTTGTTGTTGTGGCCGTAGTGGCGCAGTGTGCTATCACACTGCCTGGTAACGCGACGGTTATGAGTTCAATTTCCAGTCGAGGAAAATGAATTAATATTCATTTTTTTGCTCTGGTCACAAGACAAAGCGCGGCATTGAGTTCCGTCAAACAACATGAAATGTGTCGACAAGCGGAAGACGAGGAACGGAGTGTCTTAACACTAGGTTCCCTCAGCCTACCTTATGTGCTATATGGGATACCTACAGTGTGAAGCTAAAAAAATGTTTTCGAAAAATATACAATACCAAAATATATCCGTTTTATCCGGTTATATAATTTAATTTAAATTCCTTTATTAAAAATAAATAAAAAAATGTAGTGGATAGAAAAAAGAATTTAACCGATGTGTTACTATTGGATTATTTTCTACTAATATCATATATACATATACATACATATATATATTACCGCTAAACGCTCAAACGAGTTAAGCCGTAATAAAAAGTCGATCAGATTCCTTAAACACGTTTTATAATTAGTAAATCTAATATATTGATAAACAGGCTTTTGCGGTTTGGGAATCATATTTAAAAATTAAGTGCTTTTTTAGACACTTGTGGCGTAGTTGTTATGTATAAGCTATTTTATGTAATTCCTAAAATAGATTCCATTCAGGTTCAATTTCATTTTTATTTGCTTTACGCTTTATCTTCTTATCAAAGCAAGGTAATGAAATTAATTCGTTTATTAGTATGGGAATCGAACCTAAAACTGTCATGTTTACAGTAAGAAGACATCTCAATGAGTTAAGAGGGCCTTTTTTCTAATGTTTTAAACTTTTAAGCTCCACTACTCAAAATATGTTGTAATTAAAATATATTAATTAAAGTGATACACTGTAAAGCTTTCAATATGTTAAGCTATGCTATTACGGAACTTAAAACCGAGACCTCAGAGCGAAGGCAAAAAAGACAATTAAAATATATCAATACTCAGATGGGAATCGAACCCATATGCCATTTCTGTATTTCATAATAACCGCTTCCATACTACTTGTAGTACCTGGATATGAAAAACTTGATTTAAACACGTCTCGAATACGCGTTACTCATTATGGATTACACTACCTATTAAATATAGGCATGTCCGACCAAGTAGGTATAGAAACGTGTTTTAATTTTTTATATAGGTACTTAAAGTAACTGTTATATATGTTGGACCTATAGATATTATGTTCCCTCATACGTTTACATTTTACAATGGTGATTAATTACTATTTTTTTTTAATTCTTACATATATTTGAATATTATTACAATAATTTACTAATTAATTTTGATAATAATAAAAAATATGTATTTTAAGCAACATCTTCTTGATTTTAGCTTTATTAGAAAAAAAACTGGGATGGGTCTTTTCACCTAGTTTCGAGACACTGCTGATCTTAACTGCCATTGATTACCAATAACCACGATGGCCTCAGTGTACTGATGGCAAAAAAATGTTATACGTTACGAGTTATTACCCTTCAAAGAGTTTTTTAACGCCACAGCGAGTGCACTGAGCAGGATTTGACGAGTGACGCTCCCTAGTATTCAACTGTGATATACGTACGGATAGACAGACGTATAATTTAAAACTATAAGGGTTCTTTTTTTACCTATTTTGATACAGAACACTAAAAATACTGTTACTAACATAAAAATAACACTCATATTTTATATTTCAATGTAAAAAGTCTAGTGATAGTTCATAACCAAGTCATTTTACTTCATTATTTCTCAAGACGCCCGTACTGAATAGGTCTTGCATCTTTGTATTGAGATCTTCAACTAAATAGAGTGGTTGTTTTGATGTAACCAGCACTATTGACGGAATTGAAAAGATTCTATTGTTAATTACTAGTACAGTAGTATTCTGGAATCTGGCAATGGCTCTGGAATTATTATATTGTTTAAGAGATAAATTCAAGGAAATTAATATATTGACAGTTGCGTCTCAATATATCCTCGAAAATGTTTTATATGTAAAAAAAAATACACAATATTAATACTAGAAATAGGTTGAAACTTACCGTGCATGTAACTCGATTGCATCGAGTCCGCAATTTCTTCAGGTGACAGTGTGTGGACTTTTACAATAGGATCCCAGAAAACGTCCGAGAATGTTCTTCATCACAATTTAAAAAAAATTGTGAAAAGACGTTTGTCTGTTTTAACACACAAATGTCTTTTCAAAGGTATATATTACCTAATTAATGATTTTGTAAATGATAACACACCTTGGGAATGAAATGCTCGCTCCAGTCTATCTCAAGCGTATCATTGTCATCAATGAATAATTATATAGTTGTAAATGACTATATAAAAAAAAAAATGCCCCGCTGAATTTCTTGCGCCGGTTCTTCTCAGGTCTGAGGCATTAACTTTAGGTGAACCGGTAGTAAAGTTTCTGACGTTCAAAAAATGAATCATATATTCTTACTTTGAATAAAATAATTTGAATTTTGAATTCAGGTTTCAATAGAATGAATGCTGTTTTTTTTATTATTAAAACCGAGATGTTGATTACCATATAGGACTTATATATACTATATATTACCATAGCGTGTATAGTGTAATTACCACATGCGCCATGAAGGCATCTACTATATAAATTTTTCCCTAACTGTATAGTAAAAAAAAAGTTACAAGACATGAAAAATAAACAGCATTTTACTGTTTTAGAAATTAAAAAAATTAATTGTGTACAAATCGTGTATAATATATTATATGAATATGTCAACAAGTTACGGCACAGCTTAACTAACATAAGTGGATGTGGCATCAGCGTTTGAACTAGTATTTTCTGTTTGCCTATAAATTTAATAGGAAGAGGAATCAAGTGAAGCTATTCTTTGAATATTTTCTTTTGCATATTGTTTGCGATAATATTATGTATATGACAAACTGTACAAAAATCTAAATTCTAAATACTTGTACACAAGCCAAAGTCTTCTATCGGAAACGAATTTCTCAATAATAATAAAAATTGATATCGACAAAATTTTAGCAAGTATTAAAGTCTTGTTTTTGTACAATTTATGAACACTTGTAAAATAGTTCTACATTCAAATTTATTAGCCTCCTTATGATGCTTCTTAAAGGAGAAATTAAAAAGTACATCGTCTGTCTGTAATCGCGGCGTTTGTGGGTTTGAATCCCATTGGGGGGGTTTGAGTTATTTTCATTTCCTTGCTCTGAGTAGGGTTTTAACACAAGATTCTATATATATATATATATATATATATATATATATATATATATATATATATATATATATATATATATATATATATATATATATATATATTTGAAAGAAAAAAAGTTATTTTCTTATAGGAGAAATTAAATGATACAATAACTCGATTTAATAAACCTATAAGTACATATTAAATGCCACATTCAAACACTCACTATTCTAAGTTAAAAAAGAAAAAAAAAAACAATAAGCCCCAGCTACAAGTAGCACAAGAGCTATAATTGCTTAGAAATAAAAGATAATAAATATTTTTATGACAGCAATAGATTTTGTCGCGTCGGTGCTAGCGAGCCTTTATATTTGTTTAGATGCTATCACATTGTTTTTTAACTGTGTTTTAATTTTAATGAATATTAATGTGGCTTTCATAGCATATTTGTATAATATGAGTTTTTATTATGGACTTTTGCGTGTTCAATAGTTATTTGGGAACATTCTCTATTGTTATTTCATCGATCTGGTAAGAAGACAAAGCGCGGCGTTGAGTTCTGCCACTCAACACGCTATATCCGGAAAATTGGGCGTTTAGTTGAGAAGTGTCTTAACACTAGCTTCCCTACACGGTATACAGCGTGTTTCGAAAATCGCAATAACTTTGAGAAAATGATGTCGAGGCTCTTTATGCCTACATTGATACTACCGATATTACGTTAAGGTAATAACATAATTTACACCTCTAGTACAATAGTATAAAAAAATTAATCGTATCAGATCCGAATCTGCCCCTCTTGTCAACCATCCACGATACCTCTCGATACGATATCTCTTAAAAATGAAAAATGAAAAACGAACTAAATTAAACACCTTTTTAAAATAGTGTACATAAAAAAGAGAGATTGATCACTAGGGGATACTAATGTAACTTCTTGTTTAAACGAAAGTTAATGCCAACTCAAGTTTATTCGGATGCATTCTAAATAACATAACTGTCTGGGCTATTCCTGGCACCCTAAGTCTTACAGCTGTTCAAATATATATCTTACTTTAATTAGTACTTTCTAAAGTATTCGAGACTGGATACATGCTGTGGTTTTACTTTAAAAATCAATTTGCGAATATCTCAGCCCTTTTTCGATTTTTAAACATGTCTTTATAATTTCATTTATTTGCAATATATTACTTATGTGAGAAGAAGGAGAAGAATATAATATACATTCTATGATGTCTAGAATAAAATTGGAAATCTGCATTAAAATAGAAACAATTAATATTTACGATTTGATAGTTATGTCAGTTAACAGCAGCATCTCATATAGGTGGAGAGGGTTTCCGCTGAGTTTTAGTGGGTAGTGTCGGGTTCGATGAGTCCCACAGTACCATTCCTCTGTAGGACACAAGTGTCCTACTCAGGCATGGTCTGCGTAAAAGCATTTCCCAGCGAAAAAAAAAAGGAAGCTATGAAAGCTTTTTCGTTAATATGAGTTTTAAGCATTAAAAGTATTAGGGGCTGAAATTGTAAAAACAACTTTAGTGGATCCAATATATAAAATACACATAATATTTAAGTTAAATATCAAGTTGTGAAAAAGCGTAGTTATCTTTAAAAATATTGTAAATAAATATCAATATACAAGCTTAATCAATGAATGAAATTCAATTCAAGCCCGTAGTGTCTGAGCTTTATAATTTTAGTATAGTATTTCATAGATATAGAAAATATAGAGTCATAGAAAAAAACATATCACAAAGTATCTAAAGCAAATGAAATTTCGTATATTTTTCATCCTACATCACCTAAAACATAAGCTAAAAAGATAGACACGACTTTTCAATCCAGATGTTGTATTAAATGGCTTAAAACGAACAAACTATGGTATATCTAAACTAATACTAAATAGATCTTATATATGTTCACATAAAGTTAAAATTCCATTGAAAATGAAAACGGAAATTAAATTTATACCATATCGTTGCTTTGTAGAGATACTTTTTGTGTAAAACGTTGGTTGTGAACAAAAAAATTGTGTGTGCAAATTTAGTAAGACGAAAGCGAAAAGGGAGTTTTGGATTTGGTTTTTCATTTTCACTCTGATAAATTCTGATATTTGGATATAAAAGTAATGTTTTCTATTGTAATTAATTTAAAAATATTTTAATAATATTATGTCGATACAATTAAAGTAATAGATTATATAAAAAAAAAACTTATGTGATAGTTACTATAAACAACATACAAAAACCTCATTTTTTTCCATTTTCGTTGGAATTTCGGGAAATCATCCCCTAAAGGGCCTATGCTCTACATGACAAATTTTAGGTTCCTACGCCGACCTAGTTTTGGTTGTATGTTGTCTGTCAGTAACGCTATAGTTTTATATATGTATATAGTTATGTGGAGTCAAGGGAAAAGCTATCTGTTTAAAATATATATTTTTAAAGGAACAAAGTTTAAAAACACCAAGTCACGATCAACTGTAAAGGTTTATACCAGATTTAGTTCTTATACTAAATATTTGTAAACAATAATGTCTAGTTGTAGAAATCATAAAAGTTATATATTATAAGACAAATGTATATAAAAGGAATTCAATACAAGTATTGACAACTTCCGTTTAGAATGGAATATCAGGTCGTTGACTCATACATTTTTTTGCGCAAATATTTTTATGACTACCATTATAGTATATATGTATTTAATTCTATAGGTTATCTTTTTTTAATATAAATATTTATAATATCTTAAATAACTTTCTCTTCTTTGAATAAACAAAGTGTGAGTTTGAATCCTAACCTGTAAGTAGTCTGTATAGTACAGAATGAATAGTCTTCCTCTTTTCATAAATATCCCTAAAACTCCCTAAATACTTATATCAATTTAATATGAACATATAATAACAATTAAGAACAATATTTGCCTATAACTAAGATCATTTCATTTACAAAAAGCTTCTATATGACGCACAACTTTTATGAAAGCTAACTACAGCTTTTGTTTATGTTTGTTTCGTAATTAATACTATTTCACAAGTTTTCAAGCGTGCGAGGACATGTTCTGAATGAATCATTAGTGGCTGAAATTTTTTACAATGACTCAATTACTATGGGAACGTACGTACCATACGTACGTACGTACGTATGTATGTATGTAAATTAACGAGCGTATCCCGTTTACACTTTGTCTGCTTGTTTTTGATCGTCAAAAGTAATACAGTATGCTTAATCGTTATTCATGTGCTTTCCGTTTTTATGGTTTACATTAAATGTAATATTATAAACTCAGTATTTTTTCCACATTTTTCTATTTTCTTGTTTCTTCAATTTGTCACTTCGTAAATTATAAATTCCTTGTCGTCTTGGCTGTTGTTAAATTTTATATGGATTAGGCTTAGCTCGTTCAATTCAGAATGAATACGATTGTATTATAATTTTTATATCTACAAACACTCTAGACATTTAAGATATAAATATATAGGCGATTTTAGTAAAATAGTTGTGATAATCCCGTAATAATGGTTATCAAATATTTTTTATTGTCATTACTGAAAGGAATTTGATAAATTGAAATCTTTAATACATTAACTATATTATATTATATTCAACATATATAAGTTAAGCATCAGTAAACACGTTCAAAATTTATATTTCAATTATATAATATATACATACCAATATAACGTTATCGTTGAGTTAACATGAAAACGTACCCCACAAGCGGTTAATAACATTATATCCTAGTTAATTATTCTAACCGCAAAAGTTAAATAAATGTAACAACACAGTTCCTATTATACATCGCCATAATAATTTTATACTTTGGCATTTACGATATTTTAGGTGACTCTTGTAATTTTGTATATAGAAGATCTATTATATATATATATATATATATATATATATATATATATATATATATATATATATATATATATATATATATATATATATATATATATATATATATATATATATATATATATATATATATATATATATATATATATATATATATATATATATATATATATATATATATATATATATATATATATATATATATATATATATATATATATATATATATATATATATATATATATATATATATACACATATATATATATATATATATATATATATATATATATATATATATATATATATATACCGTTTATTAATTAAAGTTGTATGTAGATTTTTTTTATTTGAACTTTACCGGTCATTGGAAATGTTAATAAAGATGGGTTTCTTAGATGTTATGTTATAAAGTAGAAATATTTTCGCTTAAGCAGAGATTCTAGAACATAGTGATGTATACGTATCTATGCTAGTCTTAATGAATAATAAATACCAAAATATAAAAAAAAAATTGAATTTCTTTAAATATAGGGCTCTATTGCGTAACTATTAGCTAAAATTTCACCAAAATATTGTGTAATAATAAAATTGAAAACTAAAACGCTTGAATAGCGTCTCCTTCTCTACCTAATTCACGAAAGATATGCACGATGATGTATAATATGTTTACATTTTAGAGCTAAACTTAGAAACCACGTTTTTATGTTTATACGTATACTGGGAATGTGATTCATATTTATAGCACTTTTCTTTTACCTATTAATAGACTAACATTTAAGTGTTTTCTTATCTTCACGCAATATTTCATTTTAAAGGGGCGAAACTCTACGCCACATTTTGTTGGGTGAGAACGTTTTATATATAGATCCCTTGAGTAAGTATTGAATTCAGAAACATGTCTATACCTGTCCAAACATATAACAGAGGATTTTCTAACATATAACAGAGGCATAGAAAACCTAGTGTTGAACCACTACGTTTTTCGATTTCTATACAAATTTGGGCCAGTACGTGTTGACTGGTGGAAAACAACGCCGCGCTTTGTCTTACTAGAGCGGAAAATGAAAATAGCTTAACTTCCCTAGTAAGGAATACGAGCTCATACTCATCGTGATTATAGTCAGTCTTTATTTACCACTGCGCTACGATGGTATTATTGGAGTAACATGTATTTTCCGCTATAAAAATGTCCAAAACAAGAATTTCAAACAGAATTTCATGAAAGTTTCCTTGAAATCTCACTTCCGTTGCATGACATCTAAGACACCGACGATATTTATAAATTTGTATAACTTTTCACCCTCAAAAACCACGTGTTAACCCTCAATTCTATACAGGGGGCGTATTCTAAAAATATATGCAACAGTATTCAACTGAATACGCGCCCAGTTGAGTCAGTTACGTCGCGACGCCGGCCCGTGCCTAAATACGCTATGGTAAATAATTGAGTACATTGTGTGATATTTTTACGTACGATTTAAGAATTGGGTGAGTTTTTATTACTATTCTATTCTAGTTTAAATATATTTAATATATATATTTTTTTTATTTTGTGAGTTTAAATAGGGTGTTTAATAAATTTAGGCATTTTAAAATGAGGCATGAGTCAAAAATTCAAAATAACAATCGTAACGTCTCCGCAAATAAAATTAAAAGAGCGTTATAACCTAGATTTTTTCTTTTTCTACCTAATGTTCAACATTTCACATTGTTGAAATGGTTGTATTATATTACTTAATAGAAATATATGAAATATAATGTGGGAATCGGAGTATCTTAATACTAGGTTCCCTGCTATATGCGGAATAGATCGTAAAAAAAGTATATATATATATATATATATATATATATATATATATATATATATATATATATATATATATATATATATATATATATAAAACTCAAGTGTATTAGTTTAAGGAATTTTAGAAGGCGGTTCTAAAAATGAAGTACATGGAATGAGTGCTCTATGTATAGAACAAATATTGTAAATGTAAAATTTTATGATACTAGATTTCCATTACACTAAATTCTAAATGAATGAAGTGATCTGCATGAAGTTCAACATAAACAATAACTTAAGTACTAGTTTTTCATCATTCTTTATTAAGCATATTCAAATTTAGAAATATTTTTTTCATTACTTGAGTTTGAGAAAGCTTTCTTCTAAGCTTATAGCAGAGATAAACTTTAATTATCTTTTATCATAAAACAATGTTTAAATATTGGCTACTACTAAACCTCTGACTGACTGGCTGACTGAATCACGCTAAATATAGCGAATAGTTCGCTAAAATCGATTCTAAGTTGTGATCGGACATGCCGGACAAAATCCGAATTGCAACGTTAAGAATGACTGACATGTCAGTCATTGTATGTATGTATACAAAAGTGTGAAAAGTTCATCACTTCTATTACGCTGTCATATACCTATATTATTATAAATACAGGGTAGACAGAGGAAACCTAGTGTTAAGATACTCCATTCCCTACTTCCGCGTAATTATCAAGACATTGCCTTTTGTGTGGTGGTAATACTGAGCTTTGTCTTTTTACCAAAGCAAGGAAGTAAAATAATTAATTCCTTTAAGTAAAATTCGAACCCATAACCGTCATATTTACAGTTAGACCTTACAAGTCTCAAATAAGATTTAAAAAATCACGACTTTTCTATAAAAGTATACAAGAGAAGCTACATACGTAAGTACCGACATATATCTAAACACATCGCTTCGAAAATAAATATTTCTATCTTGACGAAAGTTTGTTTCACTTAAGCTCTTATGAAAACAGCGAGCTAAGTGTACCAATCTGTTATATTGTTTAATTTAACCAAGCACTGGTACCTGCACTTCTTAGGTCAATGATACTAGTATTTCATCTTAGTTAATTTTGTTTGAAGAAAATTAAATACTCAATAAATTCTAATAAAAATATATGGTATTATAAACTCTACAGCATATATATGTGAATAGTGTAATTTTCATAAAGGTCCGGCGTCACAAAAGATATAAGAAATTAAATTCAATTAGAATAATATAAAAAAAATATATATTATTTGAAGAAGTTTACATACTCAGCAAATATTTGGGTTATAGTGGGTTTATTGTTAGATTTACCAAAGTTAGCCCGATTTGAATCTTGTTACATGGACTCTTCCTAGTATATTATTATTACATAATTTTACAAATGCTAAAATTTAGACTAGAAACTTAAGAAATTGATTAAAATGAAATCTTCTAAAATTTGAAACAATAGAATCTTGATTACACTAATGGTACTTTATCAATTTTAAATATTTAACTGTTTTACGGGCTTCAAATTCTTCATACATATATATACAGTATATTTGAAGATAATAGAGGGTCGTCTCTTTTTATGCTACCTTCTCTTCCACATCCAAAAAAAATTTTTTCTTTACTTCTAGAACTTATTTTCTGTATAAACCTTAATCACCGGATGTGTTTCCTTACATACCTTATTATTTTATCACATACATATGCCATTCGTTGGATCGCAGTGTGTAGTAGAAATATAATGTTGACCGGGGTGATATATTTTTAGATTGCTCTCTGTGCATCTCACAAGATCCATGGAAAGAGGGAGAAAGTGAAATGCATGGCGAGTTATATTGAATTAAATAAAATGCAACCTTTGTGGTGCAGTAGCATAGTGTCTAACGGTAACCGTGACCATTGTAGGTTCAATTACCAGTCAAAAAGAATAATTAATTTTCAATTATCTCGCTCTGACATCAAAACAAACAGCAGCATTAAGTTCTGCCACTCAACACGCATTTTTTTAACTGCATACGGAGAATGAAGTATCTTAATACTTGTTTCCCGATACTTATCCTGCTATATACAGCTTAGAGGCCAGGCGCAGTGAAACGGTGTCATCCCCTGGGGAAATAAATTATTGACAATGTCCCGTTCTGGCAAGACAAAGTTCCTTAAACTTGCACCAAATAAGCAAATAACAAAATGTCTTCACATTTCATTAAAAAAAAGCTCTTTAAAAGAAGCATACTATCTATTTACTAAATGATTTTTAATAAAAAAAAATCACACAGAGAATTTAATGAAAAAAAATATATAGATTTCAACACGCATGTGGTCGTCTTTAAATATGTAAGAGTTCAATGCTCTTACAGATATAGATGAGAATGGAAAACAAAACTACAACGCAGCGACGCCGCCGTCTCCATCCCTAGCGCGCTCAAAGCGTTCAGAAGAAAGGCAATTAACGCCAGGAATTTCCTGAACAAATCCCCTTTGGATTTATATCGTCGTATCACATGCTATTATACATAATGTAATCTTCTGTATAATATGTCAAAGCGATATCTATTTGGTTGTTTTTCAATACTGTAGAGACGTTTTGGAACTCTACGTTCACCTTGTGTTTGCTAGCCTTGATTAGATGGAAAATTAATAAGTGTATATATATATATATGTAGTGTTTTTATCGTATATTCTATGTGTCTAAGTTATTTCATTAAAGAAACGAAAGAAATATATTATATACAAATAGAATATATATATATATATATATATATATATATATATATATATATATATATATATTATATATATATATATATATATATATATATATATATATATATATATATATATATATATATATATATATATATATATATGTAAAGTAATTCATATAAGCCTAACCAACGATTGTCCCATTACTGAGTACTGAGTACATTAGAGACTGAGAGACCAACAACCGAAATTACGCAGCGTAAAAACCTGTAATTTGGCTTCTAGGGTCCTTGGGAAGTGTAGGGGAGCAAAGGAATTTTTTTGCATTTCTCTTTTATTTTATTCGAAAAGGTTTTAAGTTTTATAGTCCACGCAATTAAAATTACGAGCTACAGCTACTTATACTCTTATTGACATTGTAATAAATAGAGATACGTCACCCAACACGCTAGATAAGTAGTATGAACGTTATTTGAGATCAATTATTATTAATACACAATAATTATTACGAATATCACTCTTTAATTTATGTATTTTTTTAAAAACTATTTTATTAAGTTTCGCAACCCAATGTTTGCTATATTGGCTGGCAGAATTTAACACTTTATTATATTACTTTGTCCACACAAATGGACAAAAAAAAAAATACTTAAAGAATAATAGAATTTCGACGCAGTTGAAGACCGCATGGCATAGTGGTCGAGAGCGCTTGGATGGTTTCCACGAGGCGCGGATTCAAATCACGGTTCAAATCAGTTTTCTTTAAATATTTCACCATATTCCATAAGCAGAGTCGAATCCAAGTACCTACATATATAAGATTTTTACAAATCCATCGTGATACCATGAGTTGCACTAAATTAATATATAGTACTAAAATCGATCCAAATATACCTTCTTCCTACAAATTGACCTAGATAAGTGCCATTTTCATACATTTTATCTAACAAATTTTGTCTATTAACATGTTTATCACACACTGTACTATATGATACTGATATTTGATACTTTTTGCGATAGACCGCACTGCCAGTATTGCCATTACAAATATACGAGGGGCGTCGGACAAATGACAATAATTAATTTGCGATGATAGAGCGCTGTTCAGACGTGAAATTTCGATAGTTAATTAATGTGGTAGCGTACGGTCTCAGTTTTAACCGTGACTGCTATTTATATAGGTGATATTATTATTTGAATTAAATTGGACATTTTTTGTATGGTGAGAATGTTTATTTCTATGATTTTATAATTAATAATTTAACATATTACATATAATATTTGTAAAGTCTCTAAAATGTGGAGAACGTAGTGTCTTAACTCTAACTCTTCTCCTTGTTATAATGTGTAAGATTTTAAAAAAAAGAAAAAATAATGGAAACATTTGTACCTATAATAACTATAAGAGTCATTATCATCAATACCATCGTATTAGTTCATAGAATAGATGTAAAGTGTAAACTAACTTCATGGGAAGCGGCACCATGTTGTCCGCAGCCGATAATTAACTTAAGTACAAAATTATAAAAAAAAAACCATAAAAAGTTAGCGTTAAAATAATATTTGTTGGCCACATGTGTCAAAGTCGCTGGAAGTGACTTGAGCTTAGTTTATGTACAGCTTTTTTTTTACCGTCTTTCAATGTATATGTTTGTTTGTTTCTCTATTAATCTGAACTTTATAATATTTTCATATTATTTATATTATATTACTCTACATTTTATAGTTTTATCTTTTCTAGCTTTTTTGTTAAACCAAATGCCTTGATGTGATATTAGTCGGGAAAAATTTAAATAAATTCAATTTTTCTTTACGCACTTCATGATTTTTTCTATATAAGAGGGTAGACAGAGGAAATCTAGTGTTAAGACACTCCGTTCTCCACTTTCCGCCTAATTTTCAAGACATTTCATATTGAGTGGCGAAACTCAATATGCACAGCGTTACTAAGGCATTTCTCAATTATATAACTAAAAATGTATAAGTAATTCTTAGTGCCTACTTATAAAGAATATTATTACTGTAGCAAATGTGGACGTAAAATAAGATCGGTCTCAATAATCCATTCGCAGTAAAGCAGAAATAAAAATGATTGAACAGAATTTTTGATATCTATTTAGAGCATCATGCATATGAGTAATTACGAATTGCGTAGTATTAATATTGTGAGTAATATATAGTATATATATATATATATATATATATATATATATATATATATATATATATATATATATATATATATATATATATATATATATATATATATATATATATATATATATATATATATATATAAGATTAAGCATTTCAACCCGTACCTCTCCTCAACTGTCTAAGCACTATCAATAAGCATTACGTTCTCCCCCAACTATGTCGAAATTTTTATAAGTATGCTATAACTAATTTATGTTGTTGGTATCTTTGTAGAGAGATTTCGGTAAATTTCTTCTATCCAAAGATATTACTTTGAAAAGAAATTTTTTTTTTATTTGACACCAGTAAAAAAAATTTTGGTAGTCTGAATATATTTTTTACTTACTTTAGAATAAAACTAAAAACAATAAATAATATTTTTATTAGATAATATTTTATATGAAATTTTAATTTAATTCATCCAGTATTGATTGTAATATGATTTCAAACCATAACTTGGGTATCTCAAGTGTTCAACGAAATCGTGCCTTATGAAGATGTTCTTCAGATAAAGTTTAAAAAAAAATACTTAAACGTACTTAAATATATCCTGTCAGTTGAAGAGGTGTCAAATATACAAAAAAACCAAGTGTTTCAAGATACTGCGAAAGTTAAGATGACAACTTTGGCAAAAAATATTGTTTATCGCTTATTTATGCAAATACTCATTTTTAAAGCATATATAAGTTGGTGGGGTCGTATTGTGACAGTGTCTGACTGTATGTACTGTTTACACGATGGTCGTGGGTTTTATTCCAATTCGGGGGACTGAGTTATTTCAATTTGGTGAGATTTGTCTCATGGTTTTAATTCAATATAATATACATCCATGTAACACGTAGCACTTGAAATTTGGACGAAAATATGGAGAACGGAGCCTGCTAAATGTGTAAAGCTAAGAATTAGTAATTAAAATTAACATCTATATTTATATTGATTTTTAAAAAATTGATAAGACATTTTCGTAATATTTGTTTTTGAAATTTTATTTCAAAAGTGACAAGTTAAAAAAGAAATATATACATAAAACAACTGAAAATAAAATGAAACATATAATCATAATATATACATACATACATATATACATATACATATACATAATATACATATACATAATATACATACATAATATACATTTACTTATATATAAAATAAAATGAAAAAGCCAATCTAAAGTTAAACTGCCACATCCATTAATAACAACTTCCTTTGCAACCACATGGCTATGACAGATGCGGGACAGATTACTGTGGTCTATCTATTTGTGAAATATGGCGATAGTATTGTATCCATTATATTATACTATTGATAAAAATTTAATTATAAAAAATATGAATAATTTCAATTCATACATTTATATTCAATTTAGAAAGTTTTTGATTGTACTTAAAAAAATAATAAAAATAAATAACTAACTTTCTATCTATCTTCTATCTCTGTTGCTATCTTTTTCTTTCTTGATAATGCCATCAAAAAGATAATATAGTAATGTCCAAAATTGACAATGCGACTCAAATATATTCCATGGCATTAAAAACTATAGAAAAAAAATATGTTTTATTTGATTTTTCACTCAAAGTATATATGTAATTTTTCACTCAAAGTATATATATAGAATATAATTTTTTTTTATTTCTATGATTTGTTAGACAGATGTGTTACAGGTGAAGGTGTTAGGTTCCGTATCTCAAACACACACAGTGTATCCTTAATGGGAAGTTGATAATTTAATGTCTTAATAATTTACTCTGTAAAAAACAATATAAGCGTTATTTTAAATAAAACCACGCTATAGCTTTGAAGGCTTATAATAAAAAAAAAAAGAATTAATTCGTGTATAACTAAGGTTAAACTTATAAATTTAATGATTTCATTAATTAGATACGATCGTTAGTACATTATTGTGGAAGCGCATAACGAATTACTATATACAAGCAAAGATGTTAAATTGGTACTTACAATTATTGTTGATTAAATAATATTCATTTAGTTTTTGTAACTCTTGGACCTTCACTTATCTCTCATATTAGGATAAGGAGGATAAAGAGGATAAAGGATGAGGTATAGGGGGAGATTGACGCATGTAAACTATAGTCATGTAAAATTTATAAAAAAAAAAGTACAAAAATTCTTATCTCTAAGCCATTATCGTAGGTAATAATTCGTTCAAAATCATATTTATTATATATATCATTTTTATATGCTATACAAGCATTATGCAAAGATATGAATATGGTTAAAATAATATATAAGTAACAATATTAAATAAAAGCTAATGAACTATCTAATTTAACGTATAATCGAGCCCGCAACCTTATCCCGTTTGTTCCCGTTCCCGTTACTGCTTCGGGAAATCCTCTCTTGATTTCCCCTACAATTGCTAAGGGCTCTGTATGAAAATTATCAGATTTACGCTACGAAATTTCGTCTGTGTGTTGTCTGTCAATCACTCAGTAACGGATGAGATATATATATATATATATATATATATATATATATATATATATATATATATATATATATATATATATATATATATATATATATATATATATATATATATATATATATATATATATATATATATATATATATATATATATATATATATATATATATACGTGTTTGTACATTATATATATGTAGGTTTTCTTTATGTTTTTTTCGTTGGCAATCAATGTGGCAATTAAAACAAGAAAAAAACACTTTGAAATATTAATAACGCAAGCTTTAAAAATGAATTTATACCAAACTACACTGTACACTGGATAACAGTTTTATTAACCCTATAATTAAAAAAATAACTAACTAAAGGCTTCTTTCATATCTTTCTATCTTATTCTTTCCAGATAATGCCATCAAAAAGATAGCATAGTAATGTCCAAAATTGACAATGCGCCTCAAATATAAGCCATGGCATTCAAAACTATAGAGGAACGTGTACGAAATGATACAAAATACCAAAATAGATCGCACAGGAAGTACGTCGGGCCGGACGCGTGCATTTGGATTTTGTTGACTTTTAGTTTCTCTCTCGGTTGCCATGGTTACCAGGAACAGAGATTCGCTATGGAGCCACAGGATCAAGTGAGTTTTTTTTTAAACTTTTTTGTATGATTTTTGTAAAAATGTTGTATATTTTGTGTTAAATTTGGAGATATTAAGTCAAATAGTTACTAGTACTTTAGATTGTACTGTAATGAATTACTTGGTAACTTTTACAAATGACTCAACCCCTACGGGATAAATTATTATATAGTCTAGACTTACATTGTCTATTTTTGAGTAATGTAACGAAAAACAATAATATTGAAAATGTACGTAAGAATTTTTAACAAAGGGTACAGGTTTATATATATATATATATATATATATATATATATATATATATATATATATATATATATATATATATATATATATATATATATATATAAAAAAATTAAACGGTTTAGTTAAAGTTATTTCAATATATATTTCTAACATATACAATTTTTGAACGCAGCGAAATTTATTTACTTATTTACTTAAAGAATAAGTAAATTATTGTCTTTGTGGATAACTTCGTCCAAACAGACACGATAGTGCTTGCTACTTCTCAGGGCCAGAGTACCCTCTTCCCTCCCCAACCGGTGTCGCTGTCAAGGCCAATAGGGCTAACAGCATTAAACTCAAAAAAAAACAAAAGGACAACTTCGTACCGAAAATTCATTCTCCGTTTTCGGTCCAAATACAAAACATTGTGTATAGAAAGGTGGAACCCAAACGATATAATTAATTATCTTCAATCGGAATCGAACCTACGAATATCACGTTAATAGACACTGTCTCACTGCACCATAACAGTCTCAAAATTGAACATCAATAATAAAAATTTCAAATAAATAAACATATAACTGAAAATGTTAGACAAATTAAAAACACAACTCGTACGTTGTATAGAATAAATTAATAATTTTAATTAAAGCTAAATAAAATGCACCGTTATGAAATATTTTACGACTTTTCTAACGACAATGGTTATCTATTCGGGTCGGTGCACTCATAAATTTCTGATTGTAAACAAAAATATTTTATAGTACAACACTTATAGAATTAATGTGCTTAGAGCAAATAAAACCTACGTATATTTATTAACTTTGTCGAAAAGAAACAGATAGCTTTATGACATATGAGTTTCTCTGTAAAATAAAGTTAAGAACAAAGTGTTTGACACTACCCTCCTATGTGGAAGGAAGCAAACTAAAACAATAGCTTTTTCTATGATGGGCTAGAAAGAACAGCTTTAAGCTATAGCTAATATCTAAGATATAGGTATAGGCCTTATATCGGCAAAAAAGGAGAAATTTCACACGTGTGTCTTGTTTTTTTTCAATATACGTTTAGATCTTTCAAATTACGGACGCATTAAAATGCGGTTTTCACTAAAAGATAGATTGGTATATGATCATTACTTTTATTTATAGTAAATGATTATTATATTGGTGTCAGTAAGTAGCCAAAGTCACTGGTAAAGCATGTGTAAAAATAAAAAAAAAAAGATTATGAAAAGAGAAAGAACGTGTTTTAATATTTAGCTGGTAAATTAGATATACGTAATAGTAAAATTTGATTAATTTTCAAATAGCGTTAGTTACAAAACACTCGTAGTTCGACAGCAGATGCCAAATAATGTTATATTAGAATAATTCAATTCAATAATTAAGTTGAACTAAATTAAATTTCTATTTTTACTATCCACTGTTTGAGATTTAAATGAGTTCAAAACACAAACTGTAATAATATTTTTGATTTATAAATTAGCATTATTTGCTAACTTTGACTTTGAAGTCAATATATATATATATATATATATATATATATATATATATATATATATATATATATATATATATATATATATATATATATATATATATATATATATATATATACATATATATATATATATATATATATATATATATATATATATATATATATATATATATATATATATATATATATATATATATATATATATACTAATATTACTACTAGATTGCTAGATTGAGTTAAAAAATTAACTGCAGCTTTATCTACGTGATCAATTGAAAAGAACAAAGAAATGTTGCTATATGAAATATTCTTATGGTATATCGGACCTATTCGTATATAGAGCATATATGATACATATCACTAGATTTGACTAGGAAATGAAATGCTTAATTAAGATAATAGTAGTCTGTGTAATTTCATAATATTTTAAATCTCTTTACAAAGAACAATTATACTTACAACACTTTATACTTTAAATATTTACAACACTTGCCATGAGAAAGAAGGACAAACACATATACAATTTTGTATTTATAATATTAGTACAAAATATGGATAATAAAATCTTTTAGGTGTAAAAACCATAACCATAACCATTAGTATCAAAAGCTGCTCTTCCAAAAGCTCAAAATTCTTAAAGCACACGACAGGAAAGTTTCATCATAAATTATCATACATCTCGCATAATTATAACCAATGAATATGGAATAGGATCCAAATGTAAGTTAGCTACTTATAGTTTATTAATAAAACCGTCGACCTTGCTGTTTTACTTTGTAAACATTGATATTTTGCGTGTGGTGTTTGTGATGGGCGGAACTCGATTTTTTTTAGAATCACGCTGTATCACGCGTACAGCAGGGTAGCTGTATATCGGGTAGGTAACGTAGTGTTAAAGCGCTCCTTGCCTCATTTTCTACCCGAATTTAATCCATTGCGTGTTGGGTGGCAAGATAAAATATATTTTAAATGTCCTCCTCTATGTGGAAATTGAACTCTCAACTATTGCGTTAATAGTCAGATTGACTGACACTGACTGACTGTACCACGATTGCTTCAAGAAAATCCAGCTCGTATATCAAACCTGTAACCATAGTAAATCTTAAACTAATCTAACTATATCACCCGGATGATAAAAATATAATGGTCAAAAATATTTGATTTAAAACTTTTTCATTACAATCTCATGTAAATTGAATAATTGCATTATTAATTTGTAATATCTTTAAACAGATATACGAAAATTATCAAATTTTACTTTCCCTATAACTTGAATAGATATTAAAAAAAATTAGTATCCACATTGTCTTATCTTTCCAAAGAATCAACGAGTATGTATTGAGGTTAACTAAAATTAAAAAATTCTATAGTTGTATTTCAAATCGGCCCCGATTCCAAATAACGGAGCTACATGAACATATTCAAGTTAGATTGAGTCAAAGTTGTTAGTCGCAAGTCTTGCGTATATATATATATATATATATATATATATATATATATATATATATATATATATATATATATATATATATATATATATATATATATATATATATATATATATATATATATATATATATATATATATATATATATATATATATATATATATATATATATATATGTATTAATAAATTAGTTAAAATTAATTATACTAAGATTATCTACATTCTAAACAAATCTATGAACATTTTTAATAGTGGAATTTAAATCAACGACTGTCGTATACAGATAGCTTTCAGTGCATCATGTTAATTTATAGTCAAGAGAACTTGTCCTCTTTTAGTTCACTAGTGTTGTGTCAGCGGTTTCGTTTGCGATTGTTGCTATTTTGCTTGAAAAATAAGGTTGTACTACTATATCACATTATTAGATATTTTTAGATTTGCTCATATACGAGTATTATGTATATAAAAAAGCTTTCTTTTAATCATTCCTGCAAAACTGCATTAAAATCTGTTTAGTTAAAAGATTTAAAGTCACGTCGATAGAAAATTTGTTTGATTTAATGATAAATTAAATGCTAGTCAAATTAAACAAAGTAGTTGTATTTATATGTATAAATATATACATATATATATATATATATATATATATATATATATATATATATATATATATATATATATATATATATATATATATATATATATATATATATATATATATATATATATATATATATATATATATATATATATATATATATATATATATATATATATATATATATTAAACATAGCTATTATATTTATTTAGTGATTTTAATTTGTTATATACACCTAGTGCTAGTAAGGCAGCTCCTTACTACGTATTTCTTTTATTCAACAGAGAGAATCAGTTGTTAAAAAAAACTCTCCATTCATTTTTTTTAAAGCAGTCCTAATATACTCCACATACATTTTGTGTACAATTACATACACACTTTCTAACCATGTTTGCGTAATTAATTCAAGTATTATTTAATTTAAGTAAACATAATAAAGATTTTCTTCTTAGCACGTGTTCTATCGCCGAAAGCCTATAAATTATACGTTAGAAATGATATGATTTGACTATGATAATTATTTTGTTCATTTACATAGATATCTGTTTAAATAAGATATTTATTTACAAGTAATTATATATAAGGCTTATCTATGTAGTATCTACTGATTTAATTTCATTTTGGAATAATAATGTAATTGACAGATGAGTGTTTTATAATTCTAAATGTATTACAAGTTTATTTTTATGGAAAATTGTTCTTTAAAAATGAAAGTCGTTACAACTTAAAGCCGTAGGTACTTTAACTAAGTAAACTTAAAAAAATATAATACGATCTTATATGATATGAGATTGGACTGATATGGTGACACACGTAACTAATCACAGTTGTAAATATATTTCGAATTTACATTAAAAAAGAGCAACTGTTGAGTTTCTCGCCAGGTCTTCTCAGCAGAACCGTCCTCCGAGCTGGTGGTAGCTTAGCCGAGGTAGCTAGCTAGTAGGACTGACAATAGTGACACTTGTGTTAATTGACGATTCGAAAGTGCTTGTAATAGCCTACTTGAATAAAGAATATTTTGATTTTGATATAATATATATATATATATATATATATATATATATATATATATATATATATATATATATATATATATATATATACATACATAATATATATGCAACATATACTGTGATTCATCGCAACAGTGTAAATCGAAATTCTCAAAATAATTTTTTTTATGTTATTTCAATCTTTGGCTTTTGAGGCCATTGTGGCGCAGTGAGACAATAATTGATTAAACCGTCTCAGTTTTAGTCTACGTCATTTAAAACGTAATATTTTGAATTCAGAAGGGAAAATGTAGAACGGAGTGTATTGCCATATACAGTAAAAAAACATAAGCAACCTCACTAAATGACTACTAATTTAACATACCAAAATGACGTTAAAAATGTAAAACTCGACCAAAATACATTAATTTTCATCTCAAAATATGCGTAATTACAGTAAAAACGCCACTCAAAAATTCAATAAGAACAGTAATAAAGTCTCAAGTCAAGTAAAAAGGACAAATAACAAGTCCCTTTCGTCGGTCTGTACAATAAAAATAAGTACATACATTAACACATTGCTCAACTTCCTGTCTGTTAACGGTATGCTAAATAAAACTGGTCAGGAAAGACGTCAAGGCTGGAAATACGATTAAAAAGTATAACTTACTTGACTTGTACATTATAATTATTATATTTATTATTTTCATAAATGTTTTGAAGGCATTTAAGAACTAAGAAATGTTTTTTTTTTAAGTTGAACGTATGTATCTGTCAGATATGGCGGAATCTACCTTCTTATTTCTTTCCGTTACAATTTGAGTGAGTAGCGGATCTCAACGCCGCTTTTTCAATCTATATAATGCATAAAAAAAATTATAACGATACGATAGGTTATGCCCAACCCCATCGTAGATTAGGTGGCCTATTTCGTTAACTTTTTATGTTAATTAATGCAAAAGTTGACTTAATTTCACATACAGGACGCATACTATTGATAGCCAATGCTTAGTTTTAGTTAAATTTAGCAACTTATTGAGATCATCGTCTAGTGGGTTCGATTCCGACTCGGGGGAATGAACAATTTTTTATTTCTCCGTTCTAGCGAAACCATTGTCCAATCAACAAGCATTGTATCGTGGAAGTCACTTAGTTCTTAATGCCTACTCAGTTTTGTGCGGGATAGAGCGTGAAGCTGTTTTCTTTTATTATATCGAATACTAAATAGCCTACAAAAAAAATACAAAGTAGGATACTGTACATTTACACCAGGATGCAATTAATGTAGATATAATTAAATACAATATATATATATATATATATATATATATATATATATATATATATATATATATATATATATATATATATATATATAATAATATATATATATATATATATATATATATATATATATATATATATATATATATATATATATATATATATATATATATATATATATATATATATATATATATATATCTATATATATATATATATATATATATATATATATATATATATATATATATATATATATATATATATATATATATATATATATAATTTTATTTCTCTTCTTTCCCACAGAGTGCAATCGTGGGCTCCCGTGTAACTTTACCATGTCGTGTCGAAAACAAAGTGGGCAGCTTACAGTGGACGAAGGACGACTTCGGTCTTGGGACGCACCGAAATCTAAGCGGATACGAACGATATGCTATGATAGGTAGCGACGAGGAAGGTAAGTTGAGATTTATTAAGAAAAAATTACTTGCATCTTTGATCTAGTAATATTAATATTTTCAAAGTGTTCTTCATATAATAAGCTTAAATAAATATATAACAATTTAAACGTAACTGTCATACATCGGTCAACGACTATACCTGAGAATTATCATAATTTATACAAATAAAACACAATAATTATTATTAACAAGTATGTAAGAATCTCGAAATAGCTCGTAAAGACCTTATGACTTAATTGCTTAGAGAGCTGGGATAGTTTCCAAGAGACGCGGGTTCGAATATTTGATAGAACAATACAATACAACAGTCTAAGCACCAAGAATCATTAAAAAGACCAAAAAACACAATCGTTATCGAATTTCAATATTACTCAAAGCATTCAATATCTAATACTAATATTAAATCTATCTTTAGTACGAATTTGTATGGTTTTGTCAAACTTCGAGTTATTCAGAATGGGGAAGAGTGCTCAACCATTTTCGAGGGCCATCGAGTTAGGCATATCTTAATTTCTAGGTATTTGGTATTTCTATCGAGGAATTATAAAACTTGAAGTCATCATGGCGCAGTGCTATAGCGTTTTACTAAAAGCGTGTTTTACTCGGAATAATGAGGTATATTAAAAGTAATATATATATATATATATATATATATATATATATATATATATATATATATATATATATATATATATATATATATATATATATATATATATATATATATATATATATATATATATATATATATATATATATATATATCCGCGGAGAACAGAGTGTCTTTAGTTCCACGTTTTCTTCATCTATTCTTTACTCAGGATAAACGTGAAACTAATAAAAATACAATTTTACTTATAAGATTAATTTATAAGGTAAGCTTATTTTTGTTAAATATTTTCCACGAAGGGATCTTGATATTATTTTTTAATTGGTAGTAATCCTGGTTGAAACGTTCATGAGAATTTATTTTTCCATTATCGATTAACGTTTAGTCTATTAGTTCTAGCTTGAGATATTTGAGTGGGTACTTGATTTAAACATTATTTGACAATTTAAGAAAATATATATTATTTTCTAGGGCGTATCGGGATGGTATAGAGATATATATATATCTGACTGTGGACGTGATGGCGCTGGTTGCATTCCTATTTTAGGGGGATGATTTACTTTAATTACCTGACTTTGGTTAGATAATGTTAAATCTGGCCAATTAAAACGCAGTCTCTTGGAATTTAAGCCATTAACATAATCGACACAAAATTTATGTACCATTTGATGAACAAAACTCAACGGTATTTTATCATAATAATTCATTATTATTCTATTAGTCGTTGGTTAGGTTATAAGCTATATTATTTCATATCAAAATATGCTAAAGAAGAATGAAAGCGAAGATGGATGTCTATATATGTATGTATTCATTAAAATTTGGTGTTGGGCCAAAATGAGGCTCACGTTCCTCGTAAGTAGTACGTGCCAAGTAAAAATGTAAATTTTCATTTGATTTTTAAAGGTTTTTGTAGTAAATATAGTAGAAAACCAATTTAGCGGTACAAATGTGACAAAAGACGCGCGTGACCATTGAATTTCTGTAATAAGAGCAACTTTTTAATATTATTGTTTACTTTTAGTACTGAAGTTGAATATTTGTTTTTCAATTGGACATTCAATACAATCTTTTTTTAAATGCTTAACTAGCATTGTTATTTACTAGACTTTTCTAGTTAGTACAAAATCAGACTAGCCTTTACACGCGGCTTGTCCTCGCGATCGATTAAAACCAATATATTTCGTTAAAACACATGGCATATTTAGAGTGCCAGAGATAATTCTGACAAAAAAGTACAGTGGGCTATATCGTAAAGGTAGATTACATCCAATGAAGTTAATATAGACAGTACAAAAAATGCTTTATTGCAACTCTAAAATAATTCTTTAGTTTTATAATATTAATTTCACTTGCAGTTAATGATTTTTGTATAAATCTTTAAACTAGTTCCCTCTAACCGCCGTATACGCACCACGCTATATGTGAAAAACAGGAATCCACATATAGATGAGTAGGCAGAGGTCACCTGCCTGGAGTGTTAAGACACTCTATTCCCCAATTTTTTCCTTTTGCACAAGACGGATCGCCGCGCTTTTGTCTCGTTAGCAAAGCGAAGAAAATGAAAAATAATTAATTGTCCTCGAGTGGGAATCGAAGTTATAGTCGTCGTGTTTATAGACAAATTCTGTGCCGCTGCGCCACGACAGCCTCAGTTCATGAACACATCACCTGCATATATGAAAATATATTGTTGATATATAAATCACATAATAACTTCAACGCTTGAAAGTGTTAAATTTATTAAAATGCGACTCCAATATTCTATGTTTGAGTTTTACTATTAGAGTTTTTGTGGCCATGACTCGGTTGCAAAAACCGGTCAGCATTCTAGTTTAGTGTTATTTTAATTTTCATATACATAGGTATTTGTAGTTGTCTAGATAATTTGGCAGGCTAAGACGTAGCATGATTTTTATAGTGGCTTTTCTCATATATATTTTTTTAGCTTCACTCTATTTTACATATATCAGAGAAGGCAGAGGGATACTAGTGATTAAAACCTCTATCCCCAATTACATTTTGAAAACGAAAGAAAAGAAATTTCACTTTGTTTTTAAATTGAGTGACGGAACTCAACGCCGCGCTATATCTATAAAAGCGGAGAAAACAATTCTTTCCCGTATGGAGAAATTGAACCCCGATCGAGTTGAGTTCCGTCCCTCACATTGTTTGAAAAATTGGACAGTAACCAGGGAAGAGAGTGTCTTAACAGTAGATTCTATTCGCCTACCCTGCTACACAGCATAAAGCCAAAAAAACATTTTAAGATTATTTTGATAAATCATTATGAAATATAATATAATATCTCTTGCCAAATAAGCCTAGAAGCTTACTCAATTCGGATATTATAATCGTTGATAAAATTTAGAATATATATTATGATTAACATAATATTGATGAATAAATTTATGATAATTTTATTATTATTTGACATATGTATATATATATATATATATATATATATATATATATATATATATATATATATATATATATATATATATATATATATATATATATATATATATATATATATATATATATATATATATATATATATATATATATATATATATATATATATATATATATATATATATATATATATATATATATATATATATATATATAGTAAACTGAGTGTTAAACACTCTTTTCTCTATATTCTTCTCATTTTAGAGTACATCGTTGTATACCGTAGCTCAAAGACTCAGTGTATTTACTACTTGTACGTACAATTTTAACTCGGCATTGCGCAATCTTTCTTGATTACCTGTGTATATCTTATGTCGGTAGCCTTCATGTTTATAAAAGTGTTGACAGATGAAACCAGCGCGTAACCGTACCACATAGTCAAAACATATACACGTTGAAACGATATTTATACAAATATTTTCTATTTTGTATATAGATATACTCGTAGATTTAGAATTTATAGTAGATTTTCTTAGTAAATTAGATTTTGCAATTTTTTTCACTTTAATATAATATATATAGTAAAATATAATATTTAGGTTTGTATGTAATTGATTTATTATGGTGTTCCAAGCGTGACAGTTGTGCAAAAATCATTCACCAATGTCACGTTAATAACAGGAAATCTCAACCCATAGTAAAAATTATCTATAATTTCAATACACTATTACTTTTATTTAAAGAATAGAATGGTCAATTCTATATTTAAAAATATTTTAATCAAGTCGGTTAATGTACTAAATACTACAAACCCCAGCTCAGTAGAATTTTATTTGTCTTTGTAATAATTTGTGCCTCAATCAAAATATATTAGTGAAAATATGACTAGATTTATATATGATAATAGATAATTGATAAGAGCCTGGATCTTCATCTTAGATGCATCTCATCCAGGTGTTCAATTAATGCAAGTAATTAATGAATTAAAATAACACCTTGTAATGATAAGACAGACACCATTTATATACTATAGAATTTAATTATTTATTTATTTAGCTTCACGCTGTGTCCCGTACATAACAGAGTAAGCAGAGGGAACCGTTTTCTCGAAGAACCTAGTGTTAAGACATTCCGTTCCCCACTTTCTTTTTTATTTAGAATTGATAAAAAAACAGAATAAATTATTATACTTTATAAACTTTGCACGAAGAAATTACTAAAATGCTTAATAATAAACAAAACGAACTTAATTTAACATGAAAAAGCTGTAAACCCTATATACGTTACGCTACTTATAACATAAAATATTTAATTTAGGCCAAAATGTGGAGAGCGGAGTGTGTTACATTACTTTTTCTCCGTGTACCATAACACGGCATAAAATACCAAAAATCCAAAATTGCTCTTACAGATTTGAAGCTGTAGCTTCTGCAGCTACAATACTATGAATCATATACCAAATACAACTGAGTTCAATAGTATATCTGCCAAAATAAATATAACCTTGAGCACATTTCCACTGGATGCGTCAAACAATCAAGATTCAAAAGCAAAAATCCGAGTTCACCGACACGTTACGTACTTTCTAATAATATACACGTTTCATACGAGAATCATGTAATGAAATATGAAAGCTTTCAGATTTTTAAATGAATTTTCCTTTCGTGCTTGTAGTTTTTAGTATTTATTAAGCTTTTACAAGGAGCTTTTTCTAAATAAACATTTATTATAGTCGAAAATCTGGTTGTTATGGGACAATTACTTTGTATCTAAAATATAATATGCTCCTATGTACTTGTTTTTTTTTATAGCTTTTGTTTGTAGTTGAGTTCTCTCAACAAGTAAAAAAAATATACCTAATAATATACCTCTGAACGAATTCGTTGATTAGTTGAATCAAACAAACCTTAGCTATGATATTACCATATTATTATAATATAGCTTCATATTTTTGCATTGTTATTCTATTAAACAGAGGACCGTTGTGGCGCAGGGGCATGGCCTCTGAATATAAACTCGACGACTTGTGGGTTCGATTCCCACTCGGAGAGAATGAATTATTTTCTTCGCGGTAACAAAAAGCGCTGCGTTGAGTTCCGCCACTCAACACGCGGCTAACGGAGTGTCTTAACACTATGTCCCTACGGTTCCTTTTGCCTACTTTGCCATGTACTGAATATAGCGTAAAGCTATTTTTTTTTAAATTTTTAATCCATTACACATAAGTGTGTTTTATAATTTTTTTTTGAGTAAATGGAGACCAATTTGAATTCTTACCCCATTAATGGAGCCACCACCACAATATGAGAAAGATATGTACGTAGATAGTAAACTGAAAAACCATCTCGCACGTCCCTCAGTTAAATTTCCACAAAGATACAGTCGGACTAATTAGTTTCCTGTAAAAAACACCTGGACAATTACACGTCCATTAGGCGTCGCTATCCAATCTTTATGCTGCCGTCATCATTTAAAAGCACAGGCAGTTTTAACTACTTATGTAAAAGCTCGGTTAGAGTTGTATGTAATGCAAATGCTTGCTGTCTTTAAATGGGTGTTTTATGTAAACGGTATATAATATTCTGTTTAAATTTTTCTTTTCTTTTTCTATTTCTGATTATTTTAAAGGTTTTAAGGGTGTCTTTTGGTGTAGTAATGCCTTGTATGTTTATACTGTAGTATATTTATATTATTTTAAATAGTGTACACATGAATATTTAGGCTCCAGAAAAAAAAATCAGGCGTTGAGTTTCTAAAATTTACCCGGCATGGGTGATTTCCAACCCATATGTGCTTTTGCCATAGAGCTGAGAAATGATCGAGTGGGAATAGAACCCATAACTAATGGCGCTAGTGGTTAAGAGTGCAATTTTTATAAAGGTGAAAGGTGTAATATGAAAAATAAGCTTAGTTTACGAAGTTAATTTAGTCATAAAAATATTGGCTTTTATATATATATATATATATATATATATATATATATATATATATATATATATATATATATATATATATATATATATATATATATATATATATATATATATATATATATATATATATATATATATATATATATATATATATATATATATCTCATGAAACAAAATTGATTTGGATTAGGAATTTGGTAGTTAATTAATACTATTTTCTATTTATTGTTACATTTATTAATATTTACAAAACCTAACCCAATCGGAATCGTGTTATATGGACACTTCGCCACTACTAAACAAATTGCTGTTCTTTTGCGCCACGTAAATATATTATAGAAAGCTTTAAGCTGTTTATCTCTAGAAGTGTTTTAATATATATGAAAACCAAATTGAATGTATCGATATTTAATAATACATTAAACATTTCTCTATCAACGGTATAACTTTAGCTGGAGGTATTGTTATGACTGCTTATGATTTTAAAATCCTAAGGTTTTGAGATATCGTTCATCGATATACATTATGTATGAAATTCTGGATACAATTGGACTAAAGCATTAAGAACGCGATGATAGAAGTTCTTTATAAATATTTTTGAATTGTTTTAATTCATTTTGATCATAATATTTATAAGTGTTTTATTTTTTGCAAAGTGGAATGTATTTAATACTCTTTATGGTAGCTACCTAAATCTTTCAAATAAATATTGTTAATAAATATAATTTTTATTTTCTTTTTAGTTCTACGATTTATCCTCCATATAGCAAGGTAGGCAGAGGGAACCTAGTGTATCTAATTTTTTTATTTGGGAACTATAAAGAGTATATATATATATATATATATATATATATATATATATATATATATATATATATATATATATATATATATATATATATATATATATATATATATATATATATATAAATAAAAATCTTAGAAATAGAATCGCACAAGCCGCAACTGCCGCGTTCCGTACATTATTTCTTGAAAAGCTAACTCCAATTAAGTAAATGGTTTTCTTTATATTCCAATAAAAAGGTACCCATCAAAGGGATCATGGCTCCTCAATAAACTAATTATATAACTTCTTATAGATTTTCTATAGCTTCATTTGATTAAAATTATTTATTCTATTTATTTATGAAGTGGATATTTCTTAGAAAGGTAACAGATGAATATAATATATTTTTGAATAAAAAAAAAATACTCACAACTTATGTAAGATTTTCACATCGCAGAGAGCCTTTTTTAATTAGGGCAGAGGAAACCTAGTGTTAAGACACTCCGTTTTCTTCTCTATTTTCAAAATATTGTGCGTTGAGTGGCGCAACTCAACACCGCGCTTTATCTTCTAACTGTGATATATAATATGTATATATTATGTTTGTATATTTATATATATGTATGTACATATTAGTATGCGCACATCTAATGTGTTGTTTGTTTTAGTTCATATATTAATAACATTTATTTATGGTTAAGTAGTTTTTTTTCTTGATTGCTTTGCACCGTATGTATTAATATCCGCTCTCTTTGTAGATCCTATGTAGAGTATTTGTATTAGATTAATGCAAATACTGGAAGGCTTACATTAAATTTATACAAATATTTGTACAGAGTATATGTTTTTTTTAAGTGTGTAATCAAGACTTTTATGTTATCTTATAATGAATTCTCAAGTTAAAGAGAGAATATTGAACCTAAACCCGTCATTTTTACAGTCAAGCACTCTGCCACGATGACCTAGTTTAAATTAATACGATATTTATTTACAAAAATATAGTAAACAATTTAAATGAAATTTATCCGGCTCATCTTTCTATAATATTGATTTGCACAAAATTCATAAGAATTGCCGCTAAGAGAAAGAAAGTATCAAATTATAATACGAAGTCAGTGTAGACTCTATTGCTATTTAGTTAGTATATATATATATATATATATATATATATATATATATATATATATATATATATATATATATATATATATATATATATTTTATATATATATATATATATATTTTATATATATATATATATATATATATATATATATATATATATATATATATATGTATATATATATATATATATATATATATATATATATATATATATATATATATATATATATATATATATATATATATATAGAGGAGGAGATGCTGACGAGAGAACACCAGCATGGCTTGGTCGACGGCTTTCGTTTATCAATAGACTACATACGAATACTTATGATGATATATATAAATAAAAAATTTAGATTAGTCCTGTAATAGTTCCCTACAAATATCTGTATATAATATCTACGATAAGCATTTTTTATTTTCAATATTTAGTCCTTATATTTTTTTATATATTTAATCTTTTTTAAGCGAACCTAGTGTTAACATACTCACAATCGCTCGTCCCGCTTATTTTCAGTCATTAATTAAAATAAAATGAATTATATTTGTTCAATTTGTACCCATGCAGTTCTGATTAAGCCATATTGTAAATACCATTTTAAATCATAATTCCAAATTAAAATACAATATTGACGTAATTTTATTTTTTGACGCCATGTCGGCGCAATGGGCCAGCGCCAGGCCCTCTGTAATGCGATGAGTGTCGGTTCGATTCCCACTTACATACATACATATCGTCACGCTATATCCCTAGGTCCCTGCATACCTCTTTCGCCTCGTCCACTGTCATTGACCTCTTCATACATGCTCACCGGAGGATCCTCATGCTTTTAACGTGACCTTTTTTCCCATTTCGGGAAACAATTATTTTGAATTCACGACTCTGGTAAGACAAGGCCCGACACTAATCTATGCCAATCAACACGCAATGTATTGAATTCGGATGGACCTTAGTAAATGGAGTATTTTGATATTAATTTTCCATTGTCTTTGAAGCTAATAAGAAATTATATTCCATATTATATACGAGTTTATATAAATAAACCCCTCAAGTTGGATTCGAACCCACAGTCATCTCTTTAAAAATTTGATATCGTGTTTTATCGACATAATAATATTATCGATATAATAGTATATATTTTTTGTTTTGTTGCAGGCGATTATTCCTTAGACATAAGAGAAGTGTCTTTAGACGACGACGGGAAGTACCAGTGTCAAGTGAGCTCCGGTCTTAACGGTAACAGTTCTATTATTATTATTTTTGTAAAGTATTTTTTTAAATTGACACTCAGAAAGACACTCCGTTTTCCACTTTCCAATTGTATTCGAGACACTACATATTGAGTGGTGGAATTTAACCGCGCTTTGAGCAAAACAGTGGAATAGATCTCATTGTGTATACAGTCAGTCGCATTGTCATATTTTATATGGATAGATTCTCATGGTAAGCTGTTCCAGCATGAACATTGTTTCTCTTCTACTATTTTGTATTATGATAATTTATATATGACGTAAACTAATTTAATTTTAGAATTAATATTTTAATAGGACCATCAGTATTTTATGTCACATGTCCCTTATATATCAAACTAGGAAGACGACATTCAGTGCTAATTTTTAAGATATTGCGTCTGATTGAGTCTCTATTTCTCTGTTTATCCTACAAAAATGCGAAAACACATAGTATTATATGTGTTTTTTGTATATTTACTGTAATTTTTTTAACTTTGCAAAAACACATACTACCCGCAAAGCCTTACTGTAATTAGACTATAATACGAATTTTATCTTAAATATGACCATATAATGTCAATTTACTTATCATTTATAAATTAAGATCTGTATCTAGTTAAATTAATACTTCACTAATTAAAATTGATACTTATAATTAATTTATTCGTACTGATTAAGTATAAAAATATCCATACAAGGTCATAAATGTTCTTTGCCACTGGTCGTAAAATATAAAACCTATAAAGCGAGTATTGCGACATTGTAAGTATCAAAGATTTTATAGTTTTACTATCGGCCGGTAGTTGTGCAGCGTCTGACTATAAACGTGGTCGTGGGTTCGATTTCTACTGAGGGAAGTATATTAGTTTCATTTACTAGCTATGGTAACAAGACAAAAATCGCGGCTTTAAATTCCGCCAATACGCAATGTCTCTATTGTTGGGCGGAAAGTAGAGAACTAAGTTTTTTAACTCTAGGCTGGCTACTCAGCTTCATGCTCAAAAAAAAGTTTTAACTACATCACATTACATTATTGAAATAAGAATTCTTCGTATTTTTCTGTCATAAAATGTATATACATGCAAGCCTTCCTTTTGAATCGCTAAATCTAGATCGCTAGATTTAGAGAAAAAAACGTATTTATAGTTCTTATATACAGTTGGTAATAATTAAAATCAATTTATGGAAATAAAGTAGTACTGACTAACATTCATAATATTTATTCCTGGTGTAATAACAAATATAGAACGTATGACGTTATAAAAATATCGCTAACATTATTTTATAATCTGTGGTCGTATTTAATGGCGGGAAATTAAAAACTATTGCGTCATATAAAACATGGATGTTGTGTAAGTAATTTACATATGATATGTATATTAAAAGTAATGTCTAAGTAATGTCTAATATTATTAATATTATATATATAATTTGTTTTTATATATATATATATATATATATATATATATATATATATATATATATATATATATATATATATATATATATATATATATATATATATATATATATATATATATATATATATAAATTGATATATAATATTGTAGTAATTAAATAAATTACGTATAGCCGAAATTATTGAGTATATGGGCTAAAATTTGGTAAGAGATTCCACATTTCATGGCTAAACAAACGATTTTAAATTATTTCCTTATAGCTTATTCTTCTTGCCTGTTCTAGGAGAACCACCAATCCGTTCAAGATACGCCCAACTCACAGTGCTGGTAGCGCCGGACCCACCGCGGATATTACAAGGTGCCTTCATAGATGCTATCGAGAACCAACATTTAGATATAGAATGTGTTTCTGAAGGTGGAAAACCTGCTGCAGAGGTAAGTCAATTTTATATTTAATTAATATTACAAGCCATTGAATTATATTATTGACATATATAAATAAAAATGGACTTGTTTATATATCTATCTGTTTTTTGACCATTCATTGTATTTACGAGTATGTCGTTCAATGTCTTGAAATTTGAATTTATATATAGATGTATATAAAAACAAACATAGATTTGTTACGTTTCATATCTATTGAATTACCCTCAAATGTTTAAACCAAAACAAGTGGAATTGATTTAAAAATATTTTTGAACTAGTTACATTAATCAAATTGAGCCACTTTTAAATTTATTCATAATAAGTTTAAGCATAAATGTATGTACAAAATAATTTTAGTATCACGCTATGATGTACGTTTCTAAGCATCTAAGGTTCCTTCTGCCTAACCTGCAATACATTGTGAAGTTAATATACATATATATTTATATATATATATATATATATAATATATATATATATATATATATATATATATATATATATATATATATATATATATATGTATATATATATATATGTATATATATATATATATATATATATATATATATATATATATATATATATATATATATATATATATATATATATATATATATATATATATATATATATTATATATATATATATATATATATATATATATATATATATTATATATATATATATATATATATAGATATATATATATATATATATATATATATATATATATAATTATATATATATATACTTATATATATATATATATATATATATATATATATATATATATATATATATACATATACTTTAAACTACATTTTCTAAAAAACTATTTCTCTATCCTTGTATGGAATTAATGACACTTTAAAAGTGATCTAGAAAATTTGCTAGACTCAATTTTCTTAGATTTTTTTTGTGAAGGCTTATTTTGCCTATAATATGAACATTTAATACAAAAATATTGTAATAATCTCCACACTAAAAGAATAATACACATTTTAAGTTAAACTGCTTTGATACAAAACCGTTCTATCAATTTATAGCTTCATAAGCTTGATTGATGGTGTCTTAGTAGGCGTTGTAGATTAAATATATTAAAGTAAATACATACTATCTTTTTAGAGCAAAACGTGGGTGGATGTGTATTTATGATAATTTACGTTTTTAAAGCTGTGACGTTGTTAAAATTTATTATGACGAAACGTATGGGATATATTTACGAAGCATTTCATAATTGCATGGCCTATTATAATATGTTGTACTACTGCTAGTATAAGGAAAGAAATTAAGGATTGTTACACGTTGCCCATTCAAAGTGCTCGATGTAGCTCTCAATAGAGATACAGTGAGTTACATAAAAACGGTTAACGACATATTATATAGTCTTTTTCGATAAATTCAACGTAAGCGGCAGTGGCAAAGTTTTTAAATCTTAATAAATAAAATAAATATAGTATATAATAATTAATCATTAAATAACTGCTATAAATTAAATTAATTATAATTTATTTCGTACAATAGAAACTATAAATATTTGCTCAGTTAGTAAAGTAAGCTAAATTTTTATATTATCCTGAAAGAATTTATTATATTATTTGCTTCGACGCCGGCTCACCTTTATAAAAATTATACTCTTCGCCACTGATAAATGGAATGTTTTGACTTGAATCAGTAGGACCTGAGATTAGAGCGTTCAACTAAACAAATTTTTGAGCTTCACAACAATATTAAAGATAGATCATATAGAAACCACTGAAAAATAACTTAGTAATTCTAATTAGTTGTATTAAACAAGTTATTATATGAAGATATATATTTATATATCTTCTAGATATATATCTATCTAAATATAGTATATGAAATTGTATATCTTAAATGTATAATAAATATTATGTTATATTGAAATCAATTATCTTTGTGCTAAAGATGATAATTACGACTAAGACGTTAGACTAAGCTCTATACTCATCTGTAATATGAGACATTTGTGAATTCAGACCCCACTTGGGAGATTGTTTATATTTAAATTATTTTAATTTATCAATTATATTTTATAATTTATTTAACTTAATTAAATTAACTCAATTAATTATATATAATATAAAGCGGAGTGACGTGTCTCTATACATTTCTTACAAACATACAAATATAATCGATAATAAGTAAATTTTTACTCTATTTCAAATCCCGATTACAATACAATAAGTTAAAATTCGAACTAATTGATATGATGTACACAACTCCCATATTACACTCTCGATCAATTTTTAATTAACATCTGAACTGATATCGATTTAAATAATAATAAATATAGCTCGTATACGTTTCGTAATTAACACCTTGGCTATGAAATTGGCAGGTATATATTATTATAGAGAAACAGGTTTTATTATTATATATTCATTAACTAATCGGTGCCGTCGTGGAGCAGAGGTACAGCGTCCGACTGTCAATGCGACGGTCGTGGGTTCGATTCCCACTTGGAGGAATATTATATTCGATTTTTTTTTCGATCTGGTAACAAATACAGTTCAGTCAGTTCAGTTCCGTCGCTCAACATGCAATGTGTTGAAAATTCTGCAGGAAGTAGCGAGCGGATTGTCTTAACACTATGTCCCTTCTGCCTAACCTGCTATACACGGTTAAAGGATATAAAGTTTCTATAAATGTATGTGTACATTTAATAATAATGGATAGTATAATATAATAGTACGTATTTCTTTAATTCTGTGCGATAGTTGTAGGTTCAAATCTTTGTTGAATCACAAAATATCACATATACATGGTCTTGGCTTTCTTTACTTATCCCACTTAGAGTATATTCAACGCCACGTTTTGTTCACTTAGGTTAGTGTAGAAGCGAAAATAATTTCCTATCCCGAGTGGGGATAGCTACGGTTATCGTGTCAGATACTGTCCCACTATACCACAATGGCCACTCTTGGTATTCAAATATTTTATGATATATTCAAATATTTTAGCTAACTAAGCCTCCGAAATAAAAAAAAATAGCTAACTAACTAAGCTACTAAACTCATTCCATTACAAATATTTTTTCAAGAAATGTCGTTTTTACATAGTAATAACTTATAAATTTTCTTCTGAACAGATAACATGGGTTGATGGAAACCAAGTAGTCATTAAGAAGAATGTAGAAAGCAGAATAGAACTGTTACCAGACGAATTAAGATACAAAACTAGGTAAGTCATCTACATACTTTTTACTTTTTATTATTCACATTAGCTTGCTAGCAATTTTCTTAAGACTTGAGATTTGTAGTTTTTTTTAAGGATTAATAAAGTTTGTCATTTTTCAATTTGAAGTTTCTTTGAAATATCTTTTTATAAAAAATATATCTATTTATATTAATGCTTTAATGCTTTTTTGTTTTGTTAATTATTTATTATATATAAAGGTCCGGCTGTCTGTCTGTTATTCTTACATATATATATATATATATATATATATATATATATATATATATATATATATATATATATATATATATATATATATATATACATATATATATATATATATATATATATATATATATATATATATATATATATATATATATATATATATATATATATATATATATATATATATATATATATATATATATATATATATATATATAAATCACAAATTGTCTATATAGATCAGTCCTGCGGTTAGTCCCTAACAAGGATCACCACAACCAAACAATAACATGTCAGGCGCAGAACACAGCGGACAGGGCGTATAGAATGGCTACTGTACATATAGAGGTAAGTAAATTCAGTTACATATATACATATATACAAACATACATACATACATACATACATACATACATACATACATACATACATACATACATACATACATACATACATACAAACATACATATATACATAGATAGCTTCACGCTTTATCCCTAGCGGGGTAGCCAGAGACAGCGTAGCGCCAAACGCTACGGTCCCTATATACCTCTTTCGCCTCGTCCACTGTCATTGACCTCTTCATACATGCCTTCAAGAGAGTGCTCAAGTGTTTTACATGACCTTCCTATACTATCTTCGACAATGTGTTCTCGACGGTTAACCGAGGTCTTCTCTACAAAATTAAAATAGATATCTAGATCTTTTCATCTTCATTTTCTATTATGCTTATAACAGTTAGGGAGATAGAACCTAGTGTTAACACCCTCCGTTCTCCTCTTACGGCCTAATTCGAAACATTATGTGTTGAGTGGTGGAACTCAACGCCGTGTAATTTGCGTCTCTCTGTCTGGTTTGACATAGAACCATGTTATGTAATATTCATTATTGGTATATCAGCCGAAATGCAGTATAACGAAATTGGGTTGAATATGAGGATAGAAGTGACTCGTCACTAGATCTACCTTGTTTATTTTGCAATATAAAAATTACAACGTTTATATTGCAAACCTTACATTAAAATATCAGTCAGAAAGAGGAGTATGGGGATGCATGGACATTTTTATTTTACTTTTCTTTGTAACATGAAAAATAATAAAGACTATAAATACAAATCCTTTAATACAGGTCAAATATGCCCCAAAGATAAACATATCGTTGGTTTCACGGGGAATCAATAAGAAGATCCCTGAAGGCAGTGAAGCGCGGGTTCGGTGCTCGGTCGATGCAAATCCACCTGCACAGCTGTATGAGTGGTATATAAATAACAATCCTGTTGTGGGAGATTATACTGAGGAGATGGTGAGTTAATATAATATTATAGCGGTGATGTTTCAGGCCTTATATAGAGTATAAATATTAATAGAAAATGTAAATATTAAATTAAAAAAATGGTGACACGTTTTTTTCCATATATTTTAATGTTAAGATATTCCGTTCTCCATTTTCCGTGGCGGAATTCCACGCCACGCTATGTCTTCTTACTTTAATACTTATGTACTTACTTTAAAAATTCATTCCGCTGAAAAGAAATCGAATTCACAACCGTCGCGTTTACAGTCAGCTTATATATATATATATATATATATATATATATATATATATATATATATATATATATATATATATATATATATATATATATATATATATATATATATATATATATATATATATATATATATATATATATATATATATATATATATATATATATATATATATATATATATATATATATATATATATATGATAATATGTGAATATGTACGTAGGAGGTAATAGTCTAGAGCTTGAAGACATATAGCACCATCATATGGGCGTTTCATATTTAACTGGATAGTTCAGTGTGCTTTAAGATACTGTTACCAGTGAAAGCGATTTCGCTTCAAAAATCTAGATATTTTTGTTCGTATTCTAAAAAAAAGACGTACTAATATTGAAAAGAAATTTATATAAAGGTTAAAATAACAAATTTTACCTTTAAGCCACTTTAATTAAGCGTCAAATTTTGTTAAAAAAATAGTGTTAAATTTTGATAAAACGTTGATGTTTTTTTTAATAAAAAAATTATATAATAACGCTATTGACACTTCGTCTTTAATCTTGTTATTCGTTATTATTTTGTTTATTGAATATATTTTTTCATACATTTTTATTTACACTTTTTCTAATATTAAGTTTTACATTATTTACCATGTGTTACTTTTAAGATAGTAGAATTACAATTTGAACTGGAAACTATTAAAGTACTCTAGCTGATTAATCCATACGTATTTTTCAACATTAAAATCAAATAATTTATCTAATAAACGTATAAAATAACACATGAGAGCATTTCATCGCTTACACTACAAGTGTATCACAAGCTTTAAAAACACAGAACAGCAATGTAGCTTCAGTATTAATTCGAAATGAAGGCGGGGGTTGTTTAAATGAAACGTAGTACGTAGTTCTGTACGTATATATACAGATGTATCTACATATATGGGAAATTGCAGCTTTGATGTATCAAAAAAAGCGCTTTTATGGAACTCAATGTGTATATATAAAACGTTTTCCGTTACTTAGTGACGAACAGACAACGCACAGCTGAAATTATCCAGGGAAACTTGAACTTTGCCAAGTAGAGTATATTGTTGATTAGTACTGAGAGAAGGCTTTCCCGTAGTTCCAACGGGAACGGGAAAAAGCGGTAATTAAATTTTACCAATTCATGCAAATGAAATTGCGGGCTACAACTCCTTGGTTATATAAATGCAATAATACCGTAACATTTTATATATTGATATGTATGTATTTTGATAAAAAAATGTTTATGAGAGCATTCATATATATATATATATATATATATATATATATATATATATATATATAGCATTGACTAGTACCATATATGTACATCCATATGTAAATAGGTGTGTGTATATATATATATATATATATATATATATATATATATATATATATATATATATATATATATATATATATATATATATATACACACCTATTTACATATGGATGTACATATATGGTACTAGTCAATGTACTATTGTACTAGTCAATGTAATGGTATATGTAATGTATGGTACTAGTCAATGTAATGGTATATGTACATCCATATGTAAATAGGTGTGTATATATATATATATATATATATATATATATATATATATATATATGTATATATATATATATATATATATATATATATATATATATATATATATATATATATATATATATATATATATATATATATATATATATATATATATATATATATATGTATATATATATATATATATATATATATATATATATATATATAATATATATATATATATATATATATATTATATATATATATATATATATATATATATATATATATATATATATATATATATATATATATATATATATATATATATATATATTTACATATGGATGTACATATATGGTACTAGTCAATGCTTTTTTTAAATGTGCGTTCCACTTCAAATCGTCGTTAACGCTACAAGCTTTAGGACTTCATGGTATATCGTGTTGCGGTCATTGTGGTATAGTGGAAGAGCGGAGAAAGTGGAGAAGCGACATAATAATATGGAGACTATTTAACATATTTTTTTTGTTTTAGATCATTTTCAATGTATCACGTAAACATAATAAGGCGAAAGTTAAATGCGAAGTTAGCAACTCTGCGGGAAAGAGCGAAGCGACGATGACACTAAACGTGACTTGTGAGTATTTTCTTCTATTTCACTATAAATAAAGTATATACTGATATTATTGAATTAAATAATTTATAATGAAATTACCTTGTGAATATGCAAATAATTAATATAAATTCGGTGAATTATGTTTTTATTTCTCCGCTCTGGTAGGACAAATTGTGGCACTTAATTCTTTTACTTAATACACAATATTTCTCTCTCTCACTCTAATGTAAGTTGGGTGGAAAGTGAAGAATACTCCATTCTTGTTTTGGTACTAGGTTCAATTCACTTATTTAGAATTGTAGCTTCGCCTTCGCGGACAGACAGATATTTTGAGAAATTTAAAAAAAAAGCACCACTAATCATGAGCATTCAATCTCCGATACCCAGACCCGCCCTCGTTCCGCACCCGGCCTCAAGACGTGGAGGCGGCGGCGGGCTCCACCGTGACGCTGAGCTGTGACGTCGACGGACAGCCGCCGCCGGAGATACGCTGGCTGTTCCACGAGACGGGACGGATCGGGGTAAGTCATTACCAGGGCAGTCTCAATCTATGCTCTTGGAATATAATATGTGGAGATCGTCTTGGGTTTGATTTCTATTTGGGGGAGTTAATTATTTTCATTTTTTCTCTTTAGTAGAAAGAACATGTGACTTTGAGTTTCCTCTGCCTACTCTATAAAATGTTTATTTAATTTTTTATTTGTTACTAGAGCTTACGCGTTGATTGGAGCAAATTAACTTTTTGATTTATGTCGCCAAAAGCAGAAAATGAATTTTAGTCGAATCGAACAAATGTCAAATGGGCATATGATTTATTAAAAGAAATGACTTAGATATCATATAATACTTGAGTCGACCAAAATGGATTTTTAATAATAAAAATTAGCTTAGTTATATTTAAAAATAAATAAGGCTTTTAAAAATGGAATAGTTGTATGTGGAATATTATGTGATTAAATTCAATTGCAGTTGAATATTGAAATAAACGTTTTTATATGAACGAGTAATACTTTCAGCAGGTTAAGGGGAAGGCCCCGAACCTTAAGATCTACGTCGACGAACGAAGCGCGGGAAGATATATATGTAAAGCGAGTGTCGATGGGTATCCAGATATTGAGAGCGAAGCTACTATATTTATTAAAGGTAAGCTTAATCATTAGTCTTAGGTAAGTAGAGTACTTTTAGGTAAGTAGAGGTAAGCCTTTATAAGAGTCTTTAGGTAAATATAGGTAATACTTATCTTTTACTTTCATATATCTTTCATATATGGGATAAGTATTGAGAATCTAGGTTTAAGATTTAAGTACCTGTGTTTGCCACGCTTTGTCTTTTTAGACTGAGAAAGTTAAAATAAATTTAAACTATATATTTCATAATTTTTTACTTTACTTTGTGTTATATGGTGGAATCCAATCTTATTTGTCGAAATACACCGAAAATTACCACAATTGAAATTTGAACCCGTTGATATCGCGTTCAATAATACGTGTCACGACTGAGCGACAATGTTGTCCTTAATATTTAATATTTGATGCAATTTTCATACAAAACGTAGCAAAAACCAAGTATAAATGCTATTATATTTTTTTCTATAATCCAATGGATGAATATTTATAGAAACATTGTCTTGACATTCAGTCAGACAGACAAACAGACGGATGGACAACAAAGTAGTTCTAGAAAGGTGCTTATTTGATATAAAAATTTTGCTATTTTGTTGTGGTATTTATGCATACAACACTCCATTTCAATTTAGCTGTTTAATATATGTAAATGTTATACAAACTCATTTGTCTAAATTATAATTATTATAATTAGTTAAGTGTACGAATTTATTTTAATTTATTTACATATATAAAAAATAATAAAATAAGGGAGGTAGGAGAGAGAGAAAGAGAGAGTAGGGGTCTACTTTGTAGGTAAATAGAGTTCTCATTTGCTTAATAATATATCACTCTCCTCTCCATAATTAAATTTAAACTGTATTTGTACCTTCATTATCGTTCTACAAGTATCGGTAATTTACTCAAGGTGTAGTGGAACAGCGTCTCGCTATAAACGCAATGGTCGCGAGTTCGATTCCCATTCAGGTGAATTAATTATTTTCATTTTGCCTCTTGGGCAAGACAAAGTGCAACGTTAAGCTTCCCGATTCGCGTACTAAATCAAGTAAAGATCGAAAACACAGTGTCTTGGGACTAAGTTGTCTTAAATTACCCGATATGTCGATAAAAGAATTTAGGTGCAAACTTAAATATTCCTAAAATGTAGAGCCAACTATGTTTTCTGAATCTCTCATAAAATACAGAAGACTTTTCAAATATAAAGTAGTTTTATAGTTAGCCTTGTAGACAACAATTATTACATTAATTAAGATGTAAATTTATTACTTTGGCATTCCATTCATCAACGACACGTTACGAGCAATATAACGTCGCTAAGCTGAATTAGTACGGTATATGGGGGTATTAATGTATTGTGTTACATATGAAATTGTATAAAATAGTCGTAAAATAGAAAGGCTATAATGGAAGAGTCAGCACATTTCTAACTGTATTTACTGGATATTTGTTCCAATGTAAGTAAGTAAATTTTAACCCGCGGCTTGCCTTGCATGTTTAAAGGGAAGTGGTATATTCTGCTTGAGTCAACTCTGTCCGTATGTACATGTAATGTAATGAGTAATGTTATGCCTATATATTCTGAATCTCCAAAAAAAATATTAATACGAAAATTTTCAATTCAGCCCAGTAGTTCCCGAGACCAGTCCGTACACACAAACAAACTCTTTAGTTTTCTAATGTATATGTACATAGTATACATTTTTTCTCTTGAGTCTGTGTACCTAAAGTGCTGTGTTTAGTTCCTCAATATAAAGATAGATAGTAATAGACGAAGAACAATAAATGTTATAGTCATAAATCTAAATTCGTTTAGTATTAACTAAATTTCGACTACTTTACAAAATGTTCTTATAAAATTTACATTACACTTTATTCACGATACTTGAGGCGTTGGTACTTGGTGAGGGCATAAATGATTTCCTTGCCTAGCTCTAGTATGACAATGTGCGGCGTTTAGTTCCGCCACTTACCACAATCATGAATTCGGAATAAAAGCAGAGAACAGACTTAATACTAGAGTTACTCCATGTACCCTAGTATAAAAAAAGAAAAATTTACGCTGCTTGTGTTTATATGCTAATTGTTGAATTTACATATTAAATAAAATTTTCGCAACGCAGCGGCATATCCTCTTACTGCACCGTGACAGTCGTGGGTTCGATATCTTCTCGGGGGAATTATTTATTTTAATTCTACGAGTATCATTGGAAAATTGAGAAAAAAGTAGGGAAACAAAAAGTTATAACAATAGGTTTCCTCTACCTATAGTACTAAATATAGGTAGAGGATATAGTGTGAAGCTAATATATTTAAACAAAATAATCTTAATCTATTTTATAGAAAATTTAATAAGAATTTTCTTTATAGGTCCTCCCAAAATCCTGTCCAACAGGACCCAGCTAGGATCAGAAGGGGAGAAAGTGACAGTTGAGTGCGAAGCTCTCTGCGTTCCCAGACCAGACGATATTAGATGGTACTTTGAAGGAAAAGAAATCAGCGTTATTCAAGATCCGGTAAGTCAATATTTTTGTTTTTTTTTAATGTCAGTATACTCTCTTTCTGTTCCTGCTGAATGACTGACAGAAGATACTGAACGGATAAAACTAAAATTTTGCTTACAATTTGTTATGAAAGTATTGGAAATACTAGGTCTATCTCCAAATTTCTGCAGAAACGAAATTCTACATACGTCGCACAACCACAGTATTTTAGGATATGCCAAAATACATAAGGCTATAAAATATATGAGTTTAGTATCGTAATATACCACCTGGTGTTGCCACTACTGTTATATTACAACGAATGGTTATATTTACCTCATACGAAGCTTTAACTGGCCACTTATGTTCAATCAATTTATAGAACAGTTACTAATAAAATGACATACGTATAGATAATAGTATGTTTTTAATATATATATATATATATATATATATATATATATATATATATATATATATATATATATATATATATATATATATATATATATATATATATATATATATATATATATATATATATATATATATGCATATATTTGAAAAAAATTAGTATTAAGATTTTTGGTTATCATTTTCTAACTTTGTGTCTAATTTTTTAATATATCGCCTGTTAAGAGTCGAAACTCAACGCCGCACTTTTTGCTACTAGAGAAAAAAATAAATAATTTAAATATGATTTTATTTTTTTTATTATGATAAATATTCCTGAGGAAATGTCTGAAATGTAATATTTCACCAAGGAATAACTGGGCACAGATCGACATATATCTAATTAGAATCAATATTATTTTTGATAAACACTGTAAATGGTAACATTCATTTAAAAAAGACCGGTTTATTTTAGGATTACGCAAAACTAGAAGAATCTTTACCGGGCGGTATAATAAAGTCCAGTCTAGTGATACGAGCCAGTCAATCTAAGCACTATGGCGTATACAATTGCAGTGTTACCAATGAATATGGGAACGCAAACGCTGCTATCACATTGAAGCCTATGAGTAAGTATAGTTACTTGTTATTAATTTTTGTTACATATATATATTTATATATATATATATATATATATATATATATATATATATATATATATATATATATATATATATATATATATATGCTTTTTTAACGCATATATGAAATTATACGACATTTTAATGCGTTATTATAATTTTTAAAGCTTCACTCTTAGTCTCGAATACATAAGTGAAGACAGAGGACACATAATGTTAAAACATTCCGTTCCTTATTCTCCGTCCAATTTTGTGACATAAGTAGTGAAACTAAACGCCGCGCTTTGTCTTCGTACCAAAATGACGAAAATAAAATTCACCCTCAGATGAGATCAAACTCACAACCGTCGTGTTTGCAATCTGCCGCTCTGTCACTGCGCTACGACGACCTTTTAAGCGTTATAACACATATTATATCCAAAAAAGTAAATCATATAATAATATTTTAGTATAGCAATTAATTTTGTTACAGAAACACTACCCCTCTTCATAATATTAATAGGCGTCACATCCGGTGTAATAGTTTTCTCCGCGTTCGTCATCCTCCTAATTCTTTGTCATAGGAGAAGAAGGAGAAAACCGGTGAGCGAGAAACCGGATGTGACCGTTACCGATATGTATAAGGAGAGCGATCGTTCATCGAACATAAGTGATTTGAAACTGCAGTTGCCCCAAAGCGACGGGAGTTACGATTTGGTAAGTGTTTTGTATAGGTCATACAAAGTTGTATGGAACTGGATTTTGTAATGGTATAAGATATTATAGTGCGAGATTATAGTGCACTTGGTTCTTCTATTGTTAGTTTCTATAAATAAACATACGTAGACCGAAATTTTCTAGAATTATGGATTTAAATCAACATATTTTGTTATAAACAAAAAAGTTAGTCTTGTTTTGCTAGAAATATTTTTTTCAGCTTCACCTTTCATCTCGTATACTGTTATATAGAAAGGCAGAAATAACCTAGTGCTTAGATAATCCACTTTCTACTTTAGTACCGAAGCGAAGAAAATGAAAACAATTTATTTCACCGAGCGGGAGTCGAATTCACAACTGTCGCGCTGTAAACTAAGCCCATTGTTACTAAATACGCTTCCATTTCCACTATAAATAGAAAATTAAATGTACATCACTAGTACTATACAAAGTTTACGCGATTAATGTCACGTCACTCATGAGACTATTAAATGCGCAAGTGTAAGCCAAATTACAAAATTTGATTATACAGAATCGGTTACAATTTAATTAGTCGATTTAACGTTGATGTAAATAATAGGAGGCTTAAATTAAAAAAAATATATATTTTTCACAATTTTTTTTTCTATTTGATACTTTAGCAAGGGAAACGTAAAATTAAGTTATTACTTGTAAAAAATATTGTTACGGTGTAAGAGGCCATTGTGGTGCAGTGGGATCTTGTCTGGCCGTATAGTACACACCATACATAATGGTAGCTCATTCGATACTCGCTCACACAGATACATATATATATATATATATATATATATATATATATACATATATATATATATATATATATATATATATATATATATATATATATATATATATATATATATATATATATATATATATATATATATATGTATGTATATATATATATATATACCCACACGCAGGAGTACCCGAGCCCCGAGCGGCTGGACGCCCGGCGCGGCCTCCCGCTGGCCGGCCCCGTCGCGCTGCCGCCACACGACGAGCCCATGATGCAGTTCAGATACAGCAACGATTACTCCGATCCGGCTTACGCGGACAATTATTTTAAAGTGAGTGAATATCTTTGTTTTCTTACAGGATTTAGGTTATGTTAAGAAATTAAATGTATTTTAGGGGTCATTGTAGGGCTTTGGATTCGATCCCTGTCTAAGAATAATTTTTTTTATTTCTCTTTTAACGAGACAAAACCTGGCGTTGGGTTCCGCCATGTAATGTCTCGAAAGGCGGTGCGTGGGGAACGCAGTGTCTTGACACTAGGTTCCCTCTGCTTTGCTGCTATATGTGTAATATTTTTTTTGTTTGTCATTAAGTATAACAAATAAATCGAAAGGTGAATCATTAAGTACAGATATACTAGAAGTAGGATAAGTTAGTTTGCTTTTATTAGTGTTTTTATGGTCTATAGATTTTGTGATGATTGTGAAAATATATAAAGCGGGAACGAAGGGTCTTTACTATTAATTCCCGCTGCCTACAGCGTGATATAGCGTGAAGCTGGTATACAGCGCGAGATACAGTGTGAAGCTGGAAAATGGCTTGTCTAAAAGATTTTTGTTACTTTCAAATAGAATCCAAACGCGTACATCTACGACTACCCGCAAGGCTACGCGCCGCCGCCGCACTTGCGCGTACAGTCGCCTACATTGGACGTGCCTACTCGGTGAGTTTTCATAGATTATATTGTTTGGTATGGAATTTTTTTTATTATAAATATATAGGTATTTTATTCGGAACGTGGCGTTCTTTAAATTATGTATGAAAAATATTTTTTACAATGATTCGAACGTGTTGGTTAATTAATTAACATGTTTGGACATGTTATTAGAGAAAGACGAGTTAAGTCCTAAAAAATACTAATTAATTATAAAAAAATATTATTTATATGCTAGAATTTACTTTTTTCACTATTTAGACACGAATTTCTTGAAAATGAGCTATTTGAGACGTTTTGATAGTCGATAGTGTTAACTAAACGTTAATAATCTATCTCACAACTCTCTGATGAGATCTGGTCACCATTCATACCTACAGTAGCTTTATTTGATTTTGTTCTAATTGCTAAAGGATATCAATATAAATTTAATGGTGGCATGCTTTTAGATGAAGTACCTAATTAATAAATAAAAAACATCTTGATTTTGTGACAGTATAATTTGAACCTTTCTATTATATATTATATTTTACCTTAACCTTCTATTCATTATATGTATATATGTATGTATATATGTATGTATGTATATATATATATATATATATATATATATATATATATATATATATATATATATATATATATATATATATATATATATATATATATATATATATATATATATATATATATATATATATATATATATATATATATATATATATATGTATATATATATTTAAAATTTCAACTATAAAAATTCATCCCTTTTCTTCCCGCAACCAGGTCCCTCCAAGGCTCCCTAACACGTAGCGTGGACACATCCTCCACCCTCCCGCTCTCGACGGGCTCCGCGTCACAGAGCAACTCCTTACAACGAACGAAAAACGATACAGACGCTATAAACCATTTGGGCTTGCCCAGCGGCGGGGAGGGTGAGTTTTTATTCTTAATTTCATCTGAAAACTTTTTAATTTTATATATTTATAGAAAATGTATACGAATTTGAACGTGCACCTCTTAGAAGTCGTCCAAGCAATCTGGCAACTATATAAAAATATAAGATATTTTGTTGATGTTAGCTATTTTAATACGATTTCTAAAAATATTTTCTTGTATATTGTTGGAGAACAATTTGAAAATAACAAAATAATTGTCTTTTCTTATAGCATACTCTAGTTCACTAACAAAGTCTTCGGAAACCTTAATTTTTTAAACAAAAAAACAAAACAAAAAAGATATTTTTGATTTTTTTTTATATAATACATGTATTATTTCTAAATCAGGATTTTTACATGTTATATATAGCCTAAATTATTCTTGTATATTTTGTTAGCTTATCAATGATTAACTAAATCCATATTTACTTATAGACTACAATGAATTGCAAATATAACGACATAGTCCTTATAATGATGTCTATAGGTGTATCTTGGTTATTCGAGCCAATGCCTGGATCTAGACTGGAAAAGTGGAAAAGAAAGAAGTGTCTAGACACTAAGTTATACCTACACTGCTAAATAGAGATTAAAATTATATTTTAATATAGAATTAGAGAAATATTTTTCTCGCATTAAAATTTTCCTTTTTAATTTAGCTCCACAAGTCCCGGTGTACAGTCAACAAAGTAAAGGCGGGATCGATCCGCGCTACTCCGCGACTTACGGGAACCCTTACCTTAGAAATAGTTCTGTTGGTAAGTTTTATTATATATCTTCTTTTTTTTATATATATATATATATATATATATATATATATATATATATATATATATATATATATATATATATATCTTTTTTTTATAATATATTAAAATTATATCATTATATTATTAATATATTATTAGACCTTTCTTGGATATGACATTAAAAAAAGCTCTCTAAAAGTAATTTGTGATTGTAATAGTCTTTATTTAATATATCTTTGTAAATATGCTATTTTGTTACCATACGTATGAAAGTTTCGACGAAGCTCAATAAGAAGTTTAATTGGTGATGGTCTCTTGGACGGTATGCAAGAGGCGAGGGCTCAAATTCCCATGCGTTCAAATTTATATACGTTTCTGAATATAAATGTCATAAAAATTTAAAATATAAAATGTAAAAGATTCACGTAATATATCTTATAATATATATATCTTACTTAACATAAGTAAAACAATACGTAAAAAATAAATACATAAATATTTTAAATATTAATACAAAAACCAGACAACTCTACGTTGTTCAAGATGAAGTGTTAAAATTAGCTTATAAATTATCACAAAGTTATACAGTTTCTAAAGCCTTTGCATCATCTGTCTTCTAACTTGCCCGTACTCGCAGCTAGCACACAGCTCGTCGAAACACTTTTGATTTGTTGTACGAGTATATGGGAGATAAATTTAATTAATATTGTATTTAACGCTGTATGGAAGAATAGAATTTGCATACAATCTTTATTTGTTTGTCCAATTTCAAAGTTGTTCTTATTAGAGCGAGAAAATAATTACCACGAGTAGGAATCGAACCCACAGCTGTCGCGTTTACAGTTAGTTAGTAGACACACTGCCTTTCATATAAATAATTGAAATATTTTTATAGATTGTGAATATAAATATATTATTAAAAAGTTTAAAAGAAATTAATAATAAGATATTGATATTGTCATTCTATAGCTTTAGTCAAATAGCATGATGAATATTGGATTAGATATCTATGCATATCAAATATTCATATGAAACATATTAATATTGAAATTTATTATAAGATTTTATTAAAAACATATTTTTACTGTTAGCTAACAGTATAAAAAATGACTTATTATACAGTCTTTATTTGTTTTTTTTTTTAAATAATATTAATCTTTATATAATATGGTACCCATTTCTTTCGTATTTGAATATCATACTATTACAACATATAAGGAAACAAGTGTATATTAGATAATCAGTAGATTTTAATTAAACATGTTTATTATCTAAATATAATATAAATATTTATCATTTGCATATAAAAATAACATAAAATCCATATGATTCATTAAATAATTATCCCACAAAAGTGAACACAGCGAAGCCGGCGTCGACGCCCGCGCCGCCGCCATACTCCGCCCGCGTACCAGGTACATAGACGTTAGGTAAAGAAGCTTATTTGTAAGCACGGTGTGGTTTGGTACTTGCTTGTTATTAGTTTTAAGCTTCACGCATGTAGCAGTTTTAATAGACACTCTGGTTTTTAGCTTACTTATGTTAATGTATAATTTGTTATGTGATTGTATAATCGATTGTGTCAGTGTATACGTAAGTATCGCCTTAATTAAGCATTTGAATAATGGATGTCTAATAACTATAGCTGTAAGCACGATATACTTTCTTAGCTGGTTATGTGCTTGTATAATTTATTATGTTATTGGTTAATTGGTTTTTTCAATGGTTCACAACTTAAATATCATCTAAGATGCCTTGTTATGGTATGTTTTTGTTGTAGTTAGTAATTTTTCAGCTTAACACATGTAATAAGGTAAAAAACCTCTATAGAGTCTTGGTTAGTCATGTTAGGTAGGTTAGCAGAATAACATTGCTCTTTATTATGTATTTGTGTCATTTGTTATGTGAATGTATAATATCTAATATATTTATTTATTGTCTAATTAATCATTCTAATTTGAAGCTAATTAATTGTATACTAATAGTTTGATCTATTCTATTTCTAGTTGTTTCTAGACATTTTTTTACACTTTGAAGTTAATTTATTATGTCAATTTTATACGCATTATCGAAACAAAAATATATAGCTATAATTATCTAAATTTATAGAATTTGAAATTCTTTTTAATATTCACTTTTATTATTGCATTTTCTTTTATTTTTAGTAATATTTTAATAGCACGTTTTTTATTTTTATTTGGATTACAGTTATAATGCCATTTACAATAACCACGCTGATAATTCTTAACCGAACTAACAGTGAGTTTACCTTATTCAAGACTTCGAATTTTAGTAGTTCTTAGATATTTTTTTTCAGCTCAGCACTATATCCTGCATAAAACATATAGGTAGACAGAGAACCTAGTTTGAAAATATTCCGCTCTCCGCTTTCTGCAAAATTTTAACATTTACTTTGTTATACTGGGGCGAGATAAATGAAAATATTTAATTTCCTCGAGTACAACTATAGAGTTTACAATCAGATGCTGTTATAACTTTACTACATCACTATAGCCTATAGCTTAACTTAACCTAAAATAAAGTCTTTTTTATCACAATTTTTGACGTAAAAAGAGATGATGTAGATGAGCTAATGAAGAAGAATCTAATAATTCAAAGAGAATATTAGAGTAGTATTAGAGGAATATAGATAGAAAGAAATAATTTAAATCTAAAAATACTTTAAGAAAATTTTATTAAAATTTGAAGGCAGCAGGATTCGAACCCGCTCCTCATGGGAACCATCCAAGACGGACGGTTCAAACTTTTATATGTTTCTTTAAAAAAAAATTTTCTATCCTTAATGTGGATTAAGACTTTAAAAAATATCAATAAAAAAATGTATTCTAGATTTTTTATCTAGTATGAATACTACTAAAAAACATTAATTTTTGTGTATTTAAAACTTTTTACTCATTATTATTTTTCTTTTTTGTTAACAGGAAGTGGAAATCGGACGACGCAAGCAACGCACGTATAGCGGAAGTGTAGTGTGTGTATATGACTTGTGTAAATTACAAAGAACTATTTCTATACAAAATTATATAAATGATATATAATTGTATTTGTAATATATTATGTTCCTGAAGTATTACGACTGAATGTAAATATATAAGATAGTAGGTGTAAATAAATATGTTGACTTTTTTTTATAAAGAAATAAAAAAAAATTGAAATAAATTTGGAAATTATTTAAAAAAAATAACGTTTCGGCTTTCGTCAGTATCAGTGTTGCATGAACCACCGTAAGTTTTAATTAATATTTTTATTTTAAATTAACATCTATAATTGTATAGTTTGCTCAAAATGCAATAGCTGTTACTATAAAATAGATTTTATTATAAAAATTATTTTATATACTACAAGATGATATGTATTAGTTTAGCCATTTAACTTTTTTGTAAGTGTTATTTCACACTAAAGTAAAATTTTGCTTAGGAAACGTATAGAAATTTTATCGTAGACGCTAACAATAAAATAAAGAATTTCGAATTGAGCTTAATAAAAATAAGCGCTCGGAATTTAAACAAAAGATGCGGGTTCGAATCTTGCTGCGTAATTTTTTTTATACGTTCCCTTAGTTTAATTTAGCCATGTTTCTTTGACATAAAATACTGATTAAATATCAATTTTTGAATAACGAATCGATTAAAAAAATATATTTTAGGCGATAAATCAATTAAATTTAGATAGAAGAAAATATATTAGATAAATGTCACTTTTAGAGGAAAAAAATAAAATAATTCTGTGATAATTTTTATAGTGACAAAGTATTCAATATATTGTACTCAAGCCTTCCTTTACTCTGCTCTTTGATACGTTAACCTTAATTTAATGTACAGATATATATCTATTGCTGTCTCATTTTTTCATACTAATAAGAGAAGGACAGCAATATGGACATCTGTCAAATATGTTATCAGAAACTCTTATGATAATGGAAAAACAGGTCTTTTGCAGATTTATGTGCCAATGTTTTATATGAAATATAATTATTTAGTATAAAATTTATAGCTTATGTTGGATTTGTTTAAAACCAATGATGATGTAAATATAAAGTCCACAAGTTGGTTCAAATATATTAAATATTTAGTGTTGGCCATGTTGTGTCTACGAATGTGTGTTATTCTAGTTGCATAATATCAACCGTTCTTTAGTAAACAGTGGATAACATTCTAATTAAAAAATATATTTATACTTATATCTTAAAAAAACGTAATTTTTCGTATATGTATTTTTTTCCAAATCCAAATCCAGGCTTACATTCGGAGAATGTTTACTTTCAAAAAAAATCTTACATAAATAGTAAAAATAATTTATATATTAATCGCAAAGCTTGTGACATATAAAATTATTTCATAATCTTTAATTACATAAAAAAATATGTCAGTATATTTTATGTTTTAAACACAGCGGCGTAAATGCTATGATACAAAAACTCAAAATTATAACATCCGTATAAAAGGGATCAAAATTCCCTTTATACGCTTATAAATTTTAGCATAACACTCTATCCCGCGTATGGCAGGATACAGGCAGGGTTAAAACACTCCATTTCCCGCTTTCCACTCAATTTTCAACACACTGCGTGTTACCTGGTGAGACTGAAAATAACTCATGAGAGGGTCTCATGGGAGTCGAACCCACCACCGTCGCATTATACCTCTACATATTTAATAATTATATAACTATTTAAACTTTCAGTTGATACTATGCAATAGAATAGACAAATAAATTCTATATACAAATGTATACAGCAATACAGTCTATTGTGTGTTTATAAATATTCTTTATTCAAATTCTAGTTACGAATAATAATTATGTATGGAACATGTAACTTTATTTAATATTTGCATGATAGTGTTCTCGTTTGCATGCGAATATGATTTGCCATTTGTTTTTTATTTGTTCTCCAAATAAATGTAACAAAGAGTTTTGTGTGTGTTTTTTTTCAATCCCTCTTTTTCCATAATATCCATTTTAGATCCATAATTTTTATTTTAGTATTGTATAAACAGCCGCAAACGCGATGAAACCTTATATATTAATTTAAAAAAAATATATAAATTAAATAGTAGGCTAGACAGATAGCATTCAGTTTCTCATTTTACGCCCAATTTTCTAGATATTCTACTTTGACAGGCGGAAGTCAACGCTGCCTTTAGTCTTCTTACCAGAACCCACGACATCGCGTTTATATATATATATATATATATATATATATATATATATATATATATATATATATATATATATATATATATATATATATATATATATATATATATATATATATATATATATATATATATATATACAAAGGTGGAACAGTATCTTACTATAAGTACGGTTATTGTAATTTTGATTTACGTCGAAGGTGAGTATTTTCCTTTCTTTGCTCTGGCAATATAAAACGCGGCGTTGATTTCCATCAAGTTTCATGAGATTTTAAATAGAGAACTGATAACTTGTCACTAAGTTATCAATCCATCAATCAATCAATCATCCTATACAATATGAAATAAAAATGAAATAAATGTAACTTAAAATTGAAATCCCTTTAAGTATATCAAGTGTAAGACAAAAAGCGACCACTTAAATATTTATACATTTATTGCAAACTCCCAGACAACGCACATGTAGATCAATAATTGAAAATGCAAAAACTGTTTGCATTCGAGTTATTACTTTTTACTTTACGACTGCTCCATTATTAAGACATCAAGTTGTAATATATGTTTTTGTACCAGAATATTATTATTGGAGTGATATATATATTTACTTGTCTTTGTGAATGGTAATAAAGTTACCAAATAAGTTACTTATTGTTACTAAAAGTAAAAAAACAATGATTTAGATTAGATAATTTCAAACCATAGCGCGTGGCTTATTTTATTTATGTATATAATATACTAGTCCCGCTCGTGACTTGTACTATACTAAATTGTATATATTATATAAAATTTATGTTTAAATCACTATGTTTAGTGAAAATCGCATTACAATCCGCATAGTTTCAGGGAGATAAAGCGTACATGGATGGAAAGTGACTTTATTTCATGATATGTAAAGATAAGACAATATTTTTAAGCTTGACTGTATTATTTTATTTTTTTATATTTATAACAATGGGCAATAACGACTATGTCCTGGGGTTTCTAAAAATCTATGTAACCGCTTTTTGCTTTTTTATATATATATTCTAGATCTACTGGCTATCATACAACAATATACATTACTAGAAATTCTCCTATTTTGAGATGGGATCATAATAATGAAGGTCTGAAGCTTGTCCTAAATTCATAAATTGAACCTAGAAGTTATAGCTTAAAGTAGCGCCATTTTAAGATATATCAATGCTTTTTGGTATATCTATGCTTTTGAAATCCATTCGGAAAGCTGTAAGTGAGAAATTATATTATAATTATTTACAAGCCATACACACTGGGTGGTTGTAATGTATTATAGGTCAGTCGGGACACATACCCTAGGTATGTGTCCCGACTCCCGAGTCACCTTATAGTAAGTACTAAATTGATATTAGATAGAAAATATTCTTTATTCAAATAGGCTAATACAAGCACTTTCGAGTCGTCAATTGTCGTAAGTGTCAGTATTATCAGTTTTACTAGAAGCTACCACCAGCTCGGAGGGCAGTTCTGCTGAGAAGAGCTGGCGAGAAACTCAACAGTTGCTCTTTTTAAATATAAGTTTACAATATATTTACAACTGTGGTTAGCCTTCAGAACGAGCATCAACAGTACTTATTTCCACACACTAACATCCGTGTAATATTCTTGGAGTGAATAATATACTTTCTCTAATAATATGTTTTTAATCTTGACATTAAATTGTTCGTAAGTCTGCAAATATATGTCGATTTTATTATACATGCTTGTACCTTGGGCTTTAAATGATTTATTTACTTTGCAAAGGTGAAAACTAGATATAATCAGCTTATTCTATACAATAATATAATAATATTAGTAAGTTGATTTCCTTAAGCTTACGTATTCCTTAAGTTACGAGTAAGTTTTACTTGAACGTATGCCACGTGTACTACTCCAGCATATGCAATTGTTTATTAGAAATGTGAGTTGTTTGAATGCGAAGCTTTGAGCACGACTCAATGGGCATCGTTATAAAGCAGACGGAAAATTCCGAATGGAATTCTCAGTCGCTATATTTTTCCACTCTTTACGGTTATATTTTATTTTTAGCCATATTGTACTTTAATGTATGGCAATTTTTAGAGTTATGTAATGTTTGAAAGTATTATTATGATCTATTGTAGAGATTTTATTTTGTTATAGTTTCCGTGTTTAGGTTTCGCTTCACGCTGTATCCCGCATATAGCAGGGCATATATATATATATATATATATATATATATATATATATATATATATATATATATATATATATATATATATATATATATATATATATATATATATATATATATATATATATATATATATATATGTTTAACAAAAAGTAAATATAGTAAATAGTAAATTTCTTAATTTTTGACCGAATATCAAAAATATCCATCAAGTGTATTATTGTTTATTATTGTGAATAGGCTAGACTTTAAATACATGATAGTAATTGTATTTTTTTTAAATATATATTTTTAAACTTTTTCTTTATTAATACTATAAGGTGTCAATGAGAAGTACCCTATATTTTTACATTATGTGGCGAAAATGAAGCATAAGCTCATAAATTTTGATTGAAACGATTTTACGATTTTAGTTTGAGTATTTCTATGGTCCAATGAACAATAGGCCTGGATATTTGTTATTATATTTATTAATTTCGCTTAATACCTCACCCAACCCACCAGACCTACCTTTAACCGGACAACGGCTTATTCCATTTGAATTACGGAATCCTAAAAAAGAATTATAACTGAAATTGTAAATTTTATAGGAAAAATGTTTTAAAAAACAATAAGCTATACAGTCTTAGCGCTCACCGCCAATTAAGCTATAGATACATTTTGTGGAGCTGTCAAATTTCTTATACGCTTATTACAATTTATTTTTGTCACTACAATCTTTGATGGACTTATTTTTTAAAAAAAAAACCAATTATATCCATTGATGATATATTTAGAATGTGTCAAAATCTTAAAACGTTTTCATTAAGAAAATGAAAAACTTTTCTTTTCTTAGTGTGAACTAATAATTTGGATAATAACTACATATAGCATTCTTAGCGAGATATTAACGATAATAGTGTATGCGATTCCCTCCTGCAACTTTATTTTTAGTAACATTAACAGACTTTTTGCAGCTCAACGTGTAACATATAACTACTGGATTTATTAATACGTAAAATGAAATTTGTCGTGTGGCAGCGGTACAGCATCTAATTGTAAACCCGATGATTCTGGATTCGATTTCTACTCGGAAAATAAATTAATTTTTTTTTCGTTCTGGTAAAAAGATAAAGAGGCGTAGTTTCTCCACTAAACACGCAATATATATATATATATATATATATATATATATATATATATATATATATATATATATATATATATATATATATATATATATATATATATATATATATATATATATATATATATATATATATATATATATATATATATATATGTATATATATATATGTATATATATAATGACTTTCAGAACTTCTTTACTATACGAACTTTAGGTATGACAAATAAAAAAAAAATGACAAACTACTTAGTTCATACAATGTTTGTTAAAAGGGGTCCAAAGTTTATCCCTTACGTATTAATATATAGATAATTATTATTATAAGCAATAAGTTCTTTATTTATTCCTTTATATCAGATAAAGTCTACAAGGCGAATGAACGATTGCCACTTAGCATTCATTTAATACACATTATAAACACTTGAAAACTACCATTTCTATAATAAATCAAACAAAATTGAGCTTAATTACGTCGTATTAAAGATCATATCGTTGAAAATTTTGTGAAGAACATCCATCTTATACCGAGATTCAATTAAGATTGGTACAACTTGAGCTTTAAAGCTTAAGATTTAAGGCCTTAAAGCTTTTTATAGCATTTCCAAAGCAGCCCGTCTACATTCTGTAGATGAAACTTGTGCTAACCGCATTGGAGTCCTGTGGTCAACAACCGTATATTTAGTACTGTTGAATGGTAATTCCAAGAGTTCTTCGATATTTAATATTGTCAAGTATTAGTTACAATGGTTTCTTAGAATGTCACTTGGCTAATATATTCTTTTTTAAGTTCACGCTCTATCCAGCAAAGAGGAGAGTAGGTAAAGAAAACCTAGTGTCGAGTTATTCCGTTCTCTCCTTTTTGTCGGAAATCGAGACGCAAACACGCAGATTATATGGTGGGAGAGAGCGGGGAGTTCCGTCACTCAACACGCAATACCCCGAAAGGCGGAAAGCGGAGAACGGAGTGTCTCAATTACTTCCTTCCTTGGGTAGGGTAGGTACCTTCAGCCTACGGTTCCCTCTGCCAACCCGGCTATATGCAGGCTGTAAAGCTAAAAAAATACTTTGCCTGTTGAGTGATGTAATTGGACGTTTGAATGAATAAGACGACTTACACACACACACACATATATATATATATATATATATATATATATATATATATATATATATATATATATATATATATATATATATATATATATATATATATATATATATATATATATATATTTTTTTTTTTATTTTTTTTTTATTTATCATTTGGTTTAATTAAATCTAACAATTCGAATTGAAATAATTTTATTCTAAGTAAGAAATACATCATTCATTTTTCACGAGTACAGTCTCTAACTTAACGGAGTGATGAAAAAAACCGAAAAATTGTGCTTTTTAATTCATATTAACATATTTTTTTTTAATTTATTTATATTTTATACTTTTACGCTGTATAGCGCACCTACTCGTACTAGCACAGGCACAGATAACCAAGTGTCAAGAGGACACAAGAGCGTCAACAACGTGGCGCTTATAGTCAGAGGCTGTGCTGTGATTATTAATATAATAATATAATATAAATATAATAATTAAAATGAAACACATTGAGAAACATCTAATTAGAATATTTCATCCGTAATACTCACTCAAAACGAGATAAATTACTCAAATAGTTAAAGTCCGACAACAACAGCGTCCTCACGTTCGTGAAGGGAAAATTAAATGTTATTATTATAATATACTTTAAGATGTTCTCTTCCATCCAAAAGTCCAAGATTCAAACCCAGCTACACGCAGAGCAGAGAGAGAGCTTTGGTATTTTTTATTATTTTACCTTCATACATACATATTTTTTTTTTACTAATTTATAAAACTATTTTAAACTAAAAATATATGACTATATTATATAGACATAATGTATATCCTAAAGAGTCCAGTTATTTGTTAAGCTGAACCTTGTGTTAAGACACTCCATTCTCTTGTATTGAGTGGCAGAACTCAGCTGTCAACAAAAACGGAGAAATTCTAATACTTCTCTTTCGAGTGGATCCTAAACATCAAGTTTTTTTTTTAATTTGTACATATTTTTAAAGTAGGTACTTGTAATATTTATAACTCAGGATGACCACAGCGTATCAACAAATATTTGTATCGCAAGGCTTTTATGGTGGCTGTATGGTATTACTTTACCGACTTACAGTATATACTAAGATGTGAAGTATCTGTAGAAGTGGCATAGGATTAAACAGAATTATTACTTTGAATAATTATGTAACTTTATTAAAATTTTAATAGTCAGTTAAATTATTTTCAGTATACATGTTATAGGTTCAAATTGCTTTTCGTCTGCGTTACATATTTAAATCAATAAATATTTAAATAAAATTATAAAACTAAAGGTGTGTGTGTGCTAACTACTGGTGTGAATTACTGGAGTAAATATTTATATATTACAAGTAGAGTTAAAGTCTATGTAATATTATGATGACGTTGACCTGGCATGCGACATACAAACACAGCTCTCAGCTAGCTTTTAGAAAAAATATAAAAATTTTAAAAAAAACCGTAGTGGACAGATTTATAATATATCATCTAAAAAAGTCTTCTTATTGTGGATTATAAAGTTATCTGCTATTTCTATTTATGCAAGGGGGAAAGTCACGGGTAAATGCTGGCGACTACATTTTCTTCAGTGTATTTAATTAGACAAATTATTACGTTTCATTCCACAAACTTAAAGCGCATTATTTTCTTTTCCGGAGAGCTTTGAGTATCTCACGTACTATAAGTTACAGAGGAATTTTAAAATGAAATTAAAATTAAAATTAATTTTTATCTTCAACGTAGGACTTCTAAGTTATTCTATGTTGCGTGGCGTGCGTATATATTTTGTTACATCAACCGTAGTACGTCATAAAGTATAGAAAAATATTGACGTGTCGTAAACGTAACGTCGGCATAAAAGTAAGACCTATTACACGGTTATTAATACTTAAGTAGCCATTGCCGTTTGTATGTGTAGCGATGAATTGCTTAATTTGTATTTAGCCTACTTGCTTGAAAGGAGTATTTTTGGGTTTAAAATGTTTTAATTAAGTAGGTTAGATTTAAATGGTTTACGCTTCGCGCTAGGCTTCACGCTGTTTCCGCGTATATATATATATATATATATATATTTTATATATATATATATATATATATATATATATATATATATATATATATATATATATATATATATATATATATATATATATATATATATATATATATATATATAGCAGGGTGGCGGAGGGAACGTAATGTAGATACTCCGTTCCTCGTTTTTCGCCTTTCGAGACATAGACTGGTGAAACTCTACGTCGTGTTAAAAGAGCGAAGGAAATGAAAATAATACATATTTAGTAAGTGGTAATCAAACCCACAACACGGCTTATTTACAGAGACATATATATTATATTATGATTTAAATATTTAAAAAATAATTTTCTATTTTCATGTGAGGAGGGTAATTAAAGTGTATACATAGTGTCAAAACAAATCGTTCTCCATTCTCGGCCGAATTCAAGCATTGCGAGTTGACAGGAGAAATTTAATGCTGCCTTACTTCTTTGTTTTATGTTATATTATATTATATGTGTATACTGACTTCATGTACTTTTAAAGTGTTGTTGAATATATTCAGTGCTAACCGGGAGTAGACTGTTATTCTACTCCATTAGCACTACAATTTTTTTTTTTTTACTAAATATTACAAAAAATATTGATACCTGTACTCCTTCAATATCTATGCCAATATATATATATATATATATATATATATATATATATATATATATATATATATATATATATATATATATATATATATATATATGTATATATATTAGTTCCTTGTTCCGTTTAGGTATTAATAAATGTTAAGCTAGAAAGGCATATACCTTAAAATCCACATAAACTCGTACATACAGTAAAAAGTTATAACGCGAGTGTAACGTTTTTATTTGTAATCCAACGGGACAGAAATTCAAAGCGACTACAAAAATATCTTCATATAATGCTATACAAGACGTTACGACAGTATTAACGTTAGGTGAGAGTACGAGTAGCATCGAGATGTAAATTCATATCCTGGGACTTGTGTTTTGTGGCTCTAAAAATTAACAACCAAGCGTTTCTTAGATAATAGAATATATATATATATATATATATATATATATATATATATATATATATATATATATATATATATATATATATATATATATATATATATATATATATATATATATATATATATATATATATATATATATATCTCGCTCTAAAAAAACAAAAGCAATATACTCATATTTTCAATTAATAAGTAATTAAAAAGATATACAGTACGGCACAAAATATACAACCCTTGATATTCCATCTCAACAAAGACAAACAGTTAAGAAGTGACTTCTCTGAGAAACTTCGATTTGTATTCATATATAAGTTATAAGGTATCAAGACATGTGATGCGGATGTATGTTTACTTGGCACCGTCGGTTCATATTTAGTTTCAATGGATGGATGTATTAATATTATAACTTGGCTCTGGCATTCAATTTGATTAGATTTTGAGTACAAAAGAATGTAAATAGCTTTTTTAGAAGAGAAGAAAAAGGATGTTTTAAAAAAAAATTAACATATCTTCTAGAAGAACTTAAATCTAACCGAGGTTTTTAAAGAATATTAATGATTTATTGGATCATAGACTATATTATAAAAACATCAAATGCCACCTTATTCATGCCGCCATTAGATCATTAAATTTTATATTGACAAGGTTTTAGTTGTAATTTTTGTTGAGTGACAATCATGAAATTGGCAGTCCAACTGGCACTTAGCCGCTTATTTCATAAACGAATTTTGACTACGGAAGTTTATATATACTTTTTTTAATTTTAACCAACTAGCCACTATTTTAGAACTAACCAGCTATTTTAATAACTAATAAGCAACTGTGTATGACGCATAACGTATTCTAAGTGGCCGAAGTATGTTATTGAAATCGAAATATATATATATATATATATATATATATATATATATATATATATATATATATATATATATATATATATATATATACATACATACATGTATTTATAACTTTTGCATTATATAGGATGTTATATTTAATGACACTGTCTTTGTATCAACCATATTATTATTTTTAACGAAGCCAAAAATAATGTATTATTTTGAAAGCTAATATTACTTGTATATCTTAAATTCCAAATATTATATGACAATGGGTGTGCCTTGACACACCACAGCCTTGTTTGACGGTTAGACGTAATTATTACCAAATATCACACAAAATCGAGACCTTGTATGTTGATTGGCGGAATTACCAGAGTACAATTACCGCGCGATTACCAGATAGATGCAGATTCGTAAAAAAAATTTAGGACACAATGAATTTCCCGAGAGGCCATTAGACCCACAGCTATATCGTGAGCAATCAATTTTCAAAATCCAAAATCCACGACACGACGATGGACTCTATAAATCTATAATTTAAAAAGTTTAAACTTTAAACTGTGCTTTTAACAGAGAAATTATTGCTTTCTCCATTTTCTCCATTTTCGCTAACATTAAAAACAAAATTAAGAACTAATGTATTAGTTTCATATGCCTAATATTACTTGCACTTCACTTCGTATACGGTCACTATATGAGTTAGGGTGCGCCGACATAATGTCGACATTAATTTGTCACACCGCTGTTAATTGTAAGGGTCATATGCTGAAGGGAGTCAAGATATTATGTGGTTGATGTGAGATTTTGTTCTTAGAAGATTTGTAAGTTAATCTTATATATTAATAGCGAAAGCTTTTTTTTGTACCAGTGACAATGGGACGATAACTTTACATACTCAAGTATATGTTGTGAAAAATATAAAGTATTCTTGATTGTAATTTACTAAATTCAATTTGAAGAATAATTATTTGCAAAGATCAATAGTTACGGGCCGGTTAGAGCGATGCTACGTCTTTATAAAAAAAATAAAAAAAATAAAACTAAATAAGGCGAAAAAATGTAGTATGACATAAAAATCTGTTATATATACGTAGTTTTGATGGCGACCAATTAGTTATATTGAAGAATGTAATTTATATATGTATATATATATATATATATATATATATATATATATATATATATATATATATATATATATATATATATATATATATATATATATATATATATATATATATATATATATATATATATATATATATATATATATATATATATATATATATATATATATATATATATATATATATATATATATATATATATGCCTTAATTAATGTATGTATGGGCATACATGGGTAAAGCGCAAACGTGTAGATGATATTTAACATATGAGGTGTGGCTCAGATGAACCTCTCGCCTCTTCAGATCATTGTTTTAAAATTTCTTGATTTATTTTGCGATTTTAAAGAAGTAGAACTAGTAAGTGTATAATACGTTGTACGTTGGTAAAACAAGCGAATTAAACTTATATTTAATAACATAATAAATTATTTATTTATTTATTTAGCTTCAGCTTTAGTAGGCAAAATAGAAAAAGGAGTGACTAGACACTGGGTCTCTGCTGGACGTGTTCTATCAACAATATTTAAGGATCAATAACTATATAGGAATTGTTCAACAGCATTGTCGCTTGTATCGTCCATGTTGGTATGTTAATTGGAGTGAGGCACGAACTGAATTTCCTTGTAAACAATTTATATGACATATTCTGTTATGATATTTGCAAGAAATTAGCTATTTATTTAAAAAAAAAATCATGGTCAAAAATTTTTGTGACTAAATAGCTTAAAGCTTATATATCTTTTTGTGTTGGACATTCCATTTATCTAGGACGGCTATAGGCTATAATATATAACGTTAATCGTTTTTTTTTTCAGTCTAGTAATACCTCTTTAAGCCACACACAGTTTTGTACACAGTGATGTACTTGATTATGCTCATCAATGATTAAATAAAATGCAAAATCACAATAAACACAAATGGAAAAGAAAAAAGTACCAAAAGCATGGAAGACTCATATCCGTGGTGTGTCTTACTAATTAATAAAAAATTAAAAAGTTAATCGTTTTTATATAACCCACTGTACACGCGTTCATAGTATATTATATGTATATATATATATATATATATATATATATATATATATATATATATATATATATATTTATATATATATATATATATATATATATATATATATATATATATATATATATATATATATATATATATATATATATATATATATATATATATATATATATATAGATATATATATATATATATATATATATATATATATATATATATATATATATATATATATATATATATATATATATATATATATATATATATATATATATATATATATATATATATATATATATATATATATATATATATATATATACTACAACCACACTTTCAATTCAAGCCCCGCTTGTTTATTTCAGCGTCTTGAAATTGTGGAAATTCTGGTACTATTTGAAGACAAAATTGTTATGTTGTAACAAAACTGAAACGTTTTGGACCTATTCCAACTTGTACTTGCTATAGTTGACTTATAAGACAGATTTCCAATGCTTCAGCGTACTGCTATATTTCTATAGAATATACAAATATAAGTACATTAAACAACTATACTAGAAAGAAAATATTACGTAACTTTTAGAATAGAATTTAAATTTTAAAGGTCAACCTTCTTTTATAAAAATATGATGAGTTCCGTCACCTAAAACGTAATATAACAAAGCTGTAGAAAAAAATTAAAAATATAAACAATATTTTATTTAAGTAATAAAATAGAGGAAATATACTCTATGAACTTTACAGTCAAATTTTTCTTTTAAGACCGCTATATAGTTTCTACTAGTTCCAGTTTCTTTAATATAAGGCCTTCGTATCTCAAAAGAAAAAAGCACCTGTGGTCGTTTGTCGTTGTTAATTTTTTAGCCTATACCTTTTACGTGATTCGCGAATAAATAAACAAACATACGGACAAAAAATCCACTGTGTAGTTTTTTCGCTCATATTCCAATAACTATAACTATAGCTTAGCGCTATATAAATCTACCCATCATAACATGTTTTAAATCTTTTATGAACATTGACTTTTCCATACTTTCATACTACGTCAATTTCATCTATGATCTGTAGATGCATTTAAGATATATCGACATTAATACATATTAAAAAATCCCGCCAGCGTAATACAGAAATTTTATTTCAACGAATAATGACATCTGTTGACAGATATTATAAAATATTACTATAGATTTTTAAACACATAATATTGGTTTACGAAAATGATTTTAAGTTATTTATGAATAGATGGCATTCTATCAAATACTACTAAATTACCTTCTGATCGTTAAAAGTCACTATAATAGCTTTTAATCAAATGATTTGTAACTATTACTGTGACATCTAGCTAGACTGTGATCATAATTTCCAATTGTGTTTATGTTTAAATTTGAAAAACTTTTGCTATTTACCATTGTAACTAAGTGAGAATGGAATAAAACTACCTTTACTTGCAAGTAATCGACGTAATTTAAACGTCTCTGTTCTTATTTTTCGTTCCACGTTTGCATTCCACATCGGGATAAAAACTATCCTATATATATTGTGCAAGGCTATGAATTATTAGCATACCAACTCTAACTAACTTCTCTTCAGTAATTTAAATAATTTAAACTTATTACTTTTTCATTTATTTTCCGGGAGCAACATGGAATACCGCGATAAAAACTAAAATTTATGTGAGTCGGGACTGTAAGCTATTATTATACAAAAAATCATTCATATCTGTACAGTAGTTTTTGCCTGATTGGACGACAAATAAACAGACAGATAGACAGACAGACAGACAAAAATTCTTCCGAGTGGATTTTTACCTTCTATTATCGATATATCAACCAACCCAATCAATAATTTTTTTTAAATATTTCATGTACAGAATTGACTTTTCTACCCTTTTATTATATATATATAGATAATATAGATTACGTTGCTAGCAACCCATCCAACCCAAGTTCTTAGTGTGGATTAACAGTTTTAAAACCATTCAAATATTTTATAAGTTATCGTTCTCGTTGACCTGCAATCATAAAATGTGTACGGAACCGTCAGTGACCCGAGTCTGACGTACACTTGACCGATATTTTTATATTTAATACATGTCATAATAAGTGTGTTTAAATTTGACAACAGTGGCGCTGTAATTTATAACTATAGTGATTTCGTAATAAAATAGCAAAAGAAATTTGTAAAATTTTCAAAAATTTTCACACTTTCAAAATTTTACTTTGAAATTTAAAATATTATACATGGATATGGGAATTGAATTGCTCTCATATCCATATATAATGTAATCAATTAATAAGATGCTATAAAGTTTTTGATAACCAAAAACTTTATAGCATCTTATTAATTGATTGTCGGAAATGTAAACAGTGCATAGGATGACGGTGACTGTGGTGACGAAACCTTTATTTTTTTTTACTTTAGCAAAGGGAACTGTAGGCAAAAGGATCTTAGTGTTAAGACACTCCGTTCCCCACTTTCCACCTTTCGAGCCATTGCGTGTTGAGTGGCGGAACTCGACGCCGCGCTTTGTTTTGTTGCCAGAGCATTGAAAAAAATGAAAAATGAAAAATGAAAAAAAAACCAATGAAAAAAATTATTCTCCCTGAGTGGGATTCGAACCCACAAGCCGTCGCGTATATAGGCAGACGCTGTGCCTCTGCACCACGATGGTCCTCTGTAACAACAAAAACTTTCCTTTTACTAATAACAAGTATTTTAGATAAAACTTTTGATAAAAGCTGTTCAAATAAATTTCTTTTAATTTATGCATTAACAATAGGTTCACATTATCAAGTCCACAGACTGTAGGCATTACCTTCCAGATTTGAACCTGGACCCCTTCCAACTGTTATTATAGTCCAGATTAATATTATAATAACGTGTGCCAGGTAAGTCTTAATCAACCTTAGTTAATATTAGGTGTATTAAGCTGAGATTGGATGTCACATACATACGTATGCATGTATATTTGTTATGTATAGTTTTGCTTTATTTTATGCGTAATTTGATAGTAAATGATTAATAAATCAATTCAGGGAGAGCAGAGAGATAGGTCTCTACGTTTAATTCATGACAATTTTTACCACACCAATTTCATCATAGTACGTTAAAAAAACAACTTATAAACGTTGACAAACTTAAATTTGTGATCATATGCACTATATTTGTATAAAATGGACTACACAAATACGTTTGTTTGATTTAACTTATTGTAAAATTTCATAACTCTAGGTTATGATAACGCAGCGAGTTACGTACAAATGCGGCAAAAAATAAGCATAAACGCTCGTATTTTTTGATTGCGTAGCCTTAAAACTAGATATTAATTACAATATGGTCTTGACATATGGACAGACAATAAACTGATTCTATAAGGACTCTGTTCTTTTTTTTGACTTACCGAAAGCAAAAAGAAAATGATCCAAACAAAGTGAAATTCCATCAAAAATTACATTATTAACATAACTTTACTGTTACAGTAAATTATTTGAAAATGAATTTAGCCGTAAAGATACTGTTACATAAAACATAAATTTTAATTATACGCCATAGCGTTTTCTTTGTTGTGGTCTGCTTGAGTCGGGTCCAGACTCTTCTAATGCTAAATAGTTACTTAGTAATAATTTTGTAAAGTAAAAAGGCTTTTTGTTACTCTTTCTCATCTGTTGACTGTAGAAGCTGAAAAAAAATATTATATAATTTGTTTGTCACGACGAATTTTTTTGTTTTTGGCGCTGGTAAATGCTTTACGCAAACCATCCATGTGTAGGAGAAATATCTCCAACAAACGGATGGTACTGTGGGACTCATCGAAACTCGACACTACCTACTAAAACCCAGCGGAAACCCTCTTCACCTATAAGAGACGCTGTTAGATCGCTCGCGCATGCCACTACCACCACTTCAGGGTGTTCCAGAGTTTCTTCCAGGGCACCCGCAGCCTCAATGACTTCCAGGATCAAAACATCCTGCAGTAGTTTCTCTGCGGTGAGGGGGGTTGGAGATGCGCGTACCGCCTTCTCTCACCTCCTAGTCTGCGGCGGCGGAGTAGATCTGCGTTTGCGTTTAACTCACGCGCTCGCTCCGCGGCCTTCTTCCGTGCGATAACTGATTCGCAGAAGGAGACTACTGTAGATCAGTTCCTCTCACTCTCCACCATGATCCCCACCACACTAGAGAGTGAGAAGTCTCTTCCAACTGCAGCCATCAAGGCGTGGCGTTGCTGAGACCAAGTGGGGCATTCAGCCAGAGTGTGATGCGCCGAATACACGGAGGCACCACACTCGTGGCACGCTGGCGACATCTCCCGACGTGCAATCTGGTGCAAGTATTTGCCGAAGCAACCATGCCCCGTCAAAACCTACACCAGCCTAAACGTTAGGACCCCAAACCCTCTTTACAACCAGCGCTCTAGGTGGGGGCGAACCGCTTCCACCGTTACTAGTCCTGCCACCGGTGACTCTAGGTTTTCCCTCCATCGCCGAATCAGAGCTTCGTCCGCTCTCCTCCTGATCCGCGCTAATCTCGATAATCTCCTTCGATAGTTCCCCGCCTCGCGACCGCTCACTTGAACGGAACGCTCTGGCGGTTCCACTTCCGCTTGCAACCCCCGAGGCGAATTGCCGGCCAAGAGTGTAGCTGCCGTCCACGACACTGTACGGTAACCCCGAATAGACCTCACCGCTATGACCCGCTGCGGCTTAGTTGGAAAATCTTATATATATATATATATATATATAAGCTTCACCCTGCTTTCCATATATATATATATATATATATATATATATATATATATATATATATATATATATATATATATATATATATATATATATATATATATATATATATATATATATATATATATTTATATATATATATATATATATATATATATATATATATATATATATATATATATATATATATATATATATATATATATATATATATATATATATATATATATATATATATATATATATATATATATATATATATATATATATATATATATATATATATATATATATATATATATATATATATATATATATATATATATATATATATATATATATATATATATATATATATATATATATATATATATATATATGAAAAGCAGGGTGAAGCTTAAAAAAAAGGAAAATTAAAAATATAATAAACTACCCTTTCAGGGGGAAAATCAGTTAATTCTCCCTGTGTGTGAGAGGGAATTAAAACCGACATATCTTCACATTTACAGGAAGCACTGTGGATCGGCTCCACGACGATCTCAGTTTCGTAATATGATACTATTGTATTATCATCGAATCTGATTGCTGAACTGAAACTGAAATCTAACTCAACAAAATAATGAAATATTTTATTATATTGATTAATATTCCGGTAGATACAGATTTATTCAGCTATTATACTATATATCACATACTGCAGGGTAGAAAAAAAGAACGTAGAGTCAAATCACTCCGGCCTCCATTTTCTATTTCTGAAATCTTACATATAATGTTGAAATGATATAAAATTGTATATACAATTTCATGCTACAGATAAACTACAGAATGTACGGTACATCAATCTGTAATCCACAAAGGGGACAAACAAGTATTAGTATAGTAGAGAATGCGACTTGAAAAATCGTCGGTGAACGCTACATTTTTCACCTTTCATAGAGAGACGAGCTCGTGAAACAGGATGGTGATTTAAAAATACTAGAAGAGGATTTTGTTTTAAATAAATATGGTAGTAGTAGGTTCGATTTCTGTTTGAGGGAATTTTATTTGAAATACTTGTTTTTTGTATCATGTAAATGATTATATGAGTTATTTACAGTTGTACGTCGTTTGAGTGGACTTTAAAATGTAAGACTGTATTTTTTACCTGTCAGTAGGATTTTTCGCTTTTAAAGTAGATACATTAGAGCGAAGCTTGTGGCGGTAGGTGAGCGAAGCGACCAATTCACCGTAGACCGGTGACAGACATAGCATGGAGTAAATTACGTCATTTAAAAAGTAAATAATCTATTTTAGAGAAATACAAATAAAACGAAACGTTTAGAATAGACAAATGTATTGCTGGAATCTCTTAGAGATTTTATGTCTTAACTTTAATTTAATATGTTAATTTTGGAGCAATTATTATTGTTATATAATATAATATATTATTGTCTATGACAGAACACAGAGATTATCGATTCGAATACCTTTTATGATTTTTTATTCATTGATCCTATTCATGCATTACATATATTATATTATAAAAAAAACATTAGGTTGGTATGTATCTATCTAATGGAAACTTTGAACGTAATTTTGACTGACTTTAAAAGTCAGTCAGTTTAATTTAAATTTTTGCATATACATCAAGGATCTATGATAATACACTATTGTGACAAAATGTGCGGGATACAGCGTGAAACTTAAAAAAAAAACTCGCCATCTAATGCAATGTAAAAAAGCTTCGAGTGCATGGTGCCAATAGATTACTTAAAAGCTCTTTCCTGCGTCTTTATGAAAATCACTTGTCAAAACATTTTTTCTAATATTTAAATAACATTACAGATTTCTCTACATCCACGATACTCGTGATATATGAAAGCAACACCCAAAACATTTCAATTAGAAAGCCGACGAGTCAGTCAATATGATATTGATTTATTCCATTTTCGCCTATCGGCTAATAACTTCTATTATTCATGCATTGGAACCTGTATTTTGTATAGTCTTCTTTATAGGTAAATTTTAGAAGCTACTACTTTTTTATTTGTGCTTTATTAGGTAATGGTGGGTTAAGAGAACTGTTGCTAAGACACTCCGTTCTCCGCTTTCTGCCCAAATTCCACACACTGTGGTTCGAGTGGTGTAACTAAACGCTGCACTTTTACTTACTAGCATGAAAAAAAATTATTTCTCCAAGTGAATATTAACTTCAACCATTGTATTCAGCATTAGACGTTCTTCCACTGCGCCTCGGTAGACAATTTATAAGCATGCATAGCATACATAAAGAATAGAAAAAAAAAAAACAGAATGACGAAACCCATTTGTAACAGTCTGTGGAAACGCTTAAATAAAAAAAAAAAACAAATTCACCATAAATATTTTTAAACCCACAATCATCTAATTCAGGCAAGCACCTGTCAACTAAGCTTGTATCTTGGGTAATGATTCTCAATTTTCATTTACCTTTAACAAGAACCTAAAGCAACACTATTCCTATAAATAATCAATATCCATTTGATTCTAAAATAGGTCTGTCAAGTTGGTCTATTCTGAAAAATACTTTTTAGATTATTTTAAATTGTGAATATTCGAGAGTATTCCATCGTGACACTTTAACTGCCTTTCAGTGAACGTCGCCGTGAGAAATGAAGCGACTTTCTATGATTTTAAATTACTTGACTATATTAATGAATAAATGTTGTATTTGTGCAGAATAAAATATTATTGTGCTTGTCTAGCTGTACCTTATTTGGCTTCACACGTGTTGTGCATATTCTTCTCCATTCTCCACTTCCCGCTCTATTAAGAAACATTAGGTTCTATAGCGAAGCTCATCGGGAAAACGACAATAATAAGAAAGTATTGAGCGTCCAGCAGCGACACATCGTATGATATGGTTATGTATGATTATGTATGATATATTTATTTTACACTACGTATGATATATTTATTTTACACTATGTGTAAAGTCAGAGCAAGAGATAGACACGTATTTATTGTACATTAAATCTATTAAGCTATAAGTTTAAAATTATGATCTATCTTTCTATCTACATTTTAAAATTTGATTAACATGTTTGCTTAAACATTTTCTAGTTAAATAGTGAGAATTCTCTTATATATATTATTTCATGGATATGACAGTTCATAATTCTAACCATATGTGACATTTTAACAAACATACATACATACATATATACATAACTTTACGCTATATCCCTAGCGGGGTAGTCAGGGAGAACGGAGCGGCAAACGCTGCGGTCCCTACATACCTCTTTCGCCGCGGCCACTGTCATTAACCTCTTCATACATGCCGGGGGGTCCTAATCCTTTTTACGTGATCTTCCTCCAGTATCCTCGACACTGTGTTTTCGGAGGTCAACTGAGGTCTCCCCTTACCTCTCTTACCATCTTACCATTCACTTTTCTTCTTCTATATCTTTTTTTACCATTCTTCCATCACTCATCTCTCGACGTGCCCAAGCCATTAATTTCTAAAGTAGATTATATTCTATATAATTATGTATATATTTACTAAGATAGACCAAAATCAAAAATAAAATTCTTATTTGCTAGTTATCTAAATAAAACATACATGAGGAACAAAATCACATAAAATATCTAGATCAATATTTTCAATTTCGACACGCGCTCGCTTAAATAAATAACTTACCTATTAAATTTAAGTTTCAACAACGTTGCATATTGCATCGACAATATTACACAGCAATGTTCTCGCATTTATCACAAGTATGTAAGAAATTGTAAATGCACAATATGCATATTTAGAACATATAGATGTATATATATATATATATATATATATATATATATATATATATATATATATATATATATATATATATATATATATATATATATATATATATATATATATATATATATATATATATATATATATATATATATATATATATATATATATATATATATATATATATATATATCTTCTCTCTTCCACTTTGCATTATCCCGGCCTATTGCCAGGGTCTGCTTTCCTACTTAGTCTACTCCACTTTGCACGGTCTTGAGCATCCTCAGTGGTTAGTCCATTGGCTCTCATGTCGTGCGTCACGACGTCCAGCCATCGGACAGACATATCAAGGCATTTTCTTCCGACGTAGTTCTTAGGCCGGCGCAAAACGTGGCCATACCATCTCAGAACGCTCGCTCGAACGCTCTTGGAGCTTATCCGCTACGTCACGTACCCCAAGACTACCTCGAATGAATGTGTTGCGTATGCGGTCAGCCCGAGTAACGCCACACATCCACCTCAGCATCTTCATCTCCGTTACGTGAAGCTCCTGAGTGTGCCGAGATAATGCTGGCCAACATTCGCTGCCGTATAGAAGAACTGGTCGGATCATGCTCTTGTATATCAGCCCCTTGAGTTTGGGCGGTATTCTGCGATCGCAGACCACACCAGTGACCTCCCGCCATTTGGCCCAAGCAGCGCTAACCCGGGCGTGGACATCGTAGTCGATGCCTCCGGACTCGTGCATAATGGATCCAAAGTACCTGAACTTCTCCGACTTAACGGCTGGCTCAGGCCCGATGTGGATGGTGCTCGAGTCTGGGTTCCCGCAAGCCATGTACTCGGTCTTTGACACATTCAGTTTAAGACCACCGTTCTCAAGCGCACCCTTCCAGGCATTCACTTTACGCTCCAGCATCAGTCGGTTCTCGTCAATGAGTACTATGTCATCGGCATACATCATCAGCCATGGAGGCTGGTCCTGGATGTGAGCCGTGACAGTATCTAGCACTACATTAAACAAAAGTGGACTAAGAGCTGAGCCTTGGTGAACCCCTACTGTAATTGGGAAGGGTTTGGTATCGCCAACAGCGGTCCTAACTGTAGAAACAGAGTCGTTGTACATGTCTCTGATAATAGCAACATAGGATTCAGGGATCCCTTTGGTGGCACACAGTCAAAGGCCTTCTGCAGGTCTAAGAATGCCACATGCAGAGCTCTCCTCTTTTCCCTGTGTGCCTCCATCAAAATTCTGAGGGCAAAAATGGCGTCCGTAGTGCCTGATCCTGGCTGAAATCCATATTGACACTCAGAAACAGTACACTCTCGGCGGAGCCTGAGGGCAATCACGCGCTCGAAGAGCTTCATGGTGTGACTCATAATCTTAATGCCCCTATAACTACCGCAATCTTGAACACTGCCCCTTCCTTTGTAAATAGGGGTAATAAAACTGTGCCGCCATTGATGTGGCATCGTCCCAGTGTTCAAAATGCGGTTAAAAAGATCAGTAAGCATGAGCACACCACGAGAGCCTAACGATTTCCACGCTTCGATCGGAATATCGTCAGGTCCCACCGCCTTGCCGTTCTTCATGCGTCGAAGACAATTCCGAGTTTCATCAAGGGTTATTGGAGCAATAAGTCCCAGGTTAGGAGGTGGTTCAGACGGAATACTACCCGGGTGCTGAGTATTCAGCAGCTCCAAGAAGTAACTTCTCCACCTCTCCTTCACAGAAGCATGACTACAAAGCAGCTTGCCCTGGGAATCTCTGACGCAAAGACATTTGTGATATCTTGCGTCGCTTTATCCCGAGCACGTGCCAATTTGTAGATGAGCTTCTGCCCCTCCACAGTTTCAAGTTTATCATATAGAGGTAATAAACTTTCACTGCGGGCTCTGGCTACAGCTCTTTTGCTGGCACGTTTCGCTGCTATGTACTCCAGTCTGTCTTCAGGAGAGTTGGAACGCTGCCACTCCTTAAATGCAGTCTTCTTATCATGAATCACCTCCTGTACATTGTCATTCCACCACCATGTCTCCCTGTCCATAATACGTCCTCCCTTAGAAACGCCAAGAACATGTTTACCAGCCGTAATAATTGCTGACTGAGCTCGATCCCAAGCATCCTGAGCAGTTTCGGTGTTAGTTGTTAAATTTTGACTGTTAACCTCTGCCAGAAAGTCGGTCTGCATCGGTCCATTCAGCAACCACCACTTGATCTTAGACTTACGCGTCTCGGCTAATTTCTTTATCGGGGTAACGACATAATCCATGACAAGAAGACGATGTTGGGCCGTGAGGCTTTCACCAGGAATGACTTTACAGTTAGTTACCTTGCCAACATGACACCGCCTGGTCAATAGGTAATCTATTTGGGTTGAATGGAGTCCACTCGCATACGTAATAAGGTGCTGCGGACTCTTTTGGAAGAACGTATTCACGATGGCCAGATCAGATGCAATAGAGGTTCTTAGGATATTTTCGCCCTCTATATTGCGGCGACCGTGACCAAAACCACCGTGGACACGTTCATACGTATCCGCAGCCTTACCCACGTGACCGTTAAGGTCTCCCCCAACTATGATCACCTCGGTAGATGGTATAGCGAGTAGAACGTCTTCATATTGCTCCCAGAATGACTCCTTTTCGGCCCCGCTACAACCAGCCTGGGGAGCGTAAGCACTGATTAAGTTGGCGATAGCCCCCTCAATCAGTACCTTCACCCGCATCAGGCGGTCGCTGCGTCGGTCAACTTCGAGGAGACCATTCCGTAGCTCTTCAGATAAAACTACTGCTACACCAGTTTTACCGGAAGGAGACCCAGTGTATATGAGCTGGTAACCCTGTCCGATGATACGGGACTTATTGCCCTTCCAGCGGGTTTCCTGAAGGAAAGCATACTGGACCCGACGCCTCATGAGTACATCTGTTAGTTCCCTGCATCGTCCGGTTAGAGAGCCAATATTCCACGTTGCAAAGCGGAGTTTCCTTCTGGGTACTTTCTTCTTTAGCCATGTCCGTACTTGACACGGTAGCCCTTGCCCATTTAACACAGGTGTAGGGCGATGTGCCTGCGCGTCGTTTAGCGGCGACGCCCTAGCAGTACCCAGCAACATCTTTTTTCCTTTCATATGAGTGGCAGGTGGCGGCTTTTTAATGGAGCGATTGCCATCTGACCTCCAAAACCCATTTTTGTGGGGAAAGCCAAGGATGAGAGGGAAAAGATTAGTAGAAAAGGGGGGGGGGTAAGGACACCACTTTCATGGATTGGGAAGGAGTATGACAGTGGTGGCTCGAGGATCCGGGGTCGCGTACCCGTATGCCCAGTACCAATATCGGACAGATATTTGGCCAGACACCCTCTGAATATATATATATATATGTATATTATATATTATATATATATATATATATATATATATATATATATATATATATATATATATATATATATATATATATATATATATATATATATATATATATATATATATATATATATATATATATATATATATATATATATATATATATATGAGGCCAGTGCAGAGAAACAGCCGAGCAGTGCCTGTTAACACGAAGGTTATGGGTTCGATTTCCACTAGGTACAATTAATTGTTTTCACTTTGTCTCACTTGTAAGAAGTTAAAGGCGGGGAATGGAGAGTCTAACCTAACACTAGGTTCTCTTAGGCTAATGAATCTAGAAATATGATTTATATATCTAATAAATAACTAATAAATATTTCACCTTTGAAATAATATAAATATCATTTAAATTATTTCAAAGGTGAAATATTTATTAGGTATTTAAAACAAAGCTATGTATCAATTCTATGACGCAAAGTGTTTTGCTACAAGCGATTGATAGGAAACCCTTCAGTTTGAATAACATGATCAATGCTTCAATTGACGTTAGTTATAAAAATAACTTAATATAATATAATATTAGAACTTTGTTCTTTTACGTAAGTTAGTAATCATATTACTATATATGTATTTATATTGTGTGGTACAAAGATTTTACTAGCTTGCGTACTTTTTTTTAGCTTCAGAGGGAACCTAGTGTCAATACATTCTATTCTTCATTTGTGGCGTAACTCAACACCGCAATTTATCTTCCTACCAGAGCGAGGAAATTAACCAATTCCTTCCCCCATATGGTAATAGAACCCAATACCGTCTCGTTTACAGACAGACATTGCACCTCAACAAGAAGGCCACTACAATCAATCAATCGAATTGCATTCAACAAAATAAACTTTAAGCTATATAAATAAAAAGTAACACATTTCGACACGGACTATTTCCTTTTTAAGCTACGGATGTTATAAATTCAGCACAAAAGAGCTCGATTCCTGCTGTTTACAAGAACCTTTTCATAGAAATGGTGAACAGTTTTAAATTGCTCCACTGTTATATTTCTACTATATTATTTTTAGTATTAGCGAATGTTTATACAGTTATCTTATTGTATGTTTTTATGTAATTTTTTCTATGGAGAAAATAGTTAAAATAATATTTATATATTTTACTCCACGCTGTATACAGTAACTAGAAGAATAGTCATGGTGGTCTATTTTAACCAAATTCTTTATGTACATATAATTGAATCAATATTTCTAATAATATTAAAAAGGGGGAGTATATGTGTTGAACGCACTGATCTCAGAAACCATGGTTTGAAATATTTATTGCAACCCACTGCACCTGCATCTCCTCTTAGTTATTTCCATTAGAAATAAAAAAAAATCTTAATATATTAGTAAAAATCTCACTACAGCTAGATACTAATAGCATACATAAGTCGTAAACGAATTTTGATATAGCTTGATGAGAACGTATGGCTTAGTGGTCAGAGCGGTTGGAATGCTAAGAGGCGCAGATTAAAATCCCATTCTTAAATAACTGTACACATTTTCTAAAATATAACTTTTATCGTAGAAGTTCCTGCATAAGAATCATTTCCTAAATTCACTTTTCATAATGTAAATGAATTTTTAATGTGACTTCGTAATAACCTCGTTACAAAACAGCGGGCTTGTTCCCCAAACGATATTCCACAATTACGCACGTAAAACTAATTTGAAGCCTCTCACATTGCATTTTGTTCTTAGAGCTGAGTAAGAAGCTGTGTAGTTTCGACTTGGTTTGTTATAAAATTTGTCGGTTATATTCAATATTATAATTATTTTTTTATTAATGGATTTACACGGATTATTTTACTATTTAAAAATAAAAAATATATATTTAAATAAAAAAAAAATAAAGGCGCTACTGGCACAGTGGAATATTAGGGTCTGTTAGCAAGATCGTTGCGGATTTAATCTTATGCTTGATAAAAAAAATGTAATATTAGTAGTGCTTTACGATTCATTAAGAAAATACACGTATTTCTATAATTTAATTTGTTTTTTATATGTTTCTTTGAGAATTTAGCGTTGTCATTCAAATATTTAGGGCTAATTTCACCGGTAACGGATAAAGTTTCAGATAGTAAGCCTAGAGTTAAATACCTACCAGAGAAAGGTTGATAGTTTAAACAGATATATATCTGTTAGATATTTCTGCCTGAGATATGTGAAACCAAAATTTGTTGTTTATCTGCCCGACAACGAACATATTTCCTATCTGGCACTTTATCAGCAAATGGTGAAATAGGCCCTTAAACTTGTGGCACAAAGTGTTAAGACACTATTCTACAATTTTAGTCACTGCGAGTTGAGTAAATCCAACGATGCCCTTTTTCTACCAGATCGTAAAATGAAAATAATACCTCAGTGCGAATAAAACCTGCAGCTATCTCGTTTAGACACTGTTTTACTGCACCATAACGGCCTCAGTCAATGACAATATTTGAAAATATAAGGCATTGAGTCCCACCGCTTAATATTAATAACTAGAATTTAGGCAAAGAAAGTGGACAAAGGAGTTTCTTGACCTTAGGATCTATTTATCTATATTGCTATTTGCTAAAAAAATTATAGTTTTACCGATCTACCATCACTCTTAGGGCGGAAAGTGAAGGAAAAAATATACATGTATAATGTATATACACGTATCAGTGATTTAGAGTAATGCCATAAATTAATTCGCTTTCGTATTTAAAAGGGGTTAAATCGTTTCCGGCAAAAATTCAAATAAAAAATAACCGACAGCGTGATTAAGCACACGTTCTAAAAGATCGTTATCTAAAATCTGGAATATTCCACCATTTCGCCCGAGTTTTTTTTTAACCCATCCAATTGATGTTTATTTTTATTTGCTTTTAGGGAACTGTAAGTTGAATGTTAAGAAAATAAAATAAGGCTTTTCGATGATATGATGTTATACAAGCGGCGTTAAGTTACGCCATAAGTTGTCGATAGAAATGATTTTTTTGTTTACAAATGGCCAATCTCTAAAATGGTATAATTTTGGTCCATGACATACGGAGTAGAAATAGTTTGAAATTACTTTATCTGTTTCAATTTGTCTATCTACCTGCCAGTCAACCTGTAGGCATATTAATTAAATTCATATACCCATCTCGAGCATTTTGAAGGGCATTGAATTATTAAATTCAATATATCTGTAGTGGCGCAGCGGCACAGAATCTGCCTGTAAGCGCGACGGTTTGCGGGTTCGATTCCCACTCCCGGAGATTAAGCATAGCGCGGTGTTGAGCTCCGCCACTCAACACACAATGTCTAGAAAGGCGGAAAGTCGAGAACGGAGTGTCTTAACACTAGGTTCCTTCTGCCTGCGGTTCCCTCTGCCTACCCTGTTATGTGCAGGATATATGCGTGGAGCTGAAAAAAGTCTGTAGTATTTTAAAGGGCTGAACAAGTAACTAGAAAATATAAGTAAATTATTTAAGGCTTAGTTAAGGCCCATTAGTTTTATTCAGGCTGGTTTTTCATTGTTTTTTCGCATTAATCTGGTGAAATAGGTAGAGAAAACATAGTAATATATTATCTATACAGAACCAAATAGTAAAATATTGACGGCCATGCAAGTTATTTCAAAACATATGGCGGTACATCGAATGGAGCAATCTGCCCAAATTAGCATTTAAAACGAACTCTAATGAAAATCCCAATGAAAAATGATTGCAGGCTATAGAGGAAATAGCCTACAAAATTTAGAACTATAAAAGAAATGAAGAAATAAGAGAAATAAAAATAATATATTTTTTATATTTAATTTAATAATAATAATATAATTGAAAATATTACATTGTAATGTAAACAATTAATATATATTATAAATTAATAGTTAATTTGCATACATTCTTCTACAATATCTTATAAAATGTTACCGACTTTCGAATAGACCATTTTAGACCAAAAAAAGATATTTTGACTTCAAATAACTAGTATTATGAATTGGAAGATTAGAGTGACTTAAATCATCACAGCATCTGCTGGTCAGTATCTGGTGAGCTGGACCGGCCTTCTTGTACTGAGGACTTCTAGACATGTTTGAAAGAAGTCATGGGATATGGCATTCTCAAAAAAGTTTAAAACTGCTATACAAGACGACTGTTATTATTTATTTCCCTTCCCTTACTACACCTACACCAGCGCAAGACTCAAAAGCTGATGAAAAGACTCAAAAGATGTGGTTAAGCTTTAGCTTTAGACTTCATCGCGCTTAAGCTATTTATTACAAAGTAATAATACTTTATCTAAAAAAAATACAATTAAACTTAAAAATGTACATATTTCAATATTAAAATAGAATGAGCTATTTTATGGTAATTTATTATTAACAAGGAAAATCTAAAGCGGGGCTTACGGGAACACATTTTTACACGTCATTTTAATTTTTAAACACGCTTTGTACATTCCTTTTGAGCTTTTCTTTATTTTATAGTCAAAGAATTTGTGTAAAAAGTTAATAAAAAATACAAAATTAATAAAGGTACAGCTAAGGTACTCTACTTTGCATTCTATTAGTTAAAAAAGACTAAACTTAGTTAGAGTTTTTCAAAAAAAGAAAATCTACTGTTTTCCAAATGAACGTAGCGTCTCGCTTTGCCCTTTAAATTAGGTCACACGCAATTTTCTGAAATTGTTCAAAGCTGTTGTAACCACCTTAAATAGAATTATCATATGAAATTTTATATTTTTCAAAGGTGTTATTAATTTTTTTTTAAATATAACATGAAATGGTGCACTATATATATATATATATATATATATATATATATATATATATATATATATATATATATATATATATATATATATATATATATATATATATATATATATATATATATATATATATATATATATATATATATATATATATATATATATATATATATATATATATATATATATATATATATATATATATATATATATATATATATATATATATATATATATATATATATATATATATATATATATATATATATATATATATATATATATATATATATATATATATATATATATATATATATATATATATATATATATATATATATATATATATATATATATATATATATATATATATATATATATATATATATATATATATATATATATATATATATATATATATATATATATATATATATATATATATATATATATATATATATATATATATATATATATATATATATATATATATATATATATATATATATATATATATATATATATATATATATATATATATATATATATACATGAAGATTTAGGGTTAAAACTAAAAACTAGAAATATAGATGTTATAGTACAAATACTATAACTAAAAATTATAATATCTATAATATTCTACCATGACATATCCTGAAGGAAAAACTGCTGAATTCTTAGCTCGTCCAGCATACTAGCATATAAAAAAAATATCCTGACACAATATCAATATTCTCAAAAGAACATCAATCCCAAGCACTTACTTCACGTTAAACCAGAAATCCTCTCAATTACGTATTTCGGTAAAAGTACGCAGATGGGCCAAGAAATAGAATAATTTAATTCGCTTTCTGACCCGAGGGCTTGTCCGCTTTCGTTGGTCCAATGATTTATTAACGCTACACTTCAAACAGGTGAAAGTAAAAAGTACATTTTGAAGTATACAAACAAAAAACAGGGTGTATTTTATTAATAAGGGCGAGATAATCAAGTTAAATATACATACTTTGAAATCCTTGTGTATTTATAATGTTTACACTGAGTCGCCTTATTCAATGCCTTCGGGATTGTTTCATTTTGAAAATTTTTGCTAAGATATATGCTTAGAAATTATTACATAATTATTTAAATTATGGAAACCCCTACAACGAGAATCACATGTATTGAATAAACGATTTCTTCCTTATGGCATAAGTTTAATACATATTTGTATTGAGAATGCAAAATATGAAATGAATATATTTTCAACCATCATTTACAGCTCTAGCATCTATCTCAGGATGGACGAAATGTTAAATTTTTATACGTATTTATACATATATATGTACTTTTTAAGTAAGTTTCAGTTACTATTTTAGTTTAAACTTCACACTGTATCCTTCATATACCAGGGTAGAAACTGTCCGCCCAATTTCGGGAGCAAAGAAAAAATAATTAATAACCCGAGTGGGTATAAAACCCACATCCATAGCGTTTACAGTACGCTGTACCTACCACGACAACCTCTTCAACATCATCATCTATATAAGCCTGTAGTTTACATTTGTAAAAAAAAATTAATAAAGTAAACCATTTAAAAGTAACGTAACCCGGCACGTTAAATCACATTTATTATACACCTCACAATTAGTAATAGGGTGATTTTTGTTCTTTTGTCCATTTTTTTATCATCGTCCAGGTCGCGTAAAGCGGGGCCAGTCATTATTCATAATTACTGCGTAATGGCAGACATTGTATGCGGCTTTGTAGAAGTGTTGCTACATCGATATGGTAGTGAGAGAAGCGATTTGTTTACATTTATACTGAAAACATAAATATACATTTTTGGTTAAATAATTGACGTATTGCGGATGAATTATCACTAATTTAAATAGAATATTAGTAATCTATCCAAACAGTTTTTGATCACAGCTGAGAGCTTCGTTAATGCGCCCTAGCGTGACTGACATAACCGATCTTCAAGCTGGTTTCTTGGTATAGTGTCAAACTCCGACACCTGAATGTTGACAATATGCCTCCAGTAAGGCCGATCAGGTGCAATTATCTCCTATGTAGTTGGATCCCATCTCATCATGTGAAGTAACTGACTGCCATGTTTTCGCTTGCCAGCCTGCAGTTCAGAACAAAATACACATTTGGCTGTTCTGTTTGCTGTTTTCTCACATCATCCAGGAGATATGACCGGCCCAACACAACTATCTTCTAATAAAGGCTTCTATTCTGTCAATCTTCGCAGGTTGAAAAGTTTAATTTTCCGTATACAGTTCCAATTGATTCATAATCTATCTATCCAGTGTAATAATATAGTTGCAGTTACGGAGCCGTATTTCAGGGGCGTATACTTTTATACGCCTCTGAAACTTATTACTGACTGTCCGGACATACAGAAGTACGATGGATCTGCATAGTTTAGGGGTTAAAAGTCAAGCGAGTGGAACACCTGGTCGTGAAGTCTGCCAAAAGCTGCAACAATTTTGCTGTTAATCTCGCTCTCAAGGAGGCAAGCCTAACTTACTACGATCGATGTTTCTGTAATGCCTCGGTAAAACAAATACAGGTAGAAATTTCATATAACATATCGAAACGAACGCAATTCAGTTTACTTAAGCGGTGAAGCCACGAGCGGGTCGCTAGTAGTCTATAAAAGAAGTATATTATCACATCATAAATATTTTAATCTATAAATATGTATATATTAATTAGACTTTCCGCTGCCTCTTATGTATATAATAACAGTCATTGAGACAGTGTTATTAAAACGCTACAGTTTTGGATCCGACAGTGATTTGCTTTTAAAAATGTACTGTAATTTTTTTGGACATTTTCAGGATTATAAGTCCCATTTTCATTATAAAAATATGGAAAAAACTTTTTTTTATTTTATATTTTACTGACAGAAGGCGACGTTGGTCGAAATTTGAAATCCACAAAATCTTTGAAAATAGGAAAAAAAAAATACCTTTAACACGAAAAATCAAATAATATATATAGTTTTTAAAAGGAAAATCAGTTCACAAAACCCATTACAAAGTAATCGCGACATCGAAAATAGATTGTTCTGACGCATTACCTTTCAGTTCGTTGTTGAATTCAATTTGTATGCCATCATCCTCACACCTTTGAATTTCTCAACATTTGCATTTTGAAATGAGCTCTTCATTCTCAGTGCGGGTTATTTGGAGAAGACGTGGAAAATTTAAATTTTATACTCGATACAAAATGGTTTCGCTTTTGTCTGTTCTAATTTACGCTTATGGTTCTATACTAATTATTAAGTTATTTTAATACTAAAAATAATTATTATTTATTAATGTTTTAAAGATTTCTTTCAAATTACTTTTAATAGTATTATTATATGTATTTATTTGATTAACTCTTATACATTTATTTGTATATTTAAATTTTTCTCATAAAATCTCTATGAGGACAGAACTTTTTGATATTTATACCTTTAATCATCTTATGCAATCTGAAATATTTTAATCGCGTCGCCGTCCATTGAACTCTCTAAATTCTTAGGAGAAATAAAATAGTTGGAGACCTTGAATTCAAAAGCACATCGTGCTAGCTTGTCGAATATGGGCAGAGGATAAATGTGGAAACACAACTTATTGAACACTCAACACTTTAATAGACTTTACAGCTGGACGGTCGATACAAAAGTTAGTCTTTTCCAATCACACCCGTGGTAACGTCACTTTGTCAAGCGAATATTTTGTAGGTAGTTGAATAAATAGATATGTATAAAATAAGTTACCCACAAACTTCAATATTAATATAATTAATGAATCTATCAATTGTTTTGAGTGATTTCATTTTCTTGCTCTTATTACAAGACAAGGCACTCAAGTCTCGAAGATGAGGCAGAAATCGGGCAACGGAGTGTCTTAATGTTAAATTCTCTCTACTTTCTAAATGCTATCTCTTTCTATATAGAAACAATAGAATAACATTAAAATTCATACAATGCCAAAATTTTACAAAATAAAAAACAATACCTACATTTAAATTAATTAACAGCACCTCAAATTTAACTACCAGCTAAACTACTAAAGTATTTATTGCAAGCCAAATTCATTCGCTACGTTACATTAAACAGAGCTAATTTCCTGTACCATTAATGTTGTTGGATTACAGGGGAACTATTTATTACAATGTAAGGAGTTACAAAAAGTTATGGCCCCATCCAATTGGCTGCTTCCTTATTGGGAACAAAATTTCTTGTTTAATATACCTACGTTTTCTGCTCAATAGAATCATAGGATAGAAAACAGTGGGATAGAAGGATTATTTTTGATTAAAGGAGGATTGCAATTTAGAATTTAGCATTTTAGAGAAGTGACAGGTTTATTTAGTTAGATCACACAGCTGTCAACCAATACTGTTATATACATATATATATATATATATATATATATATATATATATATATATATATATATATATATATATATATATATATATATATATATATATATATATATATATATATATATATATATATATATATGTATATATATATATATATACACAGATAATCTATATATTAATACTTGAAGGAAAATCTTTAGACCCTTTTTAGCATATATTGTATGAAAAGAAATATTATGAAATTAGAATTTGTATGGTAAAATAGCGCTGAAAGCCAATATATTTTTAAATACTGCATTGGAAAAATTTTCGATTAATTAAATATATATAACACACACTACCATATGTTATATATACATATATGATATGATATACATTATGTTATATATGATATACATTTTTATATATAGTGACATATACATTGCTATGGCAACACGTATTCATGCGTCAACAGCTCCTTTAGCAAGCGTCATCGTGTGCTCAAGGTGGATATTTATATTATACATATATATGTATGTTTAGTGATAGTTGGGTTGGTTAAAGATAGCGCTTCAGTGCTTTCCCCAGTAATACTACCAGCTACAAGCTGCAAGCTAACTTAGGTAGATTTTACCTGTCTTTCCAGAAAAAAATTACAATTTTTCCAAATTTACATTTAATTGCATAAAATTTACAATAATTTGCCTTTATGCTAAGTAACACATACGTGAAGCCTGGCGCAGCACAACATCTGACTCTAACCGCAGTAGTTCTTGGTTTGATTTATTATTTTCATATTCCGCGATTTGATAAGAAGGCAAAACGTGGCGTTGAGTTCCGCCTCAACACGCAGTGTCTCAAAAGGCAGACCACAGAGATCAGAGTATCTAATACAAGGTTCACTTTGCCTACTCTGCTATATGCGAAGCTAATACATTTGTACATACAGACACACATTAACACACATATATCCTATCTATATCTGCATCCACATCAACTACAGAACACCATAATCCCAAATAAAGAATAAATAAAAATAATATCACCGTAAGTACCGACATAGATTTTTCTTAATGGCCACAGCAGTGTATTGACGATAAATTTTAAATGAAAAGCGTATAAAGACAGGATGAAAACGGCTATACGTTCACTGCAATGCAGGATAGCTGCTAATATCTCACAGTCAGTCTGACATGGCCATTTTTCAGCTGTTTATCCGTTCGAATGTCGTACCATTTCGAAAATAACGACCAAATATACAAACATATATATATATATATATATATATATATATATATATATATATATATATATATATATATATATATATATATATATATATATATATATATATATATATATATATATATATATATATATATATATATATATATATATATAAATATGTATGTATATATATATATATATATATATATATATATATATATATATATATATATATATATATATATATATATATATATATATATATATATATATATATATATATATATATATATATATATATATATATATATATATATATATATTTATATATATATATATATATATATATATATATATATATATATATATATATATATATATATATATATATATATATATATATATACATATATATATATATATATATATATATATATATATATATATATATATATATATATATATATATATATATGTATATATATGTATGTATGTGTATATGTATGTATGTATGCATGTATGTGTATAAAGTCTAGTTATAATTGTTCACGATTTCAATATATGGTTATTACTCTGCTAAAAGAATTACGTGAAGTATAAACACGAATTCAGTTGGAGGATTTTCGGTCATATTTTTCGTGGAATACGCAATACTGTTTATGTAATTTGGTAAATCTTGTGAATTGTATAGCTTTTGGGGGTTTTTTTTATATCTTCACGTGTATCTTTATCTTTAAACACAGAAAAGTTAATTGAATAATCACTTTGTCGCTTACTTTACACGTATACCCAATATAAAACATATCATCGCATGACATGACATATGATATAGCATGGCATGATATGACATGACATGACATGGATTTAAAAATATCACCTTACCACTAAACGTAACATATCTATACTACTATTATAAAAGCTTTTATAAATTCAAATTGTTTATATATATATATATATATATATATATATATATATATATATATATATATATATATATATATATATATATATATATATATATATATATATATATTATTCCATATACAATGAGTGCATACGGCTACGAAATTAAAGTTTGTAAGTTTTGTAAGTTGTATTTTCGTTGACCTACAATCGTGAAATTGGTACGGAACCTTTGGTGCGCGAGTATTAGTCGCACATGACCGATATTTATTTAAATTGACAAACCGTCAACTCTATGGGACTATACAACAGATTGTGTGATCTTTCAAATGTATATATATATATACTGGTAGTTATTTATACGCAACTAAAACACAAAATATTTTTTTAAATGTTGTCTTTTTGTTTGTTTGGGCCAATTCTGAGCCGATTCTTATAGATTGGAAGCGAACGCTATCAAGGCCAAAATATATATTTTTGAATTATTTATTAGTAAATTAATATGAAACAAACGTATTGAACTAGAAGTTTTCGCTAATTTTACGCACGCAGAACCTAGTGTGTTGTCACTTTACACTTAATTATCAGAACAAATTCGAGACAATGGTGGGTCATAATACCGCGTTTTATTATTTCCAAACTGGCCAATGAAATTATTTTAATCACTCTAGCAGGAAATGAACTTTACACTCACTTCGAGATTACAACAAAATGACATACATATACACAATACATAATTCTATATAGCCTATAATAGCCTTCATACTGTATATAGTCTGGACTGGGAACAATAGCATTTACAAGGTGAGATGAATTTCACTAATCGTCGTGCTTCTTGGTGCAATAACTCTCTTTGATTTACTGATTCAATGGAATTGTTATAATTAAAATATTTGTGCATAATATTTTGTAGTGGACCTTCAACGTATTTATCTACATACTTACTGCTTGAAAATATTAATAAAGTTATTTGTTAAATCCTATTGTGGCGCATTGGGATATTGGGTATTGGGTTCAATTCCCACTTAGGGAAAATGATTATTTTTATTTTTTGGCTCTGGTGAAGAAACAATGTAGTGTGTAGTACGATACTCAACACGCAGTGTCTTTGAGCTTTACTGCATTATACGGGAAAATACGTGAAGCTTCTTTATGAAGGATTTGATGAGGCTTATTTTATTAAATTATTTTATTTATTCTTTATATGATTATTATATTATGCTTTATTATAATGTTATGTTATACAATTTCAAATATTGAATAAAACATGTCAGACAATTTGTGTGGTTAAATTTTTTTTTTTAATTAAATTAATTTACTAAATTATCAGTCAAGTGCGAGTAGTACTCGCGCACCGAGGGTTCCGTATCTATTTCATAATTGTAGGTATTCCGCTGATGAATTTTTAAAAATTCTTTTTATATAGAAACGCATAATTAGTGAAAATTTCAGCATTCTAGCTATCATGGGTTTTGCCTGGTAGACATAGATAGACAGACAGACGGACAGACAGCTAGCGGATGCTTAGTAATAAGGTCCCGTTTTTACCTTTTGTGTACGGAACCCTAAAGCTACTAAAAAAGTTACCTATCGTTAACATATTGCGTGTTAAGGTTAATTTTCACCCAATAATGACAAAATAAAAATAAACTACCCGTACTGAGGATTGTGTCCACGACGATCATTCATACAGTAAAATATTACCACAATGCATTGGCATCTTCTGAAAATCTATACTATAAAGCTTCTAAAATCCACTAAAGCCGAAAAATTTGTTCGATTGAACGTGCTTATATCAGGAACTACTGATATTCAAATACAAAAATTCTTACCAAATTAGATAGTCTATGAATCCTTGGCATGTAGTCTATTGTAAATAGAGTCCAGCACTTAAAACCTGTCATGTCTTTAACACGATTATTATTTATCTCCACTTCAATGTTTTATTACTTTTAACGAATTATAATAAAGCTATACAAATTTCCAGAATGTACAACAATTAATAATTATATGTTTTTCTAAAATTATATATGTACGAGTACATACATCGAGAGAAAATTAAAACGGCACATTGTAGCCAAATTTTACTTACGGGGCGACAGTAACTTTTGCACAAATTGACAATGAGGGATACAAAGTTTAGAGGTTTCTGTCTGATTAAGGTTAATTTACCCATGTTTGTACTATTGTGCATTTTAAATGAAAACCTATGTAAAATACTGTGATAAGACATATAAAATTGAATGTAGCGGGATATAAGCTACTGGGATATGATCTATGAGTTAATACTAATAGATATGTGTGTATATGTATAATATATCAACAAACAGATGCTCTGGCTAACAGACTGATACGTAACTAATCACAAATCTGTACGTCAGAACAGTCTTTTACACTGCATCTTCACTGGTACGATGTACATGGGAGCGGGGGAGGTTGGCGAACCTCCCCCGTACCCAATGCCAATGCTCACACATTCTAGTACTAATCTGTAATTAATTTACAAGAGAACAGTCACTGTTATTTATTTACACCTGATACAACTTATATGGTGGTTGTAACTTCCACTATAAGCTACGAGACATGCTACATAAATAAGGATGTCACAGTGAGAATGAAGAGGAACGTGCTCACATGGTCTGGGCACGTCGAGAGAATAGTAGTGATAAAAAGTGAGTGGTACGAGAGGTAAGGGGAGATTTCAGTTCACCTTCGACAGTGTCAAAGACATTGGAGGAAGGACATGTAAAATGAGGACCTCCGGAGGGCATTTATAAAGTGATGGCGCTCCTCTCGGTTCTCTCTCATTACCCTGCTTGTAGATGTATGTATGTATCTATGATTGTACGCTACACAATTTGAATCCACATCAAACTAAATGTTTATTTTCTTCATTTAGTTTGATGTGGAATCAAACAACTTCAAAACAGTTCAATTTGAATTAAATTTTTTTGCAATGAATCCTCATTATGGCAACAATAATAAATCGGAAATATGGGTACTTATATTTAAATCAATTGTACTCATACCAATCTTATATACTATCTGATACATCATATATAAACGGCGATGGTATTTAAAACAGTTAGCTTTACTGACATGTTTACTTCAAATAAATATTTACTCAGGATATTTTTGGGTGTTGTTCGGCTTCTTTTGTTGGTCGATGCTAGAAAACGTGGGTAGTCAGCAGCTTGAAAAAAAAGTTAAATATATTAAAATGGATACTTGATACATGAAGCTGATTATTTAAAAGTTAATTATTTTCTATGTAATTATCAAATTCATTTTACTAGAGGACCCGTTGACGCGTGAAATACACGTTGTCATAGCAACGTGTATGTCACTTTATACAAAAGTTATATTGTTAAACATGTGGCAGTGTGTGTAATGTTTTATTTATTGATTTAATATACTTTATAAGCATTATTATTGTAAAATATTAGCATTCTGCACTTTCTCCTACACATAAACTGTAATTGTACCAAATTTCATACGTCTAAAGATTTTGCTTCACGTATTAATATATAGATAAATAAGTAACACAATTATAATAAACATGCTTTTTAGAGTTCTATGATTCTTAATATGATTCTGATTCTATCTCTGATGCCTAAATATATAATATAACATAATATAAATAAATAAATTAATTATAAAAACACTGAGGCTATTTCTCAAATGATTCAGGATCTGTTTTAAGTAAATTAAAACTCGCAAAGAAGAATTTCTTGCTTCCAAAGAAAAAGGTCAAAGGGAATTTTAAATTGTCACATAACCCTGTTAAAAGTTAGCGACTCAAAATTAGAAAACGTCAAACTGTAGAGAGATGCTGCTATAAATCATAAGATCTTTACTATTAAGAGATGACTTTTCACTTTCAGTATACGTTATACTACCTATGTATGTATTTGTATAGCTTAAAGCAGTTTTCATGTTAAAGTAATTTAATTATTTCTACTAAATCACATTGCCAGTGGTATTTTTGTTTATACATAAGTGAGAGTGTTGTATATGTATATGTTAATATATTGACACTTGTATATTTAAAAAAAACAACATATTATTAGCGGTAGTAATAATAATAATTTAAAAATAATAAATATTTTTATGATTATTTAAAATTAAATGTATCACTTAGTATGTATAGTTCAATTAAAGAGAAGTTATTATGATATAATATACAATATTAAATGTTTTTCTAGTTGAAGGTCACACTTATAAAGCAAATTAACTGTTTTTACTGACAATAATATGAATTTGCTGTGTAATGTTATACATACACATGTAAATAAAAGTTTTGTATTAATTGTAAGTTAGAAATAAAATTTGTTAATATATTTTATATGGGTCAAGTGATTTAGATGAAATTTTGTCGTATATAAGCTCCAGAAGACAGAATGTTAGGCAGTCCTTGTACTTCACTTTCCACCTATTTTTTGAGCGTCAGAGTTCTCCGTCCAAAATATTTCATCATCTAAACTTCGCGTTTATGATCAAATGTAGTCCCTATTACGCTACGAAATCCTCGATAAAATTTTTATACACACGGTTATAATATATACTGCCTTCGTTACATATATTATGCTTTCTTTTTGGTATACTTGACAATATATACATATATATATATATATATATATATATATATATATATATATATATATATATATATATATATATATATATATATATATATATATATATATATATATATATATATATATATATATATATATATATATATATATATATATATATATATATATATATATATATATATATATATATATATATATATATATATATATATATATATATATATATATGTATATACTTAGAAAAACTCTTTACAGGAAAATTCCTGTAACGAGTTTTTATTTTTACAGCACTCTTTCATTACCATTATAAAATTATTTTCGTATTCAAGAACACTGTTCAAATTTAAGAAAAGCTTTTCTACTTTCAGATATATGACTTTCAATTTACTACTTAGTCTAGCACAGTTATTAATATACACAATTTTAACTATATCTAGAGTCTATTGGAGGATATTGGAGTCTTGTTAAATTTTATTGTTCTAATCTTATCTGAGGGTACGTTAAGCCGATACAAAATCGGCCATTAACACGCAAACTTAGCGATATACCCTTAAATATTTACCCTAGGGACTCTATTAGAAACAATTTTGTTCAAATTTCTAATGTACTAGCTTATACCTACGGCTTCACTTGCATGGTTGTATGGAAATAATTTACATATATCTTCTATTTCTTTTTTACAGTGGCATTCTGAATGAGAGTTCCGATGTAAAACGACTTATATGATTTGGTAAATAGCCTTACATATTATATAAAATGACTTGCTACAAAAAATAACAAATTTTAACCAGTAGTTCCGTAAATATTTTTGAACGCGCGTTTAATAAAACAAATTCTTAATTTTGTACAAGTTCCTTCATTAAGGCTCTATTTGAACGTGTAAATAAACTGGCTGAAGCGTAGTAAAGTAACTAAAACGCATAGATTCATAATATATATATATATATATATATATATATATATATATATATATATATATATATATATATATATATATATATATATATATATATATATATATATATATATATATATATATATATATATATATATATATATATATATATATATATATATATATATATATATATATATCAGTTTATATTTATCATATTTTAGTTAGTAATATATAATTATATATTGGTTCATAATACTTTTCTTAAAATCAGACATCTGAGTTCGAGTTCTTTGTTAAAAATATTTTCTTAGTATAATTTATACTTAATTACGAGGACCGTCGTGACCCAGCGTCTGCCTGTAAACGCGACGGCTTGTGGGTTCGATTCCCACTTGGGGAGAATGAATTTTTTTATTTTCTTCGCTCTGGCAACAAAGCAAAGCGCGGCGTTGAGTTCCGCCAATTCCGGACAGTGGGGAACAGAGTGTCTAAGCACTAGGTTCCTTCAACCTACGGTTCACTCTGCCTACCCTGCCATGTGCGGGATACAGCGTGAAGCTAAATAAATAAATATATATAATTTATCTAATATACTTACTAATATTCATATATTTTATATGTAATATATTTACGAGAATCAACTACGGCTAGTAATATTGTAAGTAAGAGTTCTGTATAATTTATACATTTAAAGTGTTCAGAATATCTGTGACCGCAGATGCAGTGGATTATATCGAAATTATTAATGTGATGCTAATAACTACCCAATAAACAAATTATTTTTCAATTCGTAACAATGATTATATATATATATATATATATATATATATATATATATATATATATATATATATATATATATATATATATATATATATATATATATATATATATATATATATATATATATATATATATATATATATATATATAATATATATATATATATATATATATATATATATCTTCTTCTTCTTCTTCTTCTTGGCATTAGTCCCGGCTTTTGCCAGGGTCTGCCTTCCGACTGAGCCTACTCCACTTTGCACGGTCTTTAACATCCTCAGTGGATAATTTATTGGCTCTCATGTCTTGTGTCACGACATCCAGCCATCGCTTCCTTGGGCGTCCGGGTGGTCTAACTCCAGGGACAGACATGTCAAGGCACTTCCTTCCGACATAGTTCTCAGATCGGCGCATAACATGGCCATACCATCTCAGGCGACGCTCTTGGAGCTTATCCACTACGTCACGGACCCCAAGACTACCTCGAATGAATGTGTTGCGTATGCGGTCGGACCGCGTCACGCCACACATCCATCTCAGCATCTTCATCTCCGTGACGTGAAGCTCCTGAGTGTGCCGAGATAATGTTGGCCAACTTTCGCTGCCGTATATAAGAACAGGTCGGATAATGCTCTTGTATATCAGTCCCTTGAGCTTGGGCGGTATATATATATATATATATATATATATATATATATATATATATATATATATATATATATATATATATATATATATATATATATATATATATATATATATATATATACATATTTATATATATACATATTTATAAAATAAATCTCTTCCAGCCAACCAGTGGAAGTGATAACTGTCAAACAAACAGCGGGTATAGGCAGTGCAACAACAAAAAACAAAAATATAAAAGAAAACAAAAATTTGAATATTAAATTATAATGTATATTTTGAAATATAAACATATACATAATAAAAATATACCATACATACACTCACATATATACATATACATTACATACTTCAGATTCAGGCCATTTTTAATAAAGGCAACAGGCATATGAGATCGTAATTAAAATGACGAGTTAAATAATGCAAGCATACTATACTATAATTCAGCTTAGAACAGAAAATTATCCTTCATTTTTTGAAATACACCATATCTTTTGATTGAGCTAACTTATAAATTTTACTCTATCTCTTCAGTACTGTAGACTTGAGTGGTATATATTAATGTTAGCTACATACATTTATAAGATAATTCTTGACAGACAGACCGACAAACAGACATATGGAAAACACTAATGAAAAACATCCTTTCAAGGTATTATATTTGAGGCACGGAATCCTAATAATAATTAAAAATACATCGTTCATATACATATGAAAACAATATATAGATGAAATATCGAATAATTATCCAGCTTCTAAATGAGCATTAAAAAGGGTACAACTTTAGTCCTCGTTCTGAAGCTTTCAAGGAGTTGTCACTCACCTTGGCACTTAACTTTTGACAGCTTAATTTTCTAAGCGCGAATTTTCATAGATTCAAACCCTAATTAATCTGAGCTAAACGGGGTCATTTTAAGTATAGATAACGATGTGCCCGAGATCACAGCATCTATTAACATGTTGTATGAATATTTATCTTGCTGATAAGCGGTATGTATAACATTCGCTTTAAGGTTTTTTATGTAAATTATTATTTTTTTTTTAATTAAAAATTATACGACATTAGTGTTCAGACAGAGATTGTGAACGCGTTGGGTGTGAATTCGATTCTCGTTAGTAGGATTTCTAATCAGCGACTGACTGTACACGCGGTTACACTGTATTCTCTTATGTACGTAATAATCGGAAAACAGAGAGCCGAATGTCATAAAAATAGGTTTAGAAACAATGTGATGCTGAAAATATATAATTGAAAATCGTTATTTCAACCGGAACCGTGGGCCGAAGTTAACCTATTGTTAAGACACTTCGTTCCCCACTTGGCATTGCGTGTTGTATTCGCTAGATGCACGATGGTAGCGCCAACTAGCGGTTACAATTATGTCGGACATTGAAACGTCAAATGGTTGGCATTTAGTACGAATAGTAAGTAAACAAACAATAATTTTATTGAAATAGCGTAATTTGCTGAGATTTTATTCGATTATGTATACCTAAGGTGTCGTTAATACTGTTGATTTTTTTATATTCAGTCTAAAATGCCACAATCAGTAAATTTCATTACACGTTACACGAGTTTTTTTATGGCTGACTTTACGGAAAATAAATAAACTAATATAATCGAATAACGCATTTCATACATATTGCGGACGATCTTTTATAACTGTGATGACATTAACAATGCACAGTTTTTGTGTTTTTTAAATTTTTGTGTAATTTAAAAAATGACATTGCGTCCGACAGAGTTTCCGTTTTAGCCGCGGTGCGCGCTGCGATCGGTTCGTGTTCTCCCACCTCCTACTTCGCACCCAGCGTATAGCGAAACTCAACGCTGAACTTCATCGTTGCCAGAGCGAAAAAAATGAAAAAATTTAATTCTGCCCGAGTGGGAATTTCAACCACAAACCATTACGTGTATAGACAGACGCTGTGCATCTACACCACGACGATTAATAATTAAATTAATTATTATGTAGGTTATACTTTGAAATGGTTTCTCTTTCTAAGCTCGTTGAGTACCAAGTGTGGATGAAATTACGCAATGTTTACTCTAGTCGTTGTATATTATGTTAATGATCTACAAATAACATATAACCAGTTATTTACGTAACGTTAATTACATAAACACTGAAAAGTGTTTTTGTCTCACTTAGTTATGTAACTGGTAAATATATTACTTTAGCCTCGCTCTTTATTCTGCTATATCAGAATTAGTAGAAACACCTTAGTGTTAAGACTCTCCATCATCAGCGTTTCGCTTGAATTCAAGACATTGCATGTAGATTGCCGGAATTCAACGCCGCGTATCACCTATACATTGCAGATCGCTACATCATAATAATAATAATAATAATAAGACTTTTATTCCGAAAATAAGGTTAAAAAAATAAATATTATTCTATAATTACTAATTACAATATATCCCTGCATTCGATGTGGCTCTTGTCTTATAGGCCACCTCCTAACCTCTTCCATTATTCTCTATCACGCGTAACCCTTCGCCAATTTGGTCCAGCAGTTAGCTTAATTTCATCATCCCATCTAGTATACAGCTTCCCGCGACTGCACCTGCCATCGCTTGGATACCATTCCGTCACCACTTCATCGGAAACTATGTTAAACTACTATTAAATTGCGTCAATAAATATATCAAATTACATATAACATATAACTTTTGCTCAAAAGAATACGTAACTACGGGCGTAGCAGATTCATAATTTAGACAGTTACACAAAGCGGATTATTTTGAAGGCACTCTAGGAAGCGCAATAATTAATGAGCCGATATCGGTTAGAATCTCAGAATAAGATCGAATGAGCTAGAAGGGGTAGGCATAAATCATTTTGTGCATATTACTAAGAAATAAAGGCCATAAGGTTGTTTGGAAGAAATCGCGAATAAAATAAAACGAAATATTTTAGCGATCAGGCCGCCAGTAGTACGTTTCTTTTTTACTTGCTTTTTCTCTAGTCTCTTATTTGTTCTTGAAGTTTTAATTATTTTGGTATGCAATAAACAGTTTATTAATATTATTGTAAAATCAGAAAATCGTTAGATTTTTTTTAAATAGGGTTAATATATTAATTTTTAACATTATTTTATAATATCCATACTAAGACAAGAAAAATATTTAGAAAACATATAAAGAAATAAAAGGAGCAAGACTCAAACTCGCCACTTCTTGTAACCACCCAAGCGCTCGTGGCATACGAAGCGATGTCCTAATCGAGCTACGTCGAAATTTAATGTGATTTAAGTACTAAATGTTTACGTTTTACGCCTCAGTGGCCGAGGCTCAGTGCAACTAAATCTGGCTGTAAATACGATGATTATGGGTTCAAGGCTCATTTGAGTGTGTGATACATTACATTAAAATTAGTCACACTCAAAATCAAAATCAAAATATTCTTTATTCAAATAGGCTATTACAAGCTCTTTCAAACCGTCAATTAACATAAGTGTCAGTGTTGTCAGTCCTATTAAAAGCTACCACCAGCTCGGAGGGCAGTTCTGCTGAGAAGAGCTGGCGAGAAACTCAACAGGTGCTCTTTTTAATGTAAATTTACAATATATTTACAACTGTGATTAGCCTCCCGAATGAGCATCAACAGTACTTAACTCCACACACTAACATCCGTATAATATTCTTGGAGTGAATAATATACTTTTCCTAATAATATGTTTTTTATCTTGACTTTAAATTGCTCAAAGGGTAAGTCTGTAAGTATTTGTGGAATTTTATTATACATGCGTATATCTTGGGACATAAACGATTTATTTACCTTCTGAAGGCGAAAACTAGGTGTAATCAGGCTATTTTAACTCCTTGTATTAATACCGTGCTTGTCACTGTTTGCCAACTCGATACCGAATTTTGGTATACTCATTGTTTCTGCCTACACAGCTAATCTATGCGAGTCACAGCTTCAAGTTGAGTACTAATAGGTCGAAGAAGAAAAATCCCACAAGTGGGATTTGATACTGAATCTGGTTCCACAAAATTTCAAAGGCGTACATATATTTCAATATTTTTTTTTACAAATCCCTTTTTTATTATCTAGTAAGTATATCACTTCGCAAAAATCACTTACTATTTTTATAAAATATATATTTTTAATATTGGTGTAAGTATATCACTTCTAATTTAAGTTTGTCTAAGGTCTAATAAGGAGCTGAAATTACGGAGTAACCTTTTTGTTTCAAGTTTATAGGAAATTGATTTATTATTCATATTATGTTAATAAGAAATTATATTACGTACTTATACTTCGGGCATGAGGCATGACGGGACTGACTATAAAGGCGACGGTAGTGGGTTCGATTCCTACATCCGAGAATTAATTATTTCCAATGGTCTGCTATCATAAAAAGTGTTGACCTCTCGAGACAGACATATTTTTTATAATAATTTTATATAAACGATTGATTTGAATTTTAGATTCCATATTATAAATTGAATGATAAGTAAGAAAATAACCAGATAAAACCGGTTGTAGATAACAAACTGACATATAAATAAATTCTTGTATGGAAATATACTACATTTACTTATAGGTTCTTAAATTTTTCTCCTGGTCTTTATTGCCTTCCAAGGTCCTCTACAAGTACACCTGTTTTTATGTTATAAAAATTGTATAGTGAATTAAATTGGAATTACAGTCATTTTACTTTATCCATATATACCATTGTCATAATATTTTGTCATTCTTTGAATCATTTTAACATCAATTGTATATTACATCGTATGATGACGATTTTCTAAATTTCAGTCAAGTGTTGTCATGTCATGCGCTGTCACAGTCGCTTACACAGATTAAAAAAAAACACTCACTATCATATATCTCAGAAACTAATCAGCGTATATTTTTAAGAGTATACTGTTAAAGCATTTAAAAATACTGGCATATAATATAAGGGCTAAACGAAAAAAAAAAATTATTACATTCTTCATTATCAGTAATAAGAATGAAGAAGCTACGTTTCCTTAACGCACAAGTTATTGATATAATATTCGACCATACGTCACGCACTAAATCAAAAGTCGTAATACTAACACAATAAAACAACTTGGAACGTGATAAAACATGTTTCTACTACCCCCCCTCCCCTCCCAAATAAAGGCCATTAGGACGGGAAGTGGGTTCGATTTCCTTTATTGCTACCCATAAAGGTGCTAAGCTAGTGATTGTTATAATAAACGGGGCGTTAAGTTAACTTCTATACGTATGTAAGATTTGTGTGATTTAGTATGGACATTTTGTACGTGTTAATAATTTTTATTGATAGATTCACGATTATTCTTTCAATACAGAATAGGCGGAGAAAATTTAGTGCTAAGACACTCCGTTCTCCAGCTTCCACTCAATTATATATGGACTGGCGGATCTCAACGCCGCACTTTGCTTTGTCAGATAGGGAAAATAAAAAAGTTGTAAATCAAGAATGTCATGTACCACTTTTCCACATATAACTTCTCGCTTCAATTCTGCCAGTCCATAAATATAATTATTGCGTGTAGTCAGTCATTTGCATTTATATATCAATCACAAATGACTATTCAGGTCAAGGGATTATAAACGTCAGGGATCACAAGCGTCTATAATGCACATAAGCGCTCTTCACTTTTACATATTTGTATGGTAAATTGCCTACTTATGAAGCCTTTTATCGTAATAAATTAATTACAACAATACCGATGCCATTGAAGTATAGAAGTTGTCGTGGCGTAGTGCATCTTAGCGTGGGTTCGATTCTTAATTGGAGTAGATATAAGTAATTCAATATTACTTATATTTCTATTTTTTTTTTCTGTTGGTACAAAGCGCTGTTAACTTTTGCCACTCAATACGCAATGTCTCGTAAATTGGGCAAAAAGCTTTAAATGGAGTGTCCGAACACGGGGTTTCTTTTGCATTTCTGCGTTTGCGGGTTACAACGTGAAATTAAAATAAAGAATAAATATACCGAAGAAATTTTAATAAGCAAATTGCTAATTTTTTTATTGAACTTGGCTTTATTTACAACATTCTCGTCATAGATAAAGCATCATTGCATAAAGCCATAATAACTATTTCAAACTAATCTCAATTAATATATAAAACGCTTCGCCATATTTAGACTTAACTGACGCAAATCACGCAATTAATTTATAAAATGGCATTAGCATGAGCGTAAAACAAATTTGCGTTCCGCTCAAAATCTGACTGAAATCATTTATATTTTACCAAACACTGTCAATATTAATTAATATAGTATATATGTATATGGAACTACTCCATATTTTGATACTCTATTCAATATATATATATATATATATATATATATATATATATATATATATATATATATATATATATATATATATATATATATATATATATATATATATATATATATATGTATCTACGTATATATTTTGTCTGCCTTTTTATTAATATACAAGCTGAAACCTGCAATTTACTTTACGTTGGCTATAAAATATAACAATTTCTGCCCGTTCCACTTGAAATTTCGCGAAATTTTCTCTTAGTTTTAGCTCCCCTACAATTTATGAAGAACCTATGTACATGTTGAAGCTATGTACATGTTGAAGCTATGTACATGTTGAAGCTATGTACATGTGAAGTTTCAGTTCAGTTTCAACGCTGCGTAATTTCCACGATGTCTGTCAGTCACTCTGTCAGTAACGGAAGAGATTAGAATAGACAGATTGAGGGGATGTTAATGTGATGGTTGTGATATTAATATTAATTAGCTTTTTTTTTCTTTGTTAATAAGCACAACAAAAATAAAATAGGAAACAGAGAATCTTAACACTAGGTTCCCTGAGCCAACGGTTCCCTCTGTCTATGCTGCTATGTGCGGAATACAGCGTGAAACTAAAAATATCCATAAAAATGCAATAAAAATAAATTCTCCCTTATAAAGCAGAGCAGATAGACGGTACCTCGTGTTAAGACACTCCGTTCTCTACTTTTCGCCAAATTTTAAAGAACCTCCATGGTGAATGGCAGAACTGAACGCTGCACTTTGTCTTCTTCTTGGAGCAAGTAAATAATTTATTCATATGATTAAGAATCAAACCCACAACCGTCGTGTTTAAAGTAAATCACCGTACCGGCTTTAGTTACAAACAGTTAGTATACAAGACACTATAAAAGAGTTTTGTAGCAAAAAATCTTGGTCAAAGCTTACCAATATCTAAAAGAACAACCTCCCGATATTAATTCCCAATCTTCTACCTTCTAACCTCGTTATATAAATTTAACTTGTACCAAATAAGTGTTATTTAAACGGCACTACCGTTATCGCGCTATATTAATCTTCTTGGCAGATGTTCCTTTGAGTAGGGTCTGATAAAGCGTTGTAGCTAGGTGCCACGGGATTTGAACAAATAGACTTTGGGCATTAAAATGTCACGACTATATTATGTAATGTGAATTAAAATAATTGCTTGTCACCTTTACGGTTGTTAAGTAATCTTTAAATTAATTTTACATGTTTTTCTTTTATATATATATATATATATATATATATATATATATATATATATATATATATATATATATATATATATATATATATATATATATATATATATACACATATATGTATATATATATGTATTTCATAGACAAAAGGAAATCCGACCATCGATCAAGCAGGCGAAGCCGCGTTAAAGTCGCTAGTAGATTAATAATTTTCTCTGTTATATGAGTGTACAAAAAATATCTTCAAACATTACTCAAACAACTTAAGTTATCACAAAACTTTCTTGAACAATACAAAAAATCGAAATCTCAAATACGACAAAGCAAATTAAACAACAACAGCGGCTCCAACAACAACAATATAAGTAAATCAAAGATCAAAAATAAAATGAATCCCGTCAAAGTCTTACTTGTTCCTAACTTCATCATCGTCTGACAGTCCTGTGATGTACAGAGAATACGTAATGAAAGGAAAGTATCAATTACAGTACAAAAAGCTCTGCTGATCTATGTCGAGTGGCTTAGTAGCTCCGTGGAGAATCTAAATTATTTATTTATACATACATACATATATTTGTGCCTATATTTTGTTTGACTTGGCAAAATTTAAATTGATATAAAATTTCGTATAATGTGAATACCTGTAGTGTGTATTATGGAAATTTAGAGTTTTATGAGATGTGATGAAATTTAATGATTATTACAACCACAGTGCCCAGTGGGGTTGAGTCTGTCTGTAAACGTGACGGTTGCGGGTTTGATTCTCACTAGGAGAAATTAATAATTTGCATTTTCTCGCTTAAGAGAGACTAGATGAGCTGATCTCCCTTTTTTCTCCGCCGCTCAACACAGTGGGTATACTAATTTGTGCGGACAGTAGAAAACGGAGACTCGAGACTAGAATGTTTTTGATCTGTAGATTGACGTATGAGTATGATGATCTGTAGACTAATTAAGCTTAAACATTGACTTTGCCGTTTAAACACTATTTAAATTCAGACGAACAGTGGAGACATTACAAATTATAAAGTTAGTATAGTTTTTATAGTTTATAAAAAAAACAGCTTTAAATTTACTGTAAAGTTATGGATGGGGCTAGAGCGTAAAGCTATATGCTGTTTATTTTTTTCGTATTATCTAGCTTTATAGTAGGTAGGAAGTAGGAACTAGCTGCCGCTACTTTGTGGTTAAGCGTTGCATGCTAGCGGTACACCACAACGGTTAATAGCGAGCTGGTTAGAATAATTTTTCTGTATATCACTCATTTACTAGGTGGCAGAGAGAGCCACTTATAAAGAAACATAATATGTGAAGCATCATATTCGTTACTAATACCTTTATATGGGAAGCTAGGATTCTGGCCATGGCTTCTCCCGCTTGAAGTGCAATATTATAATATAATATTATATATATATATATATATATATATATATATATATATATATATATATATATATATATATATATATATATATATATATATATATATATATATATATATATGTATATATATATATATATATATATATATATATATATTGCTGAACCTAAACATACTGTTTCTAATCTAGGCCAAATTTCAAATTCCAACAAATAAATGAATAAAAAATTACTACTTTTTTCATTTATAATCATACCTTGTGTAGGCAGAGAACCCACAAACGCTTTTGCATTCAGACACGGTCCCACTGCGCCGCTATATCCTCATATACTTAAGTCTCCAAGTAATTATGTCCTCAGTATATACTGAATACTTTCAACTTATATAATAATTCCCGCAGGAATTCAAACAGTTAAAAAGTGACAAATGATATTTTCTTTCACATTATAAAAAGTATATATTATAATTTTACCGATAGGCAGATAGATAGATCTAGTTTTTAGATACTCTGTTAGGTTTTTCAGAACATTTTATCAGTATCAGATCGAGGAACGCTTCACGCTTTTTCCTATATATACCAGGGTATACAGAGGGTACCATTAGGGTAGTATTACGACACTCGCCATTTCCACTTAATTTTCGACAAATTGCATGTTCAGAACGAAGCAATGGAACAATTAACTGTGTGGAAATCTAACCAATAACAACCAATAAAAATTAAATTCTAATAATTCATTTCCTCAAGCTCAAGTAGGATTCGAACCCAAAGCATTTACAGATAAACACAAATATATACAAAAAAATTTAAATAGAAAAAAATTATAATATACTGATAAATATTTAAACACTCTAACCTACACCTACAGCTGTATTATCCAATAGAATCAAAAACAATATGGTAATAATATACAGGTAGGTAGTAAATAATTCATACCCTATCCAAAACGGGAGTAAGGATAATGTGTATCTAATGCATACTTATTGTGTTATTTCACTTGATATTTAATTTTTCAGGCTTATATTTTGTATTTTAATGTAATAACGTTGTAACTTGTAAAAAAAAAGATGGAAATATTGTCTTTTTGAAACTTTTTATTTTGAAGAAGGAGTTTTTATGTCGGCAACAATATTTTTTATGTATGTCCTGCGATTTTTCAGTAATTTGTGAACCGATTTGGATAATTCTTTTTTTATTTAAAAGAGCGGACTTGCGAGGTGGTCCCATTGTGGTGACATGGTGACATGTCAGGATCTGATTATAGAATCACAGTTTGGTGCCAGTCAAAGTGAAAATAAAATTAATACTAAATACACCAAACGATATCTAAAAAGAAATGTTAAAAAAATACTCTGATTAGCACCACATTACTCCAATATAAATAATGAATTTTAAATACTCTCGTTTATTGTATTTCATTTCGTTTAATTTAACTTTTTTGTATAATTTTGAAGTCGGTTTAAATTTTATATAGTGATATAATACAAAACTTTTTTTTATATAGAATGTATATATAATAAACAGATTTAGCTACAACAAATAGGAAGTGTATTCAAAGGTAAAAAAACAAAAAAAAAGGTAGTAGCGTGATGGGTTTAATCTGAGTTCAAAATGGGTTCAAGTTCAATCTCATTAAGGTACAAAAATAAGTAAATAAATTTAAATAACGAACCAACAGCATCCGTAATACATTCTCCAATTGTATACATTGTTGTGTAAATTGATTGTAACACAAATCATATTACACTTGAAATATTCAAATAAAACAATAAAATTATCATACTCTAGAAAATCTATAAGGATTTGAAAGTAATGGGAGTCGAAATCACCTCTTGCATGTTTTTTTCTTACCGCAGTGTGGAATAATATTTTTTTTAATATAATAACTTAATGAATAATATATTTAATAAATATTTTTAATGAATGAATTTAATGAAAACCATGTTAAGTTCCACCAGCCACTAAATATAACCTTAAAAAAATACACCGTCGCGCTATTTCCCGCATATAGCAGGGTAGACAGAGGGAACCTAGTGTCGAGACACTCCATTCCCACTTTCCGAAAAATTTTGAGACATTGCATGGTGAGTGGTGGAACTCAACGCCGCGTTTTGTTATGATACCAGTGCGTGGAAATTAAATAATACATTTGCCCCAAGTGGAAATCGAACCCACAATCTTCACTACGACTTCATCTACTGTATAGTATCTATATTACAATAGTTACTAAATATTTTCTCTGAGATATACACATAGATTAGCCTTCATACCTCACAAACAAAGAAAATATAGAAAAAAACTTCTTTAAAAGTCTTATATAAAAAAAAATAACCAAAGTTTTAATATCACAAAGCATTGTGCACTGTGCAGATGGAAAACCGCAATCCTTAACGACGTGTTCATCCCCTGTATGCATAGAAAGGCACGTTTAGCAGTTAGCTTCAATTTCCACTACGTTATACCCCATCCATACATTGGATTAGGCATCGACACGCCCTAAATCGTGGATATATTACTCTTACACGTATGTATGTAAATTTGTATGGCTCCATAGTTATTTATTTGAAAACATGATATTTTGAAAACACTAGGCCATAGTGGTGCAATAAATAGAATAGAATCCAGAATCCCACCAAGGCAAAACACGGATTAGGCTCTGCCACATAATAAATACGTCAATCTGTAGAATTCCAGTGGAAAGTACAGAATGGAATGTCTTGAAATAAGTTCCCTCTGCCTATCCTTCTATAGCGGAATAAAACGGAATGTGATAGAGAATACTAGATCCTATTTTAAGCACTTATACTATTTGTATTTTGTATTTGTATATATATCAGTGCCGAAGAGTGTATTTTTATAAAGGATAAGCCGGCGTCGAATAAAATCATTAAAAAAGTTTTTATAAGGATAATAATGAAAAAGTTGAGCTTAGTTTACGATGTTTATTTACTTAGAAATATTATATGGCTTGGATAGCATGATTTATAGTGGAATTTCTGCTCGTAAATTATTAATTGTTATTTTCTATTTATTAATTTATTTATTAAGATTCACAAAAGGTAAATCGATGGAAATCGCGGACCCTTTGCCATTGATAGCTACATATGTAAGCTATTCCTGACACAGCATCTTTCGTCCAGTAGTATAAAACCTCAATCGTCATTTAACTTAATTTGCTTCTCATAAACGTTTTAATTGTGTACCATAACTTAAATACTTTTACTAACTTAAAAACTTTTTGTATTTAAATATAACTCTATAATAAATTAATATATAGCCAATATTTATAAAAATAATTCACAAATATTTTTAAACACACTAATAATTTTTCAGTAAGTCACGTTTCTATTATGTTTCTTAAGTCTGAGCTAAGGATTTTCAAAGCGTTTTCACCTAAAAGCTGATTTTATACTACATAGAGCTTTTAGTCCTTAACTTAAAGCTTATTTCAGGTTGGGAAAGCTCTCAAACAATCAAGTCATTTGCGGTTCGCTGGTAAGTACGTAAGTAGTGAGCTAGAATCGAAGTTGAACACTCAGTTTAATTGTATTCCTAATTAGAAAACCTAGGTATTGTAATTGACCTGTTTATTCTTGTAAGGGAATTAATATGATTTGATATGATTCTGGTAACGCTATATGAGGTAATGGGTGTGTGGATTACTTGTTATTTCTTCTGTTTTATGTAAAAAAGGGGTTTAATGTGCATATATAAGCTAATTAGTAGTAATTTATCTATAGTATCATATACATATATATAACAAGCGACGCGGATTCAAAATTCAAATTTATATATATATATATATATATATATATATATATATATATATATATATATATATATATATATATATATATATATATATATATATTATATATATATATATATATATATATATATATATATATATATATATATATATATATATATATATATATATATATATATATATTTAATCAGTAGTATTAAAATATATACAAAATATGAGCTAGCTCTGAATTGTGCCATAGCAAGAATAAATGGAAATATTGAAAGCTATAAAATGACTGACACACAACAACAGATCAACTCCCACACCGTTAAATAAGAATCCAAAAAAAATTGTCCCACATTCCAAGATCCTATGTCAATAGTTTTAAACGTGAGGCACTTCCTTTATACGCCTCGATGGTAACTATCTAATGGTAATGGTAATATGCAATTTTACTATTATTATTTTCACCGTTACGTCTACACAATTTAGTCTCCGCTTTTTGCTCAATTTTGATATATTATCTGTTAAGCGGCGAAGTTAAGTAATTTTTGTAATGGAAATTAATAATTAGCAGTAAAAACGTTGCCAAGTTCAATCTACCCCTTATTGTGTAAGGGCAATGAAAGTTACCTCCATGAATATAAAACGCGTCTCCCTCAAAATTTATTTAAAACTTTCCGGTTAAAGTAAAACGACCTAAAGCGTATTGTTGTGAACAATAGAAACGTCAATGATGAAGCTACAAAGGAACTAGAAAACAATGTAGATTTAAAGACAAAAGCGTGAAATCGCTTACTTACAATTATTAGGTTTATTTACGCGACCTTGAGATGGTATAGAATTTATTTGCTTCGTTTTTTTTAACCATTTTGCGTTTTATATATATATATATATGTATATCTATATATGTATATATATATATATATATATATATATATATATATATATATATATATATATATATATATATATATATATATATATATATATATATATATATATATATATATATATATAATATTCTTTATTGTACTAAAAAAAACATAAGCGTAACAACATAAAAAAAAGAAAAAGTAGTACATAAAGGTGGACTTATCCCTATAAGAGATCTCTTCCAGCCAACCTATGGTAGTGGATGAGTTTTTAAGCAGCGGGTAAGACATATCTTCTTACATATCTTCTAAAAGTAGCAAGGGCCTATGAAATATATATATATATATATATATATATATATATATATATATATATATATATATATATATATATATATATATATATATATATATATATATATATATATATATATATATTTCATAGGCCCTTGCTACTTTTAGAAGATATGTAAAAATAACCCAGTGTATAAACATTCTTTCCTCCAACTTCATTTCAAATTCGAGACGTTGCGTGTTGAGTGGCGGAACTCAACGCCGCGCTTACAGAAAGTACGTAACATAATTTGTAATCTAATATTACAGACAGCACGCTCTATATTTTTGAAGTTTTTATTGAAAATAATACTCGGCCGTTTTTGTATTAGACTAGTACAATAAAAGTCCATTTGCATTTGTCGAAATAAATACCAAACCGTTAGAGCTTTGTTACTTAATATTATCCATGAATATTGATTCTAAATCCGTTGGAGGCGTAGTTGGTCACAGTCGGATTGTAACGGAGTTGTAGGCTCGTTCCATACTCTGGTTAAGCAAACGGCGGCGTTGAGTACCGCCACGGTACTTGTAATATAACGTATCGAATTTGGACGGAAAGTTGAACATGGATGACTCGGAAACTAGATTCTTTCTGCCTACTATTTTAAATGTAGAATAAAAGAAGTCAAGATTTTCCGTTATCCACATTGCACCTGACACATGTTGAGTGGCGGTATCCAACGCAGCGCTTTGCCTTTCCAAAAACTTAATCAGTTCTAGTCAAGGTCGAACCTTCAACCACTTACAGTTTACAGTCAGAAGCAGTTAGCAAGAAGAATAATTTGTAGATGTCGATAACTCTAAAATAGAAATAAAATACGAGAAAGTGATATATCCTTTTCTTTTTCACAATAACAGTGTAATAACAATACAATATATGGGCAATACAATATATATGTAAAAAAAACCATCCAAGAAAATCTCTAGTCGGCTACATAGTTTTTGCTAAATCATTTAAAGCGGCGTACTAAAAGTTAGAAATTAATGTGACTTGTTAGTAACTGAGATGTTAAATGATCTACCTCTTGTACTTTTCTTTTAATTAGTTCCAAAGCCATTCGTGTGATGAATTTTTGTCATTTAAATGTTAAAGATGTCTTATAACGGTCCACGGAGGTTTTATAGTTATAATTCAATGCCAAAGTAGTTCTGTTATACCTTTACAGGGCCTCTACAACTCTACAAGTACAGTAAGGCCCAGAGAAAATGGATAATTTTTTTCTTCTTCGTCCGTTCTTAATGCCGTTATTCGAGATCGGCTCTCCTCATTTTCCGAGTCAAAAAGCACGAATGTGACCTAGGTTGTCTGGTTAGGCAACTGGGCCTTATTTAGGTTTCTTGCGGTGTTACACCACCAGGTCGAAGGATTTTGCGCTCTGGTAAATTTAGGGCCAAATTCAATAAGTCCATACATACCATCTTAGGCGATTTAAAGTTATTTTACTTGTAATCAAAGTGATTCTAAAGCTACCTCGTACAAACTTATTACGGCCCAGAGTCCATTGATAGGTCAAGTCTAGGCTCTCCCACATATCTAAGCATCTTCATCTCGTCGGTATGGAATTTTTGTTCATGCGTGTTTTTTTCTTTGTCCAACACTTAGAACTACATAAGAGAGCAGGGCGCACTGTAATTTTGTATACTTCGCTTTTGTTTTTATAGGAATATAATTAATATTAATATTAATTTACATTAATCTTAAGAGATTCAGATGCAAAAAACAGTATTGCTTAAACGGCACATATTGTGAGGAGGTTTCTCAGTCTCAAGCCTTAGCCTAATCCATTAATCACCATGAGAAGACATTTATATTATATTTTATAGGTTATTTTTTTAATTTTTCATAATTTCTGTTTAAAATTTTACATAGTAAAAATGTCGAACGATATTAATATTAAATTTTGTCTCACTACGTGTTTTTGGTTGTTTAGTTTAACCAGTCCCTGGATGAGGTAATATCTTTACTAAATTTTCTAAATGATTCTCATTTTCCAATAATATTATAATCAAAAATTACTTAAAGAAAACATATATAAATTTGAACGCAGCGGAATTCGAAATTTATACGGTTTCCATGAGGTGCGGGTTCGAATCCCGCTGCCTTCAAATTTTTATATATTTTCTTTAAGTATTTTTTTTACCCTTAATAATCAATCACATCGTAAAATATAAGTGTAAACGAGTAACATTGGAGTAAAGTAACTAGTCCGTAAGCAAACGGGTAAATAAATAAAATCAAACTCTAATCCGGCATCATACCTATCTCTCTGGACTGTATACCCAATTATCCTACACCAACGGTGGATATCCAAAACGTAAAAACAATATTTGTCAATCCCTCGTAGAAAATTGTTGCCTTTCGCTTACTTTTTTCAACAGCTCCCCAGCAGTTGCAATGTCTATTTGCGATATTTTAAAATGAAAATGTAGACTAGAGATATTATTGTCTTGACAGATTGGCTCATAAGAAAATTAAAAGTGTGGTCCCAAATTCAATTTATTCAATTTCGTGAGAAAACCCTTTAAGGAGAAGCCCGAGCCCAAGCATTTGAACGGATTATAAAAACTTACGGTCTGGCAGATAAAGACTGTCCGAAATACCCTCAAGTTACTTCTGCTGACTTCCGCCGCTGTACCATTCCGGTAGCTAACTATGAGCTAAGAAGATAAGTGACAAAGCTCATGAAAATGCAATCTATGCCAAGCAGAACCAAGTACCAAGTTACTCCGTTCTCCATCGTGCGCCGTTTTTTTTCATAAACTACGAGTTTAGTGGAAACCAACGCCACGTGTAACTTTAAACTCCAGTAAAGCAAAAATAATAATCCCCACAAAAAAACCATGATATTCCAATATGTAACCTTCAGTTATTTCTAGTATCGTCAAGACCATTTATCATAAAAAATTCTTACAAACAATGATTTTTTTTGTCAGTTGTATTCATTTCATGTATTATTATTGCATCTTGATAAAGATCTTATTAATAATAAATATGTAATAAATCTGTATGTGAATTCAAACTGGTAAAATACAATGTTTACTATAATTCTAACATAAAAAAAACAAATAAAATTGAGTGGCGGTTTTGCCTTGTTACTAGAGCGAAGAAAATGAAAATAATTCATTCTCTCCAAGTGGAAATCAAATCCATAAATCGTCGCGCTTACAGGCACGGGCCTCGGCACCTCTGCGCCTCACCGGTCCTCTAAAACAAACAAACAAACAAACACAATTATATTTAGGTGCAACTGATATTGATAACTTTATAAATAATCTACTTAGTTATTACACTACGAAAACGCTAAGAGATCAACAACTCAACGTCTATCTGCACACCCATCTTACAGCAGACAAGATGAAGCATCGCTTTACCCAATTACATAATCTAAAAGTAAATTACTAAGTGCAATCTATAATATTATGTTGATATATCTATTATATATTAATTTATTATAACAAAATACATCGTGTATATTTATTCGCGTAAGTTAAAACTTTTCTCATTTAGAAATTCCCGTGACGCATGTTTGCGCTACCCTCTTCTCTTAGAATATTGATTTGAATTCCATGCACTTTGCCCAGATTTTTCATCGCACTAAAACAGCCACTAAAAATCTTTTATCATAAAATCTCTTTATATATGCACTGGTTTAAACTTGTTACTTCTCTTGGTTGATATTAAAATATTTCGGTAATTTGTTAAATACAAAATATTTCTCGTACCAAGCTTTATAGAGTTTAAGTTCGTCAATTGAAGTGGCTAATCTGTTGTAGTGTTGATAACTTAGCAATCAATACAAGAGATTGCTCACTTTAATAAATAGCTTGATTTACTTGAGTGCTTATATGTTCTTTGTGCTTATGAGTGCTCTATAGTAATTATAATACAGTACAAGTAAGTGGATACTATAATTACTTACTGTATAATGGAATGAATTCTAGTCTCGATATGTGTGAGAATGTGTTAGAATTTGACATATACATTGGTATTAAAATTTTGAAAGTAAAACACCTTATTAGAAAGCTTATTTGAAATACTTGCAACTCTCTTATATAATTTGACGGTCTGTGCCGGAAACTGTGTTTGTTTTGAGCTTCACGGTTTATCCCGAAGTAAGGTAGATAACGGGTACCTAGTAGTACAGTAATACATACTGTTCTACTGCCACTAACTAATTTTAGTAACATTGTGATATGAATTCTAAGAAAATATTGTTATGCGTAGTCGGGACGCCTTCTTAAACCAATAAAAGCTTCTCAAGGAGTCCAATAAAAGTTTTAGGAAGGTCCAGGCTATTTTAATTCTTATTTTTGTATATATTTTGCTTATATGTGTGTACCGATCATAAAATTATTCAACGGTATTGATAATATGAGCTTGGTCTTTTTTATAGTTTTTTTTGGTAAATTATATGGCAGTGAATCAGTAGGTATCAGATTTATGTTTCATATAGAAACAATGTTCTTATAAATTTCACATAAATTTCAAAGATCAAAGAATCGATGCTCTATAAGCTTTGTCAATGCAATATCAAAAATCGTCGAACAGCGACATAGAAATGTTAGAACCTAAAACTTGATTCTAGAACCGCGTTCACTTTCCTAAAAGGTTGCTAGACAAAGACCAAGTAAGACCGACAAACCACAAGATTTATAAAGCCACTCGAGCTGAAGTGTGAAAAATCATTTTCAATCTTGGCAATCTGCCGCCGTACGAGAGGAGCTGGTTATATATCATCCCTTTCAATACTTAGCAACATTTTGCCCCCAAACATTGTGACTAATGATTATAATTAATCGTATTTACTTAGTATTTTCAATAGGCTTTTATTAAATGGACGGAATGGATGGGTTTCGGGTAAAGTTGGTCTTGTGGACATAACGGGAATGTTTTGTTTATTATTGAAATTGATTGAGATATTCTTGGAAAAGATCGCTTTATTCGAGTATTATCTTTTTTTATTATTTATTATTTTATCTTTTTCCAGAAGATTTGGAGCTTAGAGGCTTCAAATAGATAAAGGTATAATTTCGTTCTTTCTGAAGCTACATGAATGTTGAAGATAAAAGAAGGATATAAATTAAATAACATGCAGGGATTTTGCGTAGATTTTGAACTCCTCGAAGCTAACTATTAGGTTATATATATATATATATATATATATATATATATATATATATATATATATATATATATATATATATATATATATATATATATATATATGTGTATAACAAAGGTTAAAAATTTATCTTGTAAATTAAATAGAGACTTAAGTATCAGTAATAAATTATTGTAAGCATCTTCAATTTGAGGAACTTATCTCAGATACGATCATAAAATTTAAAGTGCCGTAACCTATTTAAGCAAGCTGTTTTATTATCAACAAAAACCTAGTTACCCTACTTTCAACACAACCTATTCATTGGCGTTTGATTAAGTATTGCCATTTCTGGCATCACGTGAATTAATTTAAACTTTATTTTTATACAAATAAGGTGTATTTTACTAGACTATTTATCTTATATCACCGTCTAAACGTAATCTGTACTAATGAACGCTAACGCCCTATAACTTCAAGTTTAAACTAAGCTACAGATTTGGATATAAATGGGATTATATAAATAGGTTATAGATGACTTGCTAGCAATTGGCGGTATACAGGATTACTTATTTGGCAATATATCTTTAGTGTGGCGATAAATTTACCTTATATGGCGATGTGAATACGGTATCCGGTGCAGGAGAATTAGCTTAGCTATTTTGTTAGCTTGGTAGTTAAAAATAATGTTTCAAAAAGTTAATTTACGCTATGTTTAAATTTTGAGGCCATCGTGGAACAATAGCACAGTGTTTGACTGAGAATGGTATGAGTGTATGAAATATTTTCATTTTCCAGCTCTAGTTTAGTTAATTAGTAACTCTACAATTCAACATGTAGTGTCTTAACAGATGAAAAACAAAGTGTCTTGACACTAAGATTTTGCACAAAATTAGATGCTTCGTGATTCTTAACGTTTTGATATTTGACGTTTGTTGAATAAAAACAATGCTGTGATTTAAAATATCCGAGAGAATAATTGTAATTATTTTCAAATGTAGATGACCCGCTATTATGAATAAAAGTTGAGCCTACGTGTACTAAACTAAAACTAACTACCTATAAAAATAAGTGCTACCTATAAAAAGTACCTGTACCTGTACTTCCGTTACAAATTAATTGACTGACAGACAACGCATACCGAAACTATTTTGCTTATAAGGTTGAAATTTCGCTTTTTTATGCGTTTAATATTGTAGAAGCCCCTAAGAGACAATTTCTTTAAATTTCTACTGAAATGGCAAAAATAAGGTTTCTGTTTCATAATCCAAGCAAGCGAAGTCGCGGGCAACAATTTGTTACAGAATATAAGGGTAAGTTTATTTATCCATAGGAGAAACAAGAATATTAACCCATATAATCAGAAACGTTTATAGAAATTTTACCAACAACTATCATTAGTACAATCTGACTTCACAATTACACGAAGGCGAATGCATGAAGACTAAAAATTTTCTATCAAACACTTGTCTAACATAAGTGAAATATGTTTTTTTTTCCACCTAGTACCTTGTAGAGACATAAAGTATGCGTTTTATATTAAAATACCTAAAGCCAAAGGTACCGGCAGGTTTTACATGACGCGACGCGACGCGACGCCACGCATGAAATTGCGGTGCCACGATAAAGGAAATTTGCATAGAAATGAGTGGAAAATAATTTCAGTAGGTATATTTATTACGGAGTTTTATTTTGATCGAAATTTGCTTTTTGTTTTTAATATTTCATGTTATATTAATACGTTAACGCGTGTCAGGTTGTGTTTGGCAACGGGCAAAAAAAAGCTGTAGACATTTATGGTTGTTTTTTTTAGGTTAAGTGTCTAAAACGGAATCCTTATAGCAAAACTTGATTACTTGTCTGTCTGTTTTTACGAAAACTGATTTTGAATGTGTATAATAGAAAAAAACCTTAACTAACCTAGGTATATCCGTAGTTAAATTTATAAATCTTTATGGATTCCACTTTGCGCTGATCTACAATTATTAATTTTGCACGGAACCCTTGGTGCAAAACTTTTCACGCACTTGACAGCCTTTTTTATATTAATCTGAAGAAGGTGGAGTCTAGTAATAAGTCTACAAGCTATCAAAGATATTGTACCAACGCGCCGTCAAATTCCTTCCCACTTAAAATATTACAAAAAGGAATTTCATAAAAATATCATCGTCCTTAATATTTGCTAAATGAATTTCTATTTTATTTTATAATTTATATAATTTACTGACTATATATATATATATATATATATATATATATATATATATATATATATATATATATATATATATATATATATATATAGTGATTATGTTTTTTATCAGGAATGGAACCACTAACCGACATTAACATCCAAATTGCTTCACCAAGATGTATCATATAGATTTCGTGACTATCATACTCATCAGTGCCAAATTGAGGGAACTTAATATTAGCATTAAGACACTCCGTTCTCCTCTTTCCAACCAATTTGGACGTACGTAGGTCAACTTAAGTACAACTTATAAAGGTTAAAAAATTTGACTTTGCTGGAAATTAACTACATATATAATTTTGTTATATGCTATATATTGTGTTTTTTTGCTACGAAATTTTTAGAAAAATATCAAAAATCCCAGGCACTCTTCGTATCTTTTGATTACATTTATTGATTTCAGTTTGATTAATCTCGCGATGTTAAGAAAAGTGATTGTGACAGACAGACAGATAACAAGCCAATTATATAATAGTTCCGTTTTTTTCGAGGTACGAAACCCTACAACACATAAATGTAATTTTACTAACATATCCAGTTAGAATAGTCTACATAGATATGTACAGTGTATATCATCAAGAGTAGAGAACGGCGACTCTTAACGCTAGTTTCACACTACCTTACTTTCTCAATACAAAAGATTTCTATAGATAGCAAACAAACAAGGTGAATTTTTTTTAATAATGAATATTTCAAGTAATTTATTTCTTAATTACCCAGTGGTTTTGTGTAAACACCGCATTAAGTGCTTTTGGCTTGGCTCCTGTGTGAGCTAATTATTGTTTCTTTTATCTTTTTTTGTCTGTCTAAAGCTTAATTAGTGTTGGTATATTTGGAACCTTTTTTAAATAAAGTTAATATAAATTGTTATAATCTGCCATTATAATCAAATTTAAAATACAATTATTATTTCAAGTGCTATGAAATGTGATTGGGAGAAAAGGGAGGGGGATGTCTTTTAAAACGGAAACTTAAAGATGCGTTACAGTATGCGGAGGGGGATACGAACGCGGAAAGAGCGTAATATTTTTTTACGTCAATAATACCTACTACACTGAGCTTTCTGAGCAGCGCATCTAGGTCTTCGTCAATCCATGCTTTAGACATATCCTTGGTATCTATCTATCTAGCTCGAAAAGATCCGCAACAAAGAGCTATAGGATTTCTGCTTCAAGATGCCGATCTGTCTCTAAATAAGGCATCGGACATGAGCTTGGATAGGGTACACTCTAAGAAGAGCTCCTAACCACATTCCAAGACAAGCTTTAAAATGGACACCTCAAGAAAGCAGGAAACGTGGCCGTCCTAAGCACACTTGAAGGCATTCGATAGCAACGGAATTAAAGGGTGTTGGGTTGACGTGGTCTGAAACTAAACGAATTGTCCAGAACAGAGCGCAGTGGTATAAAATTCTTATTCTATTCTATATCTTCATTGAAATCAACTTCTGCAAGCACTTTCCAATCGTTGGATTTTGTAATATGTCGATACAACCGGTTCAGAAGGCAGTTCTGTTTTGAAAAATGCCCGAAAAATATCAACAGTTGCTATTTTAAATATCAATGATACACTTTTACTATATACCAATAATATAATGATATCGATATTATTCTTTTATTTCACTTTAAAACTCATACATAAAAACTTGCATATAGATTTACTTAGGTGTAAGACTATGAAGAATTGACTATCTACATTGATTACATTTACACCAGTGTTGTCAGTAAGAAATAAGCAGAATACACAGTATACGCGTATTTCCGTACCAAATAATCGGCCAGCGGGACGAGTGGCTGGAACAAAAGCCTGTAAATGGAATTTTCAAGTAGCGTCAACGACTAGTGTAGATTACAACGCTACAGATAGTATTATATACATAGGTTAGTATTAATTAAGTAAGTATTTTAAATTTTAAATGTGTTGATCTGTTAATTTGTTTTGTTCATTTTTTATCTTAGTGGTCGTAGATTAGATTTTCTTGTGATTTAGATTTTGATTTTTGGTGTTCTTGTAGCGTCTAGTGTCATAGACACTCGGCTCTATATTTTCTACACAATTTTGAAATATTATGCGTTGGGTATTTACACGAGGGTAAAAATGAAAATAATTTAAATATAGTTCTTTCCCCGATTGAAGATTGAACCCTTTACTCTGCTATCGGATATAAAGTACCTCTGCACCACATAGATATTAATATTATAATAAATTAAACAATTTCAACTTCATTCCAATAATTTAATAATGCTAATTAGTAATATACACCACAAATGATTAACTATGGTTGGAGAAGTGGTTTTAAAAATCCAATTATTTCTACAGCTTCATAGGTTATTCTACATACATATATATAACAGGGAAGGTAGAGAAAATAGTGTTAAGACCCTCCGCTCCCCGCTTCTTGCTCTATTTTCGAAACACTAAGTACGGTACTCAATGCCACGCTTTGTCTTATAAGAGCAACGAAATTATTATGAATCGAACCCACTGCCGTCGCTAGCTCTATATAACTATGTTAGTATATTTTGTGAACTACATCAGAATGATTACACACAAAAACTAAGTGAGCCGTCCAAACGTCATGAATTATTTATAAAATAATAAAGTGAATTGGCAGAGATTGTATTATGGTAATATGTTGGCCTTCAGGCTATAATTTAATTTTACTAATTATCGTCTGCATCATGTTTCTCATATGAGTGCAATGTGAAGGAAATTAATGCTATGCCTGCTTATTTTTACTATGCCTGCTTATTTTAACTGATGGATGAGATACAATAGTATGGCTATAACACAGGCTGTAAAGGCATTGTGTGGGTTCGATTCCCATTCGGAGTTATGAATTATATTAATTTGGTCCTTTCTATTATATTTATTCTTTGACAAGAAATATACTATATTCTGTTTACCAAAGAACATGATAAATAGAGGAAAAATAATAATCAAAACAGTTTACGATATGTATAAACGATTCCTCTGTATACGTTGTCAATACACGAACAACCTTTACAAATATGTACATATTATTACTGTATCATATGAATACGAATATAAAAAGATCAATAATCATTTCATACGGCTACTTTATTTCACGAAGTATTTGAAGTGAGCTTCTTCGTTTATATTTAGAATACTTGGGGCATATGTAACCTATGGTTCTTGGTTATATAGAGGTTGTTGCAGGTTTGAATGTAAAGAAATTTTTTTTGAGGCACTACATCTCACCATCTGACTGTAAACACGAAGCTTGTGGGTTCGGGTCCCATTGGTATCAATAAATTATTTTCACTCGCTTGAGAACACTAAAAAGTGCTTCATTTTCCTCATCCCTGGCCTTTCATTCAAAAGTGTGACATGGAGTCTTAACACAATATTAATTGCGGAAAATAGCGTAAAGCTAAAAAAAAATATTTATAGGTAGCCGGATGTCACGTAAGAAAGCGAAATTATTGTTTATTTTCTCTCTTACATGACAACTTGCCTCAATTGTCAGTTATATTAGTGGACAGCTATAATAATAATAATTATTAATAATTCAACCCATTTTTATCCACTGCTGGACATAGGCCTCCACTAGGTTGCGCCAGAGATCCCGGTCCTCCGCCTGCAGTCCGCATCCAGTGAGAGCCGGCAACCTTTTTTAAGTCGTCGGTCCATCGAGCTGGAGGGTGCGCTACACTCCGTTTGCCAATTCTCGGTCTCCACTCGTCTGCTTCAACGGCCATCGGTTCTTCGACAGAAGTGCCTAGCTCACTATCACTTCAACGTACTTATCCTGCGAGCGATGTCACTAGCTATTTTCCGGATAACCCCGTTTCAGATTTTATCCTTTAAAGACTCCGAGCTATAATACTGTTAATCAACTAATTTTTAGGAGAGATTATAAAACAAAAAGGTTTCCGGCCTCTTATGGAGAAAGTAAAAGAAACATAGCTAGTACTTCTGGAGCCGCATTCCAGAGTCATATCAGATAGAATAATATATTTAAAATAAATGTAAGCATTTCCTCTAAAGAAAATCAAATCCACAACTACCGTCTATATTCAATAATATGCCAACAGCGCCATAATAAATCAACGAAGAAATTATATACATTATTTACCAAACCTAAAAAAATATTCTGAAACTTAATGCTAAACAAAAAACGATAAATCTCTAGTGCCTATTCAAAAACGTTTTTATCGTCAGCTGGACAAACAATGGGCGGTAAATTAATAGCGGTGTTCATAATTCAAAGGAGAACCTTCTGAAAAAAAAAGGATTTTTCAGCTTATTCAGTACACGATAAACAATCGGCCAATTATTAAATTTGTTATACCGTCGATTCTGGTAGAGGGTGAATTCGGTGAACTCAGGAATGAATATGCTCTTGCAATTAATTTTTGGTTAAATAGTACGTACTTTTACGGCGTCGTCGCGCAGCGGTGAAGCGTTTGATAGTAAACGTTGCGGTAATGGGTTTGATTCCCAGTCAGGGTAACAAATAATTTATTATTATTTAAGTTGAGTTATACTACTCTCTTTCTAAAAATTATGCTAAAAGCGGAGAAAAGATGATCTTAACTATTGTTAGACCATTTACCATCCTGGTAAGCTATTGCTTACCTATAGTATAAGCATGCTATATAATATGTTCCGCTTGAATTTTTTTTAATCGATATCTAACCCTACAATGGGGGATAAAGAGCTAGAGCTAAAAAAAATACATTGGTACATATATATAAATAATATACATATTAAAAATCCACCAATCTATACTCAAACTTACTGCATCAATCTAATAAGTGCAAAAACGCATTTCCAGTCCGGATTAAGTTTCGCCTGTTCCTGGCGTAAGATATTTATGGTAGTGAAGTGTACCGGCCGTGACTTCTTTTTATACTGTACGATAATTTTTCATTTATTTTTATTTATTTATCTTAATCTACATCTATATTAATATTAATATTATAAAGATGAATTGTTCGGTTGCCCGCGCTTATGTCAGATGCTTATGTCATGTGTCATATGATTAGAGTTTAGTTATTTGGCTGAAAGGGCAAAGCCCTACGTGAAATCTAGTTTCATAGTCAATCCATTTAGAGACCTATTTATGTATAATTACTTTTATGCCCTGGATATGGTATAAATATAAAATCAAGGTCTGGGTCAATATTGTAGGATTGACATTGACAAATATAGTGGAAGAAATGGTATATTTTGATTTCTTTTTGTGATGTCAAGAACATGGAAATGTATGAGTATAAAAAAAGATCATTAAATAATCGTATAGTATAAAAACCCTTCAGTTGGACTCAAGCCAATGCTGAACTGAGAAAAAGCTGATAGATTAACATGTGCTACAAATTTACAGTAATGATTTTAACATTGAAAGGTATAAAAGTTAGAATAAAATATAATATTTGCTTTTTTTTGTGCTACGCCATTTCCCGCATAACTGGATAGATAGAAGACTTAGTGTTAAGACACTCCGTTCCTTACTTTTTTTTATGCGTTAAATGGCGAAACTCAATGTCGCACTTTATCTACCAGATAGAAATTGAAAATAAATTAAATATAATAATTCCCTCCTATATAATAATTCCCCCTACTAAATATAATGATTCCAGTTGGAATCGAACGTACTATCACCGTGTTTGAATGACTGACTGATATTAGAGCACAGTCCAAAGCTGAGATTTGGTATATAATAAAATTAGGCATTTATTCTATTTATAAAACCTTTTTTTTGTCCTTGTGTCAGACAAATTTAAAAAAAAAATACAATTAAGCAACAATAGTGTAGCAATATTGAATTCAATTAAGTACTATCTCCACATAATAAGGAGTTGCATTTAAGATTAACGATTTGTAGGAATTATAAAATCTTAAAATTAGAATTTATTTTCACTTTTTAAAGTTTTTGTAGCAAAAATTTTACGAATTTAGATGTTATGGGAATTGCCACTTTTTATTAGTGGCCATTGTCGCTCGCTCACCACAATTGTTATAAGCTCGAACCATATTGAGAGCCTTATTTTCATTTTGCCGCTCAAGAGAATAGATTTTGATAATTATAACGCAATTTAGTGAAAAATCAATGAAATATTATTTCTTTTTTCTTAAACTTATTTGTCAATTGGATAAAATCAAATCGAGCAACTATCAACACTTATATTCATTCAATTAAAAATATAGGGATATGTCACAAAACTTTTTGGAGCATTAAAAATACATTCACAACAAGCCACTGCGACGCAATCTGCACTAGATTTACTTACACTATAGTAACTTACAGTAAATTTACTAACCCTAGATTAATTTACACTAGATTAACTTACACTAGATTTATATACACTAGATTAACATACACTAGATACACCCTGCAACACATACACCCTGCCTCGAGGAGACGGCACAGCACACGTTGGAGGTGTGCAGTGCCTGGGCGTCTCAACGTCGCGCTTCGCGCGACTTCATAGGGGATGGCCTCTCTCTTCCGGCCGTGGTCAAGGCCATGGCCGGTTGCGAGACGTCGTGGGACGCGGTCTCATCCTTCTGCGAGGCAGTGGTGCTCGAGATGGAGGCTGCGGAACATGCAGGCATCCACCGATCTCGCCATCCGCCGCAAGAGACCGGGTCGCCGGAGAGCGGCACACGACCGCCGCCTTCCGCCCTAATCGGCCAGAGGGCGGTCAGCTTGAGGAAGCTGGCCGCCTTCTCACCTGGCCCGAGTAGGCGTGCGTAGGTTGCTCCCGTTGCAGGCCATCGGGAGTGTTCCACCACCCCTGACTCCGCGACGTGCCTAGTAGGCTCCCGCCGCCGTGATTTACGGAAGATTCTGGTTCCCGGTCTCACGGCCGAAGGCGGTCGAGGAGGAGCACCGTGAGATTTTAGTGGGTATGTGGACTGGCCTATATCTGCCGGTCCGCGAGTCCCACATATCCCGTTCGAGTCTCCACTCGTTCGGGTATCCGTAAAAGGATTTCCTCACGAAAAAAAAGAAAAAAAAAAGAAAAGATTAACATACACTTGATTGACATATACTACATTAACATACACTAGATTCACTTACACTAGAACTGACACTGAACCTTACCCCCCAACATATACAAGACAAAGCGTTCCAACATTGTGAATATTTAAGCATCATTAGAATAGTAATTTATTGTAAATTCAAGTACGTACAGAAGTTGCTAAAAGCGGCTAATTTAACAAAAGTAGTTTCGCAGTTGGGTTGTGCTGTGTCAAAAAGTTCAGTTAAATCCTGCACTCGGATGGCCATTATAATTATATATTTAGTCTACATCCACTTTAATTATAGACTCGTAGAACTTGATTAAATATTCAACTAATTTAATGAATGTTTGTTACGTTGCTTGTTACATTTTAATATGAACAAAATTTCGGTACATATAACGTTTAAATATCCGTGGTAATTTTTGTAACACTTATACCCGATCACGGTATAACAGACCGAACGTTTGAAACCAAATTTTATATACAATCTAGTAAGATAATATTTTTAATTCAAATTAGATCAATATGAAGAAGAGATTTTCAGTTATAAAACAAAGTATCTTTTATAAATGTATCTTCAAAATAATTTTGTAGAAATCTAAAAAAAAGAAAAAAAAAATAATAATTTACTAAATTTACTTAAAAAAAATAGATATATAAAAGAAAATCAACTAACGCGTTCGCGTCACAATGTACAGGATAAGTGTCTATTTCTAAAACATTAACCCGTATCTAAAATAAAAGGGGTCTCTTAAGTGTACTCTGGTAGCGCCTCTATCATACAGAAAGGTATGCATTATGGCGATCGGCGTTAGATATTTGGTTATTTTGTGTAGATAACCCTATGAAATATTTATACACTATTATTTTATATAATATGGGGACTGGTTTGTTTCTCAGTTGAGTAAATGAATTCTTTTACTTCTCCGCTCCGGAGTAAAATAAACTGTCGTATAATTTTTTATTTAACTTGAAATGTCTCTGATTTGAAAGAAAATAGAAAACAGAGTGTTGTGACACCAGGTTACCTTTACTTGTTTGCTTTGAAAATAGAGAAAGTATATAGATAAATCGTTATTTTGTATTGTAGATAAAATCTATGACAAATATAAATAATATAATAATAAAATATATGTATTTTTTATAAGAAAAAAAAAATAATAAAAAAAGAGCTATTTATATTACGTTTGAAAAATCACATATCTATGTTCCATATTATTCTTATGTTAAGGACTTCATCAATAATATCTTGATAAATTGAACTTCCGACCTCTATAGTAATAGTCAAAAATAGCAGAGAGCCGTCGTGGCGCAGTGGCACAGCGTCTCACTGCAACCGCGACGGATGTGAATTCGATTCACACTAGAGGAAAATGAATTATTTTCATTTCTTTTGCTCTCGTAATAAGACAAACCTTGAGGCGTTAAGTTTGGCCACTCAGCCACGTGTTGCGAAAAGCAGAATGTAGGGAGCGGAGTGTCTTAACACTAAGGGTCCCCTGCCTAAGCCGATATGCGGTATACAGGTGAGGCTTAACAAATATATAAAAATAGCAATTACTAAGCCAAAAGGGATAGTAAAATTTTACTCCATTTAATTACAGTACCAGCCAACTCTTTTCACGCCACTATAAAACTTCACCTGACCATATCTGAATATAGTGCCCTGAACTAATTTACTTAAACTTTGCGTAATTTAGTACCCGCAATGAACTAATGCACTCGCAAAGTTAACAACAGTAAATCGTTTAAGTATTTAGAATTATAAGGCTTTACGTATTATATTGATTTAAATTTAATTTTCAAAATGAGAGAGAGAGAGAGGTCCCTCGTTTACAATAATAGTGCAATAATTTACAGTAATACAATGTGTCAATACTTCAAGAAAACATAAAATTTGAATGCTGCGAGATTCGAACCCGCGCCTCTTGCTCTTGGAAGTCATCCAAGCGCTCTTACCACCAAGCCGTGCGTTCTTCATCACGCAACATCGATTTCTTTTATACTTTTTACACTATACGTTGTTAGCATCTCTGTAGGGAGATTTTCCCAGATTTTTGAATTTGAATATTTTTGATATTTTGAATATAATAAACAATATGTTCTACTGGTAGCGGGTTCGATTCTTTAATAAATGCTTAAATTTTAGGCATTATCTTTGTCTATATGAACAAAGCACGTGCTGAGGAGCGTAGTGAGTAGTAGTAATACTTAATATAAGTTACCTTTTTTCAAAATGATATAAAATTATTATCAATATCACTTTCACGCTTTATCCTGCACTAGTTAGGGTTCCGTACCTAAAAGGTAAAAATGTGACCCTATTACTTCTTTGTTATATATATATATATATATATATATATATATATATATTATATATATATATATATATATATATATATATATATATATATATATATATATATATATATATATATATATATATATATATATATATATATATATAAATATATATATAACAACAAATACTAAAAATAAAAATAAAAATTCGCCAGCGGAAAACCTACAATTATGAAAAAAGGTATGGAACTCTCAGTGGGCAAGTGACCAATATTTTTTTATATAAAATCGATTAACATAATACCTTCATCGATAAATGGGATAGTCCCATACAAAAACAATTATCAAATTTAATTAAATAGTTCTTGAGATAAGCGCGCACAACCAAACGTGCATATATAATCTATCTATATGTATAATAAAAATGTAACTGATAGCTGTCTGTACGTGGATGATATATGAGAAATACTATTATTAGTAGTATTTAATAATGCATTAGAATTCAAAAAATATATATACAAAAATGTATGTCTGGGCGCTTGTGAAAATGTCATAAAATTTAAATATATTTTCGAGTATAATTGTAAGCTTTATTTCAATCGGTTCACAAATAAAAAAAATATAACAATTTAAAATAACTTGTATGACGACATTGCTGCAGAAAAACTGCTTTAATTAATTGACTTCAAATTTACTATCCAACGACAAAGTTGCGGCAGCATAATATGAAACAATGGTAGAATAATAAATTTATATATATATATATATATATATATATATATATATATATATATATATATATATATATATATATATATATATATATATATATATATATATACATATAAATTTTATTCAGCGCTAAATGCAGTAATCATAATATCTCGGCCCCATCTTCCCCAATATGCCAGAAAATGGCGATCGTGCAGGAACTATTCCAGCAAAATGGCCAAGATGTTATCAGTATCTCATTATTAATTCAGACTCACAACTTTTCCTTTTCACTCAGCATGGGTGCGTTTAATTTAATAATTGTATATTACGTTATGATTTTTTTACATGAGTGTGCTGTGCTTTCTTGGTTTATAAGTTTATTGGTTCAAATTTAATTAGGAAAAATTTATATGGAGATTTTTCAAATAAAGAATGTTGAAATATTCCACATATAGTAGAGTATGTAGGTAGAGGGAACCTAGTGTTAATACTCTCTGTTCCCCATTTTCCGTTTTTCGTGATATTACTGGTTAACTGGTGGAACTTAACGCCGCGTTAGGTCTATATCTATCTCATTGTTTATATCTTATGGAATTAAATGTAATCAGTGAAAAAATGTAAAAAAGTAGTTAAAAAGTAGTTAAAGTTTAATGTTATTTATATTAGAGGCTATTGTGGTATGGTTTGACTGTAGGCGCGATGACAGTGAGTTCAATCTCCATTCACAGAATTCTTATATTAATAAAATTTCACAACCATTTTGGTAGAGTTTGCGCGATGTTGAGTTCGGCCTCTCGACACCTATTGTTTCGAATTCTGATGGAAACCGTAGAACGAAGCTTCGGCAGCTTTCGGCTTAGCCTGCTAACCAGGATACAGGATAAAAATTTAAAAAAAATATTAAGTATGTAAGCTTTATAATTTTCAATTATTGATCTTGTCACAGTTAAATATTATCCAACTGGGATTCGAACCCACAAGCCTCGTCTTTACATTCAGACGCTGTGTTGGGTTACGACAGTTCCCGTTTTGAATGTTTCAGCGAAAATTTCATTTTCAACACATATGTACATATTTTATACAAGCCACGGATAATTATCATATTTTTATGTACACTAATTATTTTACGCAAACATTTGATTTAATAAATGGTTATTTATTCACCATAATGATTGCATTTAAAATTAATTAACGGCATAAGTTGTGATGCTTGTGATTTTATTCTTTGTAAATTTTGTTGTATGTAATTATATATATATATATATATATATATATATATATATATATATATATATATATATATATATATATATATATATATATATATATATATATATATATATATATATATATATATATATATATATAAAAAGACAATTTTTTTTTTCTTTCTGCCTTCTTTCCACTGTGCTGTGGAGAAATCAAGGCTGCTTCTCGTTTTATAAAATCGGAAATGAACATAAGTCATATTTTAATACAAATACCGATTGGATAACCGACCGATATACCGACAAATACCGATTCTACCGGCTGGAGATCGAACCCAAAACCACTGCGTTTACAGTGAAAGCCTATCTCATTGTTCCATGGTGACCCCGATTTATTATGTATTTGTCTAATATTAGTTACTGACTGATTTTAAAACGGTAAAGCGCTCTGATCGTTACGCCATACGTGCTCATCAAGTTACGACGAAATTCTTACGTGCTTAATAAGCGTCTTATTTATGTTGTTAGCATCTCTGTAGGGATATTTTTAAAAATTTCTGCTACGCAAAAATTATTGCTACGGACAATCGTTTGACAAGAGAGAATGCTAAAAGTAATTTGTAAAATGTTTATAAGAAAACGTTGTAACAAGCATGTAAAAATTTCAAGAAGATGTGATCGGTTAAAGTACTTGCATAGTTTCCAAGGGGCGCGGGTTCAAAACTCTCTATTCTCTAAATTTCATCGTTTTCTTTATTTGTTTAAAGATTTTCGAACACTAAAAATTTTGCAATGATAATAATAGCTTTATTATAGGCAGAAAAAATTTAGTACAAAGACGCTCCGTTCTTCCATTTTCGATTTGTTCGAAAGTCACGGAACCTAGCATCACATATTATTTTACCAGAATAATACAATGAAGAACAAGAACAAGTCATTAAAGTATCTACCTGAGATCGTCCCCACACATACCGTGTATACAAACGTTGGCCCACTGTGCTGTCGTGACGTTAACGTAATTTTTTTTAACATATTTCTATATTTTTTATCATATTAACATTATATTGAAGAAGCAAACAAATTGAATGCATGCGATGGGATTTCGCCCATAATATCGACGTTCTTTAATTTCCTGTGCAGGAAAAACGTAATAAATAGCTATTATCTTAGCATCGAGCCACCCTTTGCCATATGGTCGGAATTTTGCTTTCGAAATTGGTTTTTTGTAGGTTGTGGCTGATTTATCTTTTATGAAATAAGACTTTATGTAATTAATTTTTATAATAAAAAATATATATTAAATAATGTTTATAATTAATATTGGTAATACTAACAGTTCCAATGGAAAACAAGTATAGCTAGAAATCATAGTTTTAAAGCTTATTAAGTATTTGGATCTTAACAACGATAGGTTTAGAGTTAATTTGTACCCATTAGAAATACGAGCACGAGTGACAAAACACATACAATACATAACAATGAAATCTCCTTATATTTTGCTAAATGATCTCAGCATCTAAAAGTATCATAAAATCTAGAAGTATCATAAAATCATATCTGGTAGAAATATATAAGACGACACAAGTTAAATCATTTAGAGTTTGATTATGTTATGTTGGGTGGAGAAAAGCCCGGACTGGGTGTGGACCGTTAATGCCCGTTTTAAAGGGACATTAAAGCGTATTCTTGGGCTCCTGGCACTGATTCAAGCTCCTTGCAACGCACTGAGCCCGGCACCAACACCGAATTCATGGAACGCCATAGTTTCGTTCCTTAGTTAAAGAAATATAATTTAATTTGTTTAGATAAAATGTCACAATTGTAAAATGTCTAAAATCGGTAAAAACTAACGGATAAAGGGACTTGTTGCTAAGCTCTCTAAGCCTATCATAGCAGGATGTTTATGAGATCAAATTTAATATAGTCAATGTCACAAACGATAATAACTATATATGATAAGATGATGCCGGTGCTCGACGATGGCGATTTGGGTTATCTCCTGGCGTGTGCACGAACTGTGGCTGGCGAACCCAAACTTGGACTGGTCTTGAATTCCCCGTCGCATTCAGCACAGTAGAGTCAACCCGCGCTATTTACTCTATAGTTATAAGAGGGTTTTGGTCGACTCTTACGCAGTTGACACTTAACATCAAGGTCAGTTAGGCGAGCGTTTTTCAAAATTGGAGACTTCTTTTTTGACGTTAGAGCGTATCTTTTTACATTATAAGCATATTTTGTTAATAGTCTCCGATTATACGTAGGAATATAATAACTTAGGATGAGATGGATTGTATATTTATCTATTTGAATAACAGTAGATATGTGGTTGAAATTGAGCATTTACTTTCTTACTTTCTACATATATCGTACCTACATATATAAAAACAGCAAAATTGGTCGGCCTATTCTTCTTGTAATATATAAAACAAAACAAACTTTTTTGTCTCATAAAAAGCTTAGAAAGCTTAGAAACTTACAGCTAGAAAGCTATATTCAAAGAAAATCCGAGTCGACGCATTTGAATGATAAATGGCATCTCAATCTAAAGTTTGCGACTTGCCGATTGCTCCATTTATCCTCTTCTAACAAGTTTGCCACAATTGCCATGGTTTTTATATAAATTGCATGCAATTTTTCTTGTTCCATGTGATGTGATATGCAGTATTAAATATATGAAATAAAGTTATGAAATGTCTATAAAGTTATGAAATGTCTATGTGAAAGTCGATTTTTCATAAGCGTATATTTTTTTATAATCATGATATCACACTGGTCCTTTTAAATGTATATCTGATGTTTGAATTTGATCCTGAATCGGTAAGTAATATTAAAATAATTTACAATATATTACTCTTGTAAGTCAAATTGCAATTGGTTCATTGGTAAGTTATGACTGTGACATATAGCTATTATTTTTTTAATGCATTTATCAATAACAAGCCTACTTGAAATAACTGAGACATATCTTACTGACATGATGGTTGTGGGTTTAAATCCTTATCTAGTAAATTAATAATAAATAGCTTTATACAATTTGCTGCGTATAGCTGGGCAGAAAGGAGGAACCTAGTGTTTAGACGCTCCGTAACCCCATTTTCCGCCCAATATTGAGAATGGCGAAACTGAATGCCGCTTCATGCTGTCAGAGTGAGAAAAATTAAATAATTTATTCTCCCTGAGTGGAAATCGAACTCTTAACCGTCACATATACAGTCTGACACAACGGCAAATCACGTCAAGCTAACGTCACCCTTGACTTAAAATGCATTTTTTTTTACGAAAGTGTGACGTTAGAGCTTGCTACTCAACACAAAAAATAGTTTAAATTAAAAAATCTACAATATCACCTACTTGATTTTAATATAAGTTACCTATATTTGTGTATGAATATATATATATCTATTTATATATAGTTGGTTATATCTTAAAAAAAAACGTACCACAACAGTAAAAGGTAAGATTTTACGATCGTTTTGTATAAAATTTTTCTTTGCCGCATAGAGGTCGTAGACAAAAGACAAAGTAGTATCACTTGAGGCCACTTTGCGGATGCGGGCTTTGAGGCGACACTTGAAAAATGTCACCATAATTTCGAATTTTAACAAATTATATTAAGCATACAAAATAAACTGCACATAACAATTATTAAATTATTTAATACTAGTGACATACCCGCGGCTTCGCCTCTGGACTACACGATTATTTAGTTATTAAACTGGACCGCAGTCGTGTTCTTATATATATATAATTATTCGTAAGTTAATTTTTAATATGAAACCTTGAATACTCTGTGTTAGAAGATCGAAATTTCATTAAAATCAGTTCAATATAAACTTTAAAGTGTACCGAACAGACAGACAGAGTTACTTTCACATTAATGGAACATAATAAATCGGATTCTATATTTATTTCTTGAAGAAATCAAGAATTAAATGAAAAATCTAATAGAAATTCTAACTAGTTAATGTTGATAAGAAGGCAGAGTACTGGCGTCCAATTTAAGTGGTAGTAAAATTCAATTGCATCTTAACTAAATTGATTAAATGTAAGTTAATTAAATCTAAATTCTATTTCTAATTTGAACTGACACCAACCGCAATCTATCTATCGTGTATACAAAATATTGTTATTTATTTTATTTTATAATACTAGCGACCCGTTCGTGGCTTAGCCCACTTGATCAATGTTCCCAGATTTACTATAATTAAATATGCATGTATTTATAACTTTTTTCTTTACCATCGCTTTGTCTAAGAAAAGTAATGCAATAAATAAAAACTACCTGATAATCTAAATGGAAGCTGAAGGCAAATGCGGTCTGCCCCGCGTAAATCCTGTTCCCGTGAGAATTTTGAGAAATTTTCTTCCATACCTCTCTAACTTCCAGCAAGTCCCATAAAAATCTGTTCAGTTGTTCCGGAGATTCGCCCGAACCAACAGAATGATAAACCGACAGACAAAAACATAGTTATTTTAAAATCACAAACAGAAAAAAACACATTGTTTTGTATAACAAGCAAATACTTTTAAAATATGAATAAAAATAAATAAATCATGGTAACACTACACGTACTATAATACTTAGAGCACTCTCTGTACGTTATATTTACGTTACATTATTCGGAACAGATATCGCGAGTGTTCTCGACAAACGTATGAACTTGTATGGGTTATTGTTTTATTTATACATTAATCTATAGTTATATTTATTCCGAAATATCAATTATGTAGCAAAAAAATTAATTTGTGTGAGCTATAAAATGTAAAATCATTATTTCCGGTACCTGTCAGAATTTCGAAAATTTCTCTCTTGTGTACTTTTTTTTTTTTTCACTTCGCTGATATGAAAAAATACGGTGGTTACCTGGCCTCTGCCTCTCAACACAGGATTTGGAAATTCTCTAAGAATATAAATTCTTAATTCTAAAATTGGCACCTACTTAAATTTTAATAGTAGCATTTTTGCAAAAATATATAAAAAAAAAAACAGCTAACCTATCTAATAAATAAAAATGGTAATGTAATTTACGTTACTGTTTTTGTATTTAAGCAATTTATTTCAACCTCTTCCTAGAAGCATTAGATAAATCTCTTCTACATTGCCAATACATCTTTAATCTAGAAACATTTAAAACGAGTTTAACAACTTAAACAAAGGGATCGGAAAAGAAAATACTCCCATAGGTATAAATCTTTTTATTCTAATATAAATAATGTCTATCTTAGAAACAATTACTTACGATTCGTCTCTAACAAAACGTGCAACAATTTGATTAAATCTTATAAATACAGTTTATTCTATTTACTGAAAGTGGACGTAAGGTGTACCGATAGTGGGACAGTAATTGCAATAGATTCAATCCAGTCTTCAGATATATGTGTAGATATATATATATATATATATATATATATATATATATATATATATATATATATATATATATATATATATATATATATATATATATATATAATCTCAGAGGGTGTCTAGCCAATTATCTGTCCGATATTTGGTTTCCGGCATACGGGTACGCGACCCCGGGACCTCGAGCCACCACTTTCATAACCCGATCCAATCCATGTAAGTGGTGTCCCTGGCAAAAAGCCGGGACTAATGCCAGGAAGAAGAAGAAGATATATATAATAGTAGAAGTAGCTACGTAAGAAGATAATTCTAAAATATTTTTTACAAAATACATACTTTATACCGTCATAGAACGTAAGCCACTGCAATAGCAAAGTGTTTGGAGCACCAAGCACTTAAACTACTAAGTTATACGTCTTAACAGAATATTCTCTTGGTAAATCTTTTCTTTGTTGCAAACATTTTTTTATAAATGAAAATTGTAAAAATATCCCAGCAAAGATGCCTAACAATATGCCTAAATAAGTTTTAACAAGCGTATAAAATTTCGACTTAACTCGATAAGAGGGTATGGCTTAGTGGTCAGAGAGCTTGGACGGTTTCCAAAAGGTGCGTCTGTTAAGGAAATATTATTAGTAATAAAAGCTAATTTCATCATCTGCGTTGAGCTTTCGCAATAAAAGTGACATATTATTATATTTTGTATGTTTTATACCTTCTAAGAGAATATTCTCATCGATGATTGATCGATGAATAATATCATAAAGAAGTCAAAGATAGATGAGCTATCGTATAGATATGTAATAAAAATGCAAGCATTTTGAAAATTATTTATTATTATCAAAGTTATAGTTATATATATATATATATATATATATATATATATTATATATATATATATATATATATATATATATATATATATATATATATATATATATATATATATATATATATATATATATATATATATATATATATATGTATATATATATATATATATATATATATATATATATATATATATATATATATATATATATATGTATATATATATATATATATATATATATATATATATATATATATATATATATATATATATATATATATATATATATATATATATATATATATATATATATATATATATTTATATATATATATATATATATATATATATATATATATATATATATATATATATATATATATATATATATTTATATATATATATATTAAGGATATTGTGTCCAAGTCGTGTTATAATATGAACAATATTACATTGTTCTTGATCGTGTGTGTGGGGGAGGGGGGGAGGGGGGGAGGTAGGGGGGGTAGGTCCAATGATCAAATCAACATTTAGTTTTGTATAACAATAATTTTCTAATAAATATAATTTGTTATTCCGTTTGGGAATCGAACTCACTTAGAAAACACCTTAATAAAATGCGAAAACACTTAAAAACACACTGGTCAAATACATTAAGTAATTGACTTTAAGGCCTTTAGGCTTCACTATTTACTTAACACCAAGAAGGTTAGGTCTTTTAAGTGACAAAGAGCAGCACTCCACGTTGAAATAACATTAAATAAATTAAATATATCATAGTATCAAGAATTTTAGTACGTATCAAGACCAAATTTGTATATCAAAGGCGGAATTAGTAAAAGCTGTCCTAATTAAAATTGTAATTTTTTTAAATTTACTTAAAGCTTTTCGAGGGAACTTCAATGTGGTATACATTGACCGCTTAGTTACTCATGAAATGTTTCGCTTCGTTTCGTAATGATTTTATTAGTGGGTTTTATTATCATTAAGGCGAATATTCAGCTATTTTTAGCTTTTTAATTTATTTTATATATTGTATATTTATATATTATATAGGGGCAGGATATGGAGAGAGAGTGCGTTTTTTAATTTATTTACACTAATGTAGCATTTGGTTGTGCCAAATCCAATTATTATTTTTAAATATTAAATTTTAATTTTCTTAATCAAACAAAAGGAAAATTTATTCAGATTAAATTATATAACCTATCTATGTATTATTAAATTCTATGTTAAGTATAGCAATAAGAACACTAAGTACGATATGATAAGAAACCGAATGGTAGCTAGCACTTAAATAGCTACCATCACATTTCCTCCTCAGATTCCGCACTTATTTATTTATTGTAGTGTGATGATTTATTTTTGTACACCTATTTCCTCCTTTTGTTGAATTTATTAATAATAATATAATTATATTTTAAAATATAAATATATTATATACAAAGTATATAAAAATACGGATTTACAAACTTGAATTTATTTATCTTACAAATTTGTCAGTGTGGAACTAATCTACGAAGTAAATTTAAACCAGTTATCCACAGCCGATTGAGTTGGTATTTTGTATACATGTTTAGTTTAAATGACAATACATTCTGAAGCATAAGCTCTCGGCTAATATTGCCACTTAAATAAAGCTACTTAAAACAATATTCATGATTATTATTAACCTATATAAATATGGCACGAAAAGATTATTTCAGGACATATATAAAATATGACCATATTTATATTATATTTTATTACTGTGATATTTATAGTCATATAATAAAATAAAATTCCTTTGAATCTATTCACTAGAGTAATATATCTCTAACCCACGAAAATATTCTACGCCTTGTTAGTCTTTATGAAATATATGAGTACAACTACATTGGGTATCATTTCACAAGCTTATAGCGATTTTCTTTTTGTGTTGGTGCGATGTTGATTTTTTTTAAAATAATAACATTCTAAAAGGATGGTGAAAAATCACTCTGTCTTTTGATTTACAGAGAGTTTGATAGTAGAATTGACTTTAAACACATTAAAATAAGATACAATTTATTGTTAACTATGATGTTAATGATAAATAAAACGCTCAATGATAAATAACATTGTTGCTCAAAAAAAAATTACGCCTATTTCTAGGCGTAATTTTTTTAATTTAAGTAATGATTCTCCTGCCTCATTTGATGAATACCCGAAATATATAAAGAATACAGTCTTGTGTTGAATTTTTTTTTAAATGTTAAAAAAGTAAAAGGTACTTTGTTTAATATAAAAAATAATATATTCTACACCGGTGTTTTAACAAAATATCTAAGATCAATAAATTTTTATTATTTACATACATAAATTGCATAATATACGGTAAAAGAGGTATTATCATTTTAGTTCAGAATATCGGCTAGAACATAATATATACTATATTTATTATTAAACATTCTAGTTTCACTTTTTTTTTATAATTTCAAATTTCTTATAGCTTAGCACCTCACCTCTTTATGTGGGCGTCGTATCAATCATTCTTGCAGGTGACAATACCGACAAAGGATCCACATAGGCACTGAAATTGTCAATTGGGGCACTGTCATTTTCGTAAGAATTTTTTTTCTCCATATAATCAATTACATTGAAGATGTTATTAGATTTTGTCGTCGAATTTTTGATGTATGTGGGAAGCCGTTAGTATCGTGACTTGTTGATTGGTTCTAGGGAATTAATCATTATTGAACGCTTCTTTGAAGTAACGTATAATTACTAAAGATGTCCTATATGAAAATTTTACTTTCTTTTAGATGAAAAAAAATAGAAATGCTGAGAAATAGAAAATATAGGGGAATTGAGGGTGTCTGCATGTTGATAAAAACGTTCAACTGATACTTATCTATAATCTATAGTAATATTATCAATCAAAATAGTTTGTTTGATTAAACACGCTAATCTCAGGAACTCATTGTTCGAATTGAAAACATATTTCAAGTGGAACATAGCCTGCCTGTTATAGGAAATATTATATCACTTTGGTGGTTCCAATGTAACTCATTGTACCTGCTGAATGTCATGTCACCCTGATGGATATGTTGAGATTCGCCACGCCCCGCAATGTCACGAAACTTGGGTGGAGTTCGACCTGAGTATGGTAGCATCAAGTTCCCTCTCTCGGTCCTACTATTTGTACGATACAGCAGCATGTCAAAATATTGATAAAGTATAGTCTAATTGACATGGTTGGACGGTATCCAACAGGAGCGGGGCTTGGAAATGCTACGTTAAACTTTTCATATACCTACTTTGAAATATTTTTACCAATTTCTTATTTCTTTTAAAGCAATTTTTAACTGTGTGTGTATATGTGTGTGTGTGTGTGTGTGTGTGTGTGTGTGTGTGTGTGTGTGTGTGTGTGTTGATGATGTTGATTATAAACTTTTCATTTATATACATTTATTTTTTATAATTTCTCTTAGACTAAGCGATTTTTAAAGAAAAAATTAAATTATAATAACTTATATAAACAATACACGCGTATTTTTTATATAATAAATAATACGCGTGTATTGTTTATATAAGTTATAATAATTTAATATAATTTATAATATAAAATTATTATAACTTATAATTTAAAATTATTATAATTTTTGTTATGAATAAAGGCAAAGCGAAGCAAGCTTATTATAAAATTTCAACTAAAATTTACAATGGAATATACAGTTATAAAATTATATATAAATAAGGCAAGCTATCAACATTTCGTATATATTCCTCTTATTTGGTAGAGTCAATGTTTTTTTAGGATAAATCTAGTTTTTTTGTTAGGCTAAAGCTTCGTTAGAACAGTTAAACTTAATAAAATCATGTGTTATCTAACTTTTTGGAGCTTTAAGTCAAAGTTTACAATTTATATGACATTACTGAGCATTACTTTGAAATATTGATGTATTTATTTATAAAGTTAAGCTAAAAGAATGTAGTGAATAGTCATTTAATACATCTTTTTCTCCATATAGTTCTTTATAGCTAACTAGCCGCTAGCCAAACTGGAGAAACATAAAATATTACAAATATTTCTTAAAATTAGATTAAAATTAGATTATTACCTCAACATATTAAATTTATAACAAATTTATATATAAGTATTCATAAGTGAAACTCTTTGCAATTATTAAAAACACGCTTCGTACTGTCAGTATCAATCTGTCAGCTCAATTATAAGTAAATTGTATACGATGTGAGTTTTAAAACGCAAAAAACCATTGAAAATGCATAAAAATAAGCAATTTTACAAGAAGAATTAATGAGACGCGGCTATGGGGCTGACGGGGAGCAAAGTAATGATCGCCCGTCGGAAAATCGATGAAGCAACAAGTAATTCTAGGTACAAAATATATTGTATAATAAAATATATATTTCGATAGTATTAATGAGAAAGCTTAGAGCTCAAAAGCTAACATCTACAGTATTTGTCTGTTTTGGAAAAGCTGGTATACGGCGAAACTCAACGCTGCGTATTGTCAACACTGAGCAGTTTTCCCAGGATGAGATTTAAATTTACAACTATGAAGTGAACAATGCTTGAATGCAACGAAGTCATGTAATTTCTAGTGATATAATTTTTTCTAATGCATATTCTATTATACTTAGATTATTCACACTTTAACTACTACTAGAAAACATAGTATCAAGACACTCCGTTCTCTACATTCCGCCTTCTTTATAGATATTGCGTGTTGAGTGGCGGAAATCAAAGCAGGCATAGTGGTGTAATGAAATATTTTATTTTTATTTTCCGATTCGGAATCGAACCAATAAACATCGCACTTCTATCCAGACGACATAGTGGTGTGCCATTAATAATATAATTTATTAATTACAGCTTGTCGAACCTTCGATACGTGATCAATTCGGACAAGTCCAAGTGGAAAGTGTTCAGAAAACGAGAGTAAGTAACTGTTGTAGTCATTTATATTGTTATGGTATAGTTTACATGGACACAGTTCATGGTTTCATTTCCCATGGACAATTATGAGAATTGAACTACTTTTTTTTTTTACTGTATTATAAATATATGCTTTGAAAAAAATGCATTGTTAAAAAATTTTAGACTCTATTTTGCAATAAGTTGGCTGTTAATCATTACCAGGTTCTTAAATTTGTTTAAATTGAAAATACCGCATATATCTGTGTCATAGGGGATAGTGTAGTCATAGGGGACCTAGTGTTAAAACACTCTATTCCTCACTTTCCGCCTAGTATTCGAAATTCAATGTCGCTCTTTGTTTTAATAACAGGGCAAGAAAATAAAACTAATTCCCATGTGAGACTCAAACCTACAACCGTCACCGTCGTCAAGCAGGTAGTGTGCTGCTACGCAACAACGGGCTTAAAAAAATTATAAAATAAAATAAAGATATTAACATATGTGTGTATATATATATATATATATATATATATATATATATATATATATATATATATATATATATATATATATATATATATATATATATATATATATATATATATATATATATATATATATATATATATATATATATATATATATATATATATATATATATATATATATATATATATATATATATATATTTATATATATATATATATATATATATATATTATCATTGTTATTATTCACTACTAACACATAGCTAGAACTAATTTCAATATTTCAAATAAGTCGGCCCTATCTACACAAATTAACAGCTTCGTTGTATTAACATTGGACTACAAAAACTATTAGAATGTGAGACAGATGTATTTTACGAGGACTAGTACAACGGTATCTCTAATATTACGCAACATGTTGCATAACCAAGTTCAATACAGCAGAATATTCTAGTAATTTCTAGTATTTTCTATATATATTCTCTTTGAATCTAACATGGAGGTCTGGAGGGGGTAAATTATTTAATTGTCCTTGAGTTCAGCCAAACAACAAGTAATGTGTCAACTTTGGGCGCAAAGTAGGGAACGGAGTGTCTTAAAACTAGGTAACGACCCCCTCCCCTATTCCCCGATTTATTTATATTATTTTGTCTCTTAAAAATAAAGTACGATATTGAGTTTCGTTTCACTCATCAGTCGCAATCAGTGCCTCAATGAGGCGAAAAGCAGTGTGTCCTGGTAAGATGTTTATTTAGATTGGAAGAATAAAACGTAAAGTTGTGAAAAAACTAAACTACAACGCTATATTCGTGCAATGTATACAATAAATAACATATGCACATACATATATTATAGTCATAGTATATTGAAGAAAATCATATAAGATTTTTTCTTGCAATGTATATACTATCAACTATTTTATGTTGAATTTTAGTATCTAATAGAGATGTTTTGATTTCTTTAAGGAAATATTATTTTTAATATAGATATTGTGTTATTATCTATGATTTAATAATGCAATGAAAGAAAAATATTTGAAAACGTATAGAGATTATACCAGAGCCGCACTCGAACCCACGCCTCTTGGAAACCATCCAAGTGCTCTAGCCCAATTAAGCCATATGCGATATCCTTACTAAGCTATATCAAAATTCTTGTACTCTTGATGCCACTTATTTTTATCTCTATGGGGAGGTTTTTACAAATTTCGGCTACCCAGATGATTCCTTAGAACGGTCGTACCGCAAGACAAACATATCAAAAATTTTAAGTCAAAGTTATATATTATTAAAAATTATATATTATATATATATTATTTAAAATAAGAATTTAGGATCTCTTTTTTTGAACTTCAAATAATTTACCACCGGTTTACTAAAATCAATACCTCAGAAAAGAGAAAAATCGGCACAAGAAACTCAGTCGGACCTTTTATTTATAATTGTTTAGTGACAATTATAGCTGGACTTAACTTACGCCTCTTGGATCCGTCCAAGAATATGTAATATATCATACCAAATATATTATGAGTTAAGCTTAAATATGTTCTATAAGTTGTTTTGTAGCTTTATTGTTGGTACCAAGCTTTCTTCTTTCTTCAATTTTGATAGCCTTTATCGCTTCATCGCCAAAGTGATATTAATTACTGATAAGTATATAATATTTCTGTCTATGTCAGCCTCAAGCTTCATCTTGTTTTTTTTAAGTATTTTTTAAAAACCTTATTCCTTTAGTGTTGAAGTGTTTGGTGTTTAAAAGCTTAAAATTCCGGTGAAATCGGAGTTTGTCTTAACGCTAGTGTTTCTTCACCTATCTTATTATATTCGTAGCGATAAAACGTGCATTAAAAATAATTTTAGTATAAAAATTTACATTTTAAATATGCTATTTGACGTAATTTCAGTCGAACACGTTTCGAATTCCAAAAATCATACGTAGAAATGATAACTTACAAATGCACAGTAAAGTTCTCCTAAGAGCCCTCATATGTACCGCGAAATTGAGTGCGACGCGTAATGCAGATATAAAACTGCATGCTTCTGAAAATGCTAGGATATATATACGGAAAATCTGTTGACTTTCTGTACTCTAGGATATATATGTATATACAATATACATATATATCCTACAGTTTTGAATAGAAATTTGTATGTAGATTTATTTTGGAATGTTTCTGCTCTATATATATATATATATATATATATATATATATATATATATATATATATATATATATATATATATATATATATATATATATATATATATATATATATATATATATATATATATATATATATATATATATATATATATATATATATATATATATATATATATATATATATATATATACTCGTGTCTCTACATATGATTGAAACTAGTGAAATGTCACTCCTTTTTCCTCCAAAAACAATCCATAGTCCATAATATAAATATTTAAATCACTACATTAGCTGCCACAACCCAACACGCAATGCGGATATATAATAATATGCTGTAGTGTCTGACTGGGTTCTCCCTGCCTACCTTGGTTCTCATCTCAGTGAGATAGATGCATGAATATGCAATAATTAATACATGCGTATTGCATTTTTTTTTTAATTTCGCACTGTACCGCGGGTATAGCAGGCTAGATAGAGGAAACTTTCCATTTCCATAGTGAGAAACATAAAAACAATTCTTTCTCTCTATGAATGGTAATCGAACCTATAACCTTTGCACATACAGTTAGATGCTGCACCGTTGCCGCTACGACGGCCCTAACAACCATATTAATATCATTAATAGATTCATTGATTTTATAAATCAAAATAAATTAATGATCATAATGTGTTAGGATCGATAAATTACTGAATAAGAACACAGGCTCAACCGCGATAACCCCGAACCTAATGAACCGAGACTGCTGACGCGCTTCCTTTGGAAGCTCCATACATTTTCACAGCGTGCACGTATACATTTTCTTATTTTTTTTTTTTATTTTTATTGATTACGACCAAGAATGTTTTATTTACATTTATTTAAATTAATTAAACTACTTTGTTTAACGAAAATTTTGCAAAGTGTTATATAATTTTAAACTCTGCTTATCTTACTGCAGAATGGTATAGGAAAAAAAATATATTGGTCTAGTGCGAATCGATTTACAAATGTAAAATGTACTAACTTGAATATTTCTTTGAGAAGTTTTATTTATTTTTTTAGATTCGTGCTGTATCCCTTCGTGCAGAGTAGGCAAAGGGATATGTAGGCAAAAGGAAGAAACCTAGTGTTAAGACACTCCGTTCCCTAATTATCGCCTTTCGCGTTGAGTAGCGAAACTAAACGCCGCGCTTTGCCTACATTAAAAATATAATAAATATAATATATATAATAAATATAATATATATAATAAATATAATATATATAATAAATATAATAAATATAATAATAGTGAAAATAATTCATTTCTCCCCGTATGGGAATCAAACCCAGACACTGTCGCGTTAACAGGCAGACGCTGTGCCTCAGCACCATGACGGTCCTTTATTGTTATTAAATTACTATACTATTATAAAAATTAATGATAAAATTTTTAATTATTTATTTTAAAACAATAACCTTATTTTTCCTATAGTCATAATGTACGAATAAAACTCGGTTAGCATAGAGAACCTCGTATTAAAACATTATGTTCTCTGCGTTATGTAACATAAGTTCATAGAATTGACAAATTTCAATAGAAATTTAATAATTTTCAGAGTTACCCCCATCCCTGCTTACCCCGCGTCTCTTAAGCCTGTCAAAGGGTGCCCGTGCGGCAATAATGGGCCGTGCAAACAAAAAATCACACCCAGAGGAGTGACCATACATTATCCGCAAAAGTTTGTACTTTTTATTATACAAGAATTGTTTTAGAATAACGTATTTAATTTTATATTTTAATTTATTTGCTATACTAATATTATATAGCTGAGGAGTTATTTCAAATTAACTCACTGTTCCTGTGATAAGACTAAAAGCGGACACTTGGAAGTATTATAAGAAGTTGTTTGAACTTTATTTGAATATAAATAACATATAACATAAATAAATATATATATATATATATATATATATATATATATATATATATATATATATATATATATATATATATATATATATATATATATATATATATATATATATATATATATATATATATATATATATAAATATATATATACTAACTATAATATGAACAGATATATGAATATATATGTTCATATATTTTGTAACCATAATTATTATGTTGACAGGAAGAACAGATTTGCCAAATTTGGTGCAAGCAAGGGTTATCTACCACCGAAGAAAGAAACAGTATATCGTGCCAGGTATTTGACATGATAAGTAATTGATATAAATAATATGATGTAGCCAAGTGTTTTTTCTTTCTCCGCCCTGGAACAAAGCGTAGTGTGGAGCTCCATCGTTCAACATACATTCCAATACCGCAAGAATTCAAGCTTGCGGAAAACGGAGAATTGAGTATCTTGATACTAGGTATTCTCTGCCCACCCTGCTATATACAGAATAAAGCGTAAATCTTAAGAATATTTAATTGATAATGTATTTTAGTGAAAAGTAGAACGTGCATTGTATTCAAGAAAATTGATCTATTACAAGGGCGGGTTATTAAAATGACTTATTTTCCGGAGTGGGAATCGAATACACAACTATCGATTTACAGACATTGATTATTTACCAATAGTGAAACATTGAGTGACAAATCACTAACTTCTTCCTAAATCTATATTATTTACCAATTCTTACAACTTTAGCTCATGAGTTTAAATTAAATTAGCATTAGAAAAACTAAGAAACAAGTACTAAAGTAATTTTACTATTCCAGCCCAAAAGTGAAGGTGATCCGACAAAGGAAGTTCCCCTGGGGATAGACAACGTTTCATCCGCACAAGTTGTAACTTGTCTGCTAGCTTATTAGGTGATCATTTTTTTGTAAATTTAACTCTATATTGAAATATATTAGAATAGAGTCGTTATATATGAAGTACGGGTTCGATTCCAGTATAAAAACTGTAAATTTTGTTTCACCTTAGCGTTTTGTCAAATTATTATTTATAAGATGAATTGAATAGAGGACCGTTGTGGTGTTGAGGCACCGCGCCTGCCTATAAGCGCGACGGTATGTGGGTTCTATTTCTTCTCGGGGATAATGAATTATTTCCATTTTCCTCACTCTGGCAACAAGGCAAAGCGCGGCGTTGAGTTCCGCCACTCGACACGCAATGCCTCGAAATATGGAAAATGGGGAACGGAGTGTCGTAACTCTAGGTTCCTTCAGCCTACGGTTCCCTATGCGTGCCCTGCTATGTACGGGATATAGTATGAAGCTTTAAAAAAAATATAAAATAAATGGTGAATTTAAATTGTAAATATTTTCTTTATTAGTTTAAGTCCCATGATATTCATTATATAAATAGAATATATAAATGGCCTGTAATGGCCTATAGTCTATTTCCCGGATATAGCAAGGTAGACCTAGTGCTATGACACTCTCAATCCTAATTTTGAGACACAACAAATATTACTTAATATTAATTTGTAAGTAATTCGTGATTCCTAGTATATTTAAAGTTTCTCGCTGCACATGATGCTTAAGTGATCAAGTCAAATTTGAGGAAGTATTGAAACATGAGCATCTGCTGGTCTGGTTGTAAAATAAGTAAAAATATTAGTGGAATTATAATATTATTTGTTTTCTAATTTCCCCGGACTGTTAAGACAAAGGATAGCAATCAGAGACTGAAGCAGCTTGAAGAAAAAGGTGATCATGGCGCGGTGGTGGGTTTGATTCCGGATCAGGTTACTCTAGTAAGACCAAAATAGCATGGACATCCGCCACTCCAAACGATATATATATATATATATATATATATATATATATATATATATATATATATATATATATATATATATATATATATATATATATATATATATATATATATATATATATATATATATATATATATATATATATATATATATATATATATATATATATATATATATATATATATATATATATATATATATATATATATATATATATATATATATATATATATTCAAATATATAAGGTAAATTTAATTCTATATACGTACGTATATATACGCTTCTTGCTTTTCCCTTTCAGAACAATTCGGCAAGTAGCTCACCTGAGATTAGACAAGGCTTCATACTTCACTTTGTAACTACGATCCCTGTGATTATAAAGGTGGAAGTGCTTTTGTAACTTCCATTCATTTTATATGTACTAACTACGTTATATACAATTTGTCATATATAGAAAGTTTGTTTATATAGTTTTTTAAATAGTATATTGTTTTTGTTTGGTTTTTTTTATTAAATATATGGTTATTTACTGGTAAGCGTATATTATTTTTATTTTATGTATTGTCATATGTTTTTTTTTTTATTTTATTACTCTTTAAAGTGTTATTCCATACCAAGGGAAAGGAAAATACTTTTAGAAAAACATTAAAATTTAAAAATATTATAAATTTAAAATAAAAAATAAAATAAAAATTTATAATATTATAAATTTGAAATGTTAACGTAGAGCTAGATTAAAATGTATTTAAATTTTATGTTTTTCTAAAAGTATTTTTCTTTCCTTAGCGTAGAATAGCACATAATATTACAAAGTAATAAAATATTGCTAGAAATATGCTTATCTTGAATATACATATATATTCCCAAATTATTTAATTTAGGTAACATTGCCTATGCGCTGTGAGGATTTTGGATACGATTCCCAAGACAAGGGAAGGCTAGAAGAATAAATAAAGAAAAAAAAATAACAACTTTTTTATCTATATCTATACTAATAAATAAAATTATATTATATTATATCTATACTAATAAATAAAATTGGAGTGTCTGTAATATTGAAATAACCCATTTTTACTACATGCATATGAATATATTTATATACGGTACATATATCAACATAACATTTTTCAAAAATTTTGTCTGTCTCTCTCTTTGTTATGGTTATCTCTGAAACGGCTGGACCGATTTTAACAGCACTTTCACGTGCAGGTAGCTGATGTTATATAGAGTAACTAAGGCTACTTTTATTTAACAATAAGACATTTTATAATAAACACGAGTATATTGAACATGTACAAGGTGATTTCTCATAACATATCCAAACGAACGCAATTAACTTTACATGAGCGGCGAAACCGCTTTACCGCGAGCGGGTCGCTAGTTTAATATATAAATGAAACATGCTAAATACAAAATGATCAATATAAGATAATTTCATATAAATTATCCAGTATCTTAGAACAAAGACATTGTGTTATATCACTAAGTTCAACCCACAAAGGAGTTGCTTGTGTTACAAACTTACAGTTTGTTGGAAGCGAGCGTTTCTCAAACTTCCTCAATGGCCGGCAAGTGCAAGTGCAAGTGCACGCCTCTAGCGAATTGTTACACATTAGGTCAATTAATTCTTAGCTTGAACTATGACTAATATTAATTGGAAATAAATGAATACAGCCTTGGATGGCGGAGCTCAACGCTGCGCTGTATACTAGAACGGGGAAATGTAAATAATTAATTCTACTCGCAGCTTATTTCACCAAGGCGTTTATAGTGAGACATGTTTTAACTGACTTTTTTAAATTTTTTTCAACTTCACGTACTTAGCAGTAGAGGGAGCCGTAGGTAGAAAGAACCTAGTGTTGAGACAGTTCGTTCCCCACAGTTTATTATATGCAAAACAAATTAATATGTACTACTAAAAAGTAAAATAATAATACTAGCGTATTCTTCTACAACTGAATGGTAGTTACAATAATTGTTATTTTTGGAGTTAGTTTCAGTTGTGGTAAGTATGTATATCATCGTCATCATCATCAAATCAGCCTATTACTGTCCACTGCTGGACATAGGCCTCCCCTAGGGTGCCCCAGAGATCCCGTAAGTATGTATATACATACCTACATACATACATACATACATACATTGATATATGATACACGAGTAGTATACATACATACGTGAAATGTCTTTGTGTCGCACGAAAACTACTTCTGATTACTTTGTAACTATCAATTTTTTTTTAATTTCTCTACTATATTTATTGTAAAATGCATCCATGCCTTTATTTTCCCATCGTTGAATACCAGTCATACGTATACGTATAGCATGTAGAATCTGCAAAGTGCACGAATAGCTTAAATGCTTTACGTGAGACTATTTTCCGATAATTTATTTGCAGAACATTCTGCAGTGGAAAAATAAGTTGGATGCAACGGGACGTTCACAGGAAATTACATTTATGTGTAAAATATATTTAAAATAAGTTTAAATGACATCGTGATGAAGTTTGGGAATGTCTGTATGTAATTTTGTGTAGGAACGATTCAAAATTGATTGATTATTATCTATATATATTGATATATATATATATATATATATATATATATATATATATATATATATATATATATATATATATATATATATATATATATATATATATATATATATATATATATCTATATATATCTATAGATATATATCTATATATATATATATATATATATATATATATATATATATATATATATATATATATATCTATATATATCTATAGATATATATCTATATATATATATATATATATATATATATATATATATATATATATATATATATATATATATATATATATATATATATATATATATTGATTGATTAATATCTATATTGGTTAATCAACCGGTGATCGTCTGGTTTACCTTACACACCGGTAGGCTGCGGCTGTCTAAGGCAAGGGAGAGGGTCTGACAGTCAGTCTGGACGTGGCGAAAGTCTTGAACGAGTGTGGCATGGGGCGCTCTTAGCAAAACTTCCATCGTATGGGCATAGTATCCTGTGAGTTTATGCAAGTGGGTCGCCAGTTTTCTTACCGGGCGTAGCATTCAGGTCGCTGTCGACGGTTTTTGCTCCGATAATTTGTCCGTAAATGCTTGCGGTCCCGCAAGGCTGTGTGCTGCCCCCTACACTATTTCTTCTGCATATCAAAGACATTTTGGAAGATTCTAGCATTCATTGCTATGTAGATGAAAGTTCAGTGAACACTGTATACTCTGGTCCGTGCAGGCGGAAAAACGTCGACGATTGTCGAAAGAAACTTGTGTCTTCTTTCGAGGCATCCCTCCGTAATATCCCTTCATAGGGTGAAAGGAACCTGGTTCAATTCAACCCACAGAAGACTCAAGCTTCCTCGTTAACTACTAGAAAAAACCATTTATCGTGTCGCCAGATTTTGAAAACACTTTTTTTAAAGCCGCGCCCAGTATCAGTATATTTCGCCAGTATCGGAATCACCTGGAAACCAAGGCCGCGACGAAATTGGGTGTCATTGGAAGAGCGAGACAGTACTTCACGCCTTTACACCAATTGGCTCTGTATAGAGCCCAGATTAGGCCTCGTATAGAGTACTGTTCTCATCTCTGGTTCGGTGCACCCCAGTATATTGATACTGGGGTGCACTAGGCATTGGTTGAACCATTCGATCGCATACAACGTACAGCCGCTCCAATTGTTGGGGACCCAAATATCTGTGAAGGCTAGAACACTTTGGAGACACGTTGCGGAGAGACGTTTTATCCTTGTGCGTTCTCTACCGCTTATACCATGGGGAATGTTCTGGGGAACTGTTTGACCTGATACCTGCAGCTGAATTTTCCAACCGTACTGTACGACACAAGCTGAAATATCACCCCCATCACTTGGACACTTGGCACTCCGCTACTGTGTGGTTCCGTAGGAACTCTTACCACGTACCACACAACTGTGGAATAGCCTGCCGACGGCAGTGTTTCCTGGTCGTTACGACATGGGTACTCTCAAAAAGCGCGTCTGCCTACACCTTTAAGGCCGGCAACGCACCTGTAACACTACTGGTGTTACACGGGGTTGTGGGCGTCGATGATCATTTATCATCAGGTGACTCGAAAGCAGGTTTGAATTGTCTTTCCCATAAAAAAAGAAATTTATGTGTAAGAGAGCTGCGGAAAGCTAATATTTTTCAATAAATATGTTTTTAAAGTACACCAAATCAATAAAGAAAACATTACACACAGCACCATAATTATGTTTAACAATATACTTTTTGTATAATATAAAATTCACGTTCCATTCAATTTCTATGGCAACGTTGGCACGTTGCTATGGCAACGCGTATTTCACGTGTCAACGGGTCCCTCTAGTTAGTCTAAATGTATCAATATTGATGATTTTTTCGACTAAATGTATAAAATAGAAGTTAAATTGAACATATTAGGCAACGCATAGACAAAACTACGCCTCTTAGAGAGTGTACAGGAGCACTAAAAAGGATTTCTTTAGACCATTCAAAAAACAAAATTGTACGTTTTATAATCTACGCAAATAAATTTGCAATATGTATATTTTTTTTATAAAAACTTTAAACTCCCAGCGGTCTTATAAAGTCAGATCATGTGGCAAACTAGAATGCTTTTGGTTTTAAATATTATTCACGTCATATTTATAATAAAATGGATAAAAGGCGCAACGGGACAGTGTCTAGCTGTAAACGCAATGGTTGTGGGTTCAGTCACTACAAAAGGGAGTAAATTATTTATATCCCCCCTCTGGCAAGATAAAGTGGCACTCTAACAATTTCTCGAATTTGAGCGTAAAGCGGAGAACGGAGTGTCTTAACATGAGGTATTTTCTGCCAATATTAATATTTGGGATAACTTATTTTTAGAAATATTAAACTCATCTTAGTTTTTCGTTTCTTGTCTTAATCATACAAATGCTAAAATCGTAGCTACGTATGTATATATATACTCGTATGTACAACAATAGTTCTACATGTTCTACTAGCAATTTCACGCTTCCCATACATAATGAATGCGCATAAATTTATGCATCCAAACATTTGAACAATGCGACGCGAAGTTAACATAAATATTCTGTAATTTTTGCGAATATTCACTTCCTTAATAGATGTTAATTGATTTGTTTTTGTAAGACTATTATTAAGGCTACATTTTTATGACAAATATATAATCATATACATACGTATATAATATATCATATAAATTATATTAAAATGTGAATTGTAATTAATAATATTTTATTTTCAATCTTGTCAATCAATCAATCAAATCAAATCAATCTTGTTTGTAGGGTAGGCCTACGTAGTTTTAAAATACCCTTTATTTCAACCATGTGTCCAATTGTTGATTAATTCAGATTCACGCTTCATTTTAAATTTAGGTAGGCAGGTATCGCCCAAATTTGGGATATTGCTTCTTGAATGGCAGAACTCAACGCCAGGCTCTGTATTACCAGACTGAGGACATGAAAAATATTTATTCTCCAGATTGGGGATTGAACCACAACCAACGTTAATAGCCAGATGCTGTCCCTCACATGGGCGATAGTCAATAACTGACAAATGATGAAAAAACTTAACTTTTACTACTATGTCCATATTATATTTACTTAGTTTTAAGAGAAATTTCTTAGGCACACCGAATCTGAAGATGACAAGGGTCAAGTGGAGTCTAATAGAAAATGATTTATTGCACATGTGACACGATTTCTTTGTAACACCTTACAATTTTATGTTCCGTATGACACGTACATGTGATAAATGTTGAAGAAGTTTTTGCTCTTTTTGGGATTCCTTTTGGAAATATTGATGGTGAAGTATAGAAGCAGCGAAGATATTGTTGGATCAGCTATGAATAATATCAGCATAAAAAATAAGCTGGCATTTGGCCTAGGCTTGATATCGAATAAACGTCTACCATACTGGAGGATCATCAGTTCAAAAGCTTAATGACCATGTATGTAAAAGTTGGTGACTATGGACAAGGTGAAACAGATATGTAAAGACCGTAGCGTTAACAATCTATTTCTTCTAACTTTATAACTGTAATACCATTATGTTAAAAAAAGAAAGCTACTAGAATCTAGAAGGTGAACGTAAATTGTGGAATAAATCTTTACTATATTTGTATATAGATACATATATACCTACTTTTTATATAAACTACGAATTTAAAAAAAACGTCCCTATTAAATAAAGTAGTCTTTTATTGCTGCTTTAATAGTTATATAGTTGTTGTAAAATTTAATTATAGCGAATATAATTTCTCCTTCACAGCACGTCCTTAGGAACAAAACCTTCAGGAACCTCCAAATCTCTGCTTATGCTTCTATTTTCATACATTATTTTTGGTAAAATAATTAATTAACGCCATCTTGTATTTGTTTTATACTTCTTTATTTCTTTATTCATAATAAAATAACAGTTACACACAGAAAAGTAATACTGCGCATCCGCCATATTTATATTCAGTGCTTAAATCAGACAGTGTTGCCAATATAAATGTACACATATACCAACAATATCAATAAGCCACCCCGTGTACGATCATTGTACCAACATTTTACTACTCGACCACGGCTTCTTTTCATTTCATTATAAGGATACCACATTGTTATTGATTTTCAACACTAAAACACGTCAGTTATTCAAAAGTTTTGTATATACGGAACAAGCTATTAGGTCTCTTTATTATACAAACTAAAGTAAAACATTCATATATTTGAATGTCGACAGTATTTATCTTGTTCCAGTTGAGGTTAATTTTTTTAAAGTTTTAGCTACTTTTTATTCTTTTAATTACAATTGACATTTTTTTCCAAATTTATAACTTTTCTTGTATAGCATAGTAGGTGAAGAGAACCTAGTGTCAAAACACTCAGTTGACTTTTCGTTCCAATTTTTAAGCTTATTCCGTAAATTTATTTATCACTACAGTGATAAATTACAAAATAAACAAGTATAGGATGGGAAGCTAGAATGGTGTTCTAGTGAGTCTTCTGTAATGGCGACGGTTGTGGAATTGATTAGCTCTGATGGAAATTACTTATTTTCCAATTCGAGTGGAATTGAAGAACAGGGTGCCTTAAACTAAGCTATCTCCATGTTCCATGTGAATTATAGAAGGAAGTGTGATGCTGAAATAGTAGGTATATATTCTTATACAAGAGCATTTTCTATTTAGAATAACTTAAAAATAAAGTTCAACTAAACTAAAACAGAATAACTGATATTTCAATCACAAATATATTTTCAGATTTAATTGATACATTATGACATAATCAGAAATAGCTGACTGACCGACAGTAGTGGGTTGAAAATCCACCCCATCCCCAGAGATGTTTCCTGCTTTTAATTCTATCAGAAAATGAAAAAAAAATAAAAGAGTGTCTTATCACTACATTCTATTGTCACATTTAAAAAAAAAACATAAATTTGCCTAAGCAGGGGAAAACAAATGAATCAACCTGAATTCTTGAGACGCTATTAAAATACCTATCAACTGTACTGAAACAAGAACACAATCCAATATAAAGCTTAAAGTAATTTAACTTGAAACACTTTGGTTGATCGAAAATAAATAAGTTCAACATTTCTTGGTCCTAATGAGCAAGTTTTAATTACTTTACAAATAGACTGTATCGGATTTCTCGATACACTTTCGTAGATTCCCTTATAAATGTTTGTTTCAACGTTAAGTGTGATAAAACAATGGTCGTTTAAATTGAATAAATAATAAAATGAATAAAAATAAATTTAAATAAAATACTTATTTAGTAAGTCGGTTTTTCGTTACTTTGTCCTCCCATCTTAGAAAGAATATTGAGCCTAGACATCATTTTTTAATATAGCTTTAGATTTAGCCTTTATAAGCATAGAATGTAATCGGGCCACGAATATTTTGTCTTTTAATCGTGTTCAATATTAATCGGTTAATATATCCTGCCCTTCTTGTCTGACACGTTGTAAGACTAAAATTGTATTAAAGTTTTCAATTTTTTTTTCGTCTACCTGTCTGTCTGTTTGTATGTTTGTACACATCATTGGATTTGGTTTACCAAGTTGTCTACTACTAACCTATCGATATATCGAATTGAATCGATAACTACTTAACTTCATACACCCAGTCACCTATTTTCCGATCTGATGGATACTAAAAAAACTATAATTAATCCCGCGACACCAGCCAAACCGCTGTTTCCGTCATTAAAATAAAAAAGTTTCGTTCAGTTTTAGCAAGTTTTTAAGGTACCCATAAAAAGTTATAATGTCGCTTTAAGGGGTCGTTGGTGATAATTAATTAATTTTATAAGCAAATTAGATTGTTAAAATTTTTATTGAATATATATATATATATATATATATATATATATATATATATATATATATATATATATATATATATATATATATATATATATATATATATATATACGAAATGTAGAGAACAGAGTGTCTTAATTATTAGGCAACGATTCCGCAAGAGATAACTACTAGGCTTAGGCCTGCTTGAAATAAGTACAACAAATGCTTTTATAAACACCTTTACAATATTTTAATAAATATAACAAAAACACCACCCAAAATGAAAGTTACATATTATATTTAAATTCTATGTATCTTTTCAATGCACATTATTATGATTTTTAAAAACTATTTACAATTTATTAGGATCTGTATAGAATAATCTTTTATACTCAGAATTTCTATTTTTGTGTTAGAATATTATAAACATTTTATCAAATTTTTTTAAGCTTGTTGCATTTCTGATCGTTTTGCTGCCCGTCTGTCTGTCTGTCCGTTGACCTAGAGTTATGAAATTTGGTAAGAAGTTGGCACTTATAGTACAAATAAAGGAAATATTTCTGAAAATTGGAAATTAACAAGTATATTTCAGAAAAAAAACTATTAGTAACTAGTTACACTACACGTTTTATGTGTAGTATACATTTCATACAAAATGAGAGGACTACCAATTTAAGTTTGTCAATTCTTATAATATTTATATTGACTGTCATCATGAAATTGGTACGGAACCCTCGGTGTGTGAATACTACTTGCACTTGACTGAGATTTGTTTTATTAATCCATGTACTTTAGGTATATTTTTACAACCTTTTGGTCTTGAATATGGGCAGATATTGAAGAACGGAGTGTCTGACACTGAGGTCTCTCTATCAAGTCTGTTATATGCGGAATACAGCTATGCTAAGAAAAAACTGAAACGAAGCTTCTATATTACTATATTTCTCATTAACATACAATACTATAAATAATGTCCAAATAAGCTTCTACCTACTGCCCTTATTTCAAAACTGGCACAATTCACAACATTTCCTTATTTTAAACACTCTCTATTTCGAGTTAATGGCATTTTACGACGTCTAATTATAGAGCACTTAAATAATTACACTATTGTATTAAGCTTTTACTTAACAAGATGTAAAATGAAACAAATTTTAATATAGGTAGTAATTTTCGCCATTAATTTGGTATATAAAAAGAAATTCCATTGTTTTTCGTGAACAAAAGTCCAAACAAGCCTCTATTGTTCAAATTGAAAAACTATTTGGTACAGTGCAGTGAGAGTGAGAGTGGTTTATCATTTAGGTCGTGGGTATAGTTGTGGGTTGAAATTTTGCTAAAATTAAATTGCAGTATGTATGACTTCACATTAATAACAATTACTTAGTGAGGAATCGGTGTTAAGATCCGCCACTCCAAAAACTTTTAAATGAAAGAAAAATAGTTTAAAAATCTATGTAAATTGAGCCTAACGAAACTGACAGTATTAAAGAGGCTCAGGCTTAATAATATTTTAAAAATTTATCAACGAAGGCTATAAGCTTTCCTCAATGATTAAACAATCTTGACAAATTGTGTCTAATATAAAAAGATTTTTTTAAGCCAAGCCAATAGTTTCTAACATTAGTTTCTAAATTTTTAATAATAAATTTCATATGCAATGAGCTAAAGTGTTTGTATTCGTTAGTAATGATAATGAAATACGTAATTTTAGAAATTTATATTCAATTACAGTTACCGTTGACACGTCTTAAGGAAACAATTATTTTATATTACAAGTTTATATTTGACCTCTCATTTGCATATCCGTGAAAACATACGTAATCGTATGATGTTTGCGCACGTTTTATTAAAAAAGTTAAACCAAAACATTCGTATCGAATATGTTTATGATATATTATATCTTCATTTCTAGTAGACAAGGAAATAGTAATATTAGTTTTAATAAATTGCAAGAAAATATAGAGAAAACCTAGAGCTATATGCATTTGCTTGTTAAAATAAATAAAGGCATTAGTGGCGTGGAAGGAAAGTGTCTGACTGTAAACGGTAGTTGTGGGTTCCACTCCATTTGGGGGAACGAATAATGTAGTTTTCCTCGCTCTGGCAATACAAAGTGCAGTTCTAAATTCCATCACACATTGTATCGAATTCTGAATGTGGAGTATAAATAATAGTTATTGATCCCCAAATTACTTTTTATAAAATATTTATCTCACATTAGTAGAGAATATATAGCTTCACGGTGTATTCGCTTTACCGCACAGCAGAGTAGGCAGAAGAAACCGTAGATAGAAGGAAACCGTCGTCTGCGTCGTTCCGCGGAGGCGTAGGAACTACTCAAGAATAAATTCACGTAATAAGTAACAAAAAGCGCAGCGACTAGTTCCGCCACTCGATACGCAATGCCTCGAAAGGTGGAAAGTGTGGAACAGAGAGAATATATAGAATTATAATAAAAGAGCAGATGAATTTAGTAATATTCTTTGAATTTACAATTATTATTTTTGGTAATAAATGTAAATGGAAATACAAAATAATCTACAAAATTCTTGGAAATATTCTAAGGGAAATGTCAGTTGTGTAAATTTGAATGAATTTTATATGCATATATTGAATTTAAATTTATAACGGTGATATAATATGTACGATGATTAATTCGAAATACGTGAATGTTAATTTGATATTTAAACTCATTCATTTGAACTGTGAAAAGGCGAATTTGATATGTAAAGCAAAAAATTTAAAAAGCAAATCCTATATATAAATATATCAAAAATTATAGACTTTTAAATAATTTTTTGTGCTTGTTTTCTAAACATAATAATAATCGAAAATGTTGCAAGCGTTCACAAAAAAAATTTTAATCCTTGTATTTAGAGATCCCAACCCTTGTCGGTGCGAAGGGCACGACAAATATCGATCTATCAAGTGTCACGGTCGTCTGGGCTTTACATTCTAATTATATATATTTTAACTACCTAATTCAATGTTTTGTTGAATGTAGAGTATTTTTTGTCACTATTTTTATTATTATACACACTCCGGATATATAATCCATTAGTTTAGTTAAATAATATATTTACTTACATTACTTTACTACTACTACTATTATTTTTTAAGCTATTAGTTAAAACAAGTAGATAATTCAAGATATGATAAGTTGTTAATTCAAACTGCAGTTTTGATTATACTACTTACATATATACATGGATACAAAGATATAGGCTCCGGAGGGGTTCCTGCAGTAGAATAGTGGCAATTTTAAATATATATGTATACAGTTGTGTATTTGGTTCATTTCATTATTACAAATAAAATGCCAAACTTTCGTGACTATATATTTTAGCAAAAGTGTTTTGTTTAAACATATTTTCTGTTACTGAATATTCTGGGGTGGACCAGCCTATTCTGGCGTGGGCGTGGTCCTCCCAGCCCAAGTTATTCCTTCGCCCACGCTTTATCTAAAACACCGCAAATAAATAAATAAACAATCTTTTACTCTTATCATGGATATAATAACATAAGAAATTTACTCTTTAAGTAATTTGTTAGCTTGTGTTATTTATACTTACTACAGCGACTATTCTTTATAATTGATCTATTTATGTATGTTACTACAATTATTATTAAACCGGAGAACGGAGTGTCTTGTCTCTATTCTTTACTGCAGAAATTTAAAAATATAAATATAAAAATAGATTTACAAAGTACGGGCTTAGTGCTAAAAAGTATTTTCCCCCAGCCAACCTTATCTTGTGGGAGAATAAGCATGTAGGTGTGAAAATTGATATTCTAGTAGAAAAATGTACATATCCATAAATATATGCATATACATAAATATATATATTAATATGTAAATATCTACATACTAACATACATTCACATCTAATAAATACATAATAATACATATAAAAAATAATATAATAGTAAAAATATATTTCTAATTTAAATAAACTAAATAAAAATATTATAAATCTATAAAAAAAAATATCTTAAAAATGTATATTTAAATAAAACTAAGTCTAACATTAGATTATATTAGAAAAAAATATATAAATTGTATAGATACGTTTGAAATCTCTCCCTTTGAAATAACTTGTAACAGTCGCTCTCTGACAAATGTAGCTACATTTGTCGTCATATGTCAATAGCTCACATAAGAACCTTACAGATAGGTATTCTGAAAAACCATTGTGCATTTGACCCAATGAGGAATCACAGAACTAAATTGTTGAATTATCAGTTTACAAACGTTATGAAGCAAGATTTAAAGATAAGCTGGTATGCTAATATTTAAAAACTCATGCTTGCAATTTTGACTAAATTTCGTCATGGACTACTAATATAATCTTTTTACAGTTATATCTTAGCATATATATGTAAAGAATATACTAGTATGTTGACACGGACACTTGATTTGTATAAAAAAGTAAAATAAACTATATCATATTAAATTGTAGTTGTTTATAAGGTTTTAAGGCCCTGAACATGGGCCCTAATAGATTAATTAAATAATAGCTATAAGAAAATTTGTAATTATTAAGGCAATATGTAGAGCAGAACCATAAATATTTTCAATGAAGTTGATAATGTCATAAATATTTTATATTTATTAAATTATTATATTCTATAATATGTTTTAATGTATATATTTTAAGTTTATTACAAACGAGCTTATATTGTAGCCTTGATTTTCAGTTGGATTATTGACTAAAAAACGTGAGATCAAAATTTTCCCGTTCTTGGATGGATGTCAATGTCAACATGTCAATTTAAGTTATTTCGGTTGTGCGTTTTTGGCAGTTAAGATATATATATATATATATATATATATATATATATATATATATATATATATATATATATATATATATATATATATATATATATATATATATATATATATATATATATATATATATATTAATGTAGGATTCAAACTCTTGACAGCAGACTTTATAGAATTAAATCAGACCGAATCAGGTTTTTAATTCAATCATCTTTGTAGGATACTACTCCCACTACATTTTTTTAATTATATTTTTTCTTTTTTGTCTATATCTGTAATATTAAAAAAATCTATAAAACAATGTAATTTTTAAAGGAATTTGAGTTGGAAATCATCACATAGAATGAAAACATCTATGATCGATCTCACCCCAGCAACCGCAACGGGAGGGGAGATTACGTATTTGTCAAAGGGTTAAATAAGGTGTCACTCACAGGAAAATGGCACGCAGCGAAAAACCCAAGGGTGCTCTCAATATTGTCAGTGTTTCAAAACGTTCGCAGATTCCGTGTCACGCTATCAAGTCACGGTATATATCTTGATATATAATATATACTATGTTCCTTTGTATATATATATATATATATATATATATATATATATATATATATATATATATATATATATATATATATATATGTATATATATATATATATATATATATATATATATATATATATATATATATATATATATATATATATATATATATATATATATATATATATATATATATATATATATATATATATATATATATATATATATATATATATATATATATATATATGTCTGTTTAATATTATATTTAATGTATTTGTAGAGAAGTATTATATAGATTTTTATGACATTACTATTTATTTAAGAACGTGCTCATGTGGTTTTGGAACGTCGAGAGAATGAGTGATGAAAGAATGGTAAAGAAGATATTTGAAGCAAAAGTGCGGGGTCAGAGAGGTAAGGAAAGACCTACGTTGACCTTGGAAAACTTAAATTTTTATTTAAATTTTATACAATTTGAAATTTTTTAATTAAGTGTAATAAAATTTTGCCCCAATCTTAATTTAAAGATCGTGGTAAAAACACAAAAAAACAAATAGAACAACTACAAGTATTAAAAAAAAAACAAGCAAAAAAAATGCTGCAAACACGACGCAATAATTTATAAAAACCCATTCCACGTACACGGTATGAATTTCTTTCTTTATTATGCAAACTTGCAAATTGATCGGCTGATTAATTTAAAAAGTGCCAACTATTCCCCATTACAAATCGTACCGTAACCCAAAGACATAAAGTTGAAAATTGTAATAGATCACGTCTAAGATATACTAACGTAAGATGATTTATTGTTTCTAAACATTATATCGTTTGCTAGTAACTGTATTAGCTTCATATATTTTACTTAATTTGATATATTTAAAAGGTATGTGAAATTACTCGTATTGATTTTCTTAAAAGGATAATATGCCAATTTCTACAAATATTGTATGGAGACAGGCTATAGGCTACGTCACGTTATTTGAAGAGATAATTAATTTGACTAAAAATAATTATAATTTACACTGGAATAGCGTAAGCCGTTTACAGTATTGTTAGAAATCGGCAGTGGTTAAAATTTGCCAGTTTTACAGCCATTGGAGCAACAGACATTTTCCAGGGAGGGCTCAGCTTATAGTGATAGTGAGTCCAGGAAGTCGACATCTATATGGTATATTATAATATAATATATACTGCGTACTATTTAAAACGCAGTTTTGTAAGAAAAAGAAAGGAAATCTGAATATATTATAAATATTGTAAGCGCAGGCTACCATATCAGACACAGACTTCAGTTTTATAATGATTTATTTTAATTTCAAATTTTATAACAATAGCGTCATGTACTCTTGTTCTCACTTTTGTATACAATTCCGTAGACATATAATCACAGTCCAGTGACAGACTTTCCGCGTCTGATGCCTTTCCAAAAAATGGATCCCGAGTGCTGCGACTTTTGCAGTTATATTCATATCGAACCGGAAAAGACAACGCCCTCTTTATTCATAAATAGGAACTATTCAAGTCAATAACAATACTTAATTCATCAACGCCATCTATAAATGACGTTTAACTCAAATAACTTTCAATATATTATAATTATGAGCAAATTATGCTAACAATATATATATATATATATATATATATATATATATATATATATATATATATATATATATATATATATATATATATATATATATATATATATATATATATATATATATATATATATATATATATATATATATATATATATTATTAAACATCTCCACAAATAAAACTAATATACAACATATTTCTTAAGGAATTTGAACCTGTTGTATATCTAAAGTAATATTATAAAGCTGAAGAACTTGCTTGTTTGCTTGAACGTGCTAATCTCGGGAACTACCGGTCCGATTTGAGAAACTTTTCTATCGAGCCCATTTATCGAGGTAGGCTATAGGCTACATATAATCACGCTAAGACTAATAGGAGCGGAGCACCAATGAAGAATATTTCAAAATCGGGGGACATTTTCTTATTGAGAGCATCCGCGGCAGCTTCCGCACCTATATAAATGAAGTGTGTGGTAAAGTTAGCGTTAACCCACAGTGACTAATATAAATATACATTAATATTAAACATTTGGCGCGTTTTATTTACTTTGTTTATTGAAATTGGTTTCTCAGGCAATATATTCTTAAGCTTTTGCTCTGTTAGAAGCAAATCGAGCCTATTTTCCTATCCTCCTTTTGTTCTGACGGAGTACACGTACAAGGAACGAAATATATTACGATACGTGTTGAAGCATAGCACTATAGGCTTTGGTTGAAATTAATTTTTGATTAAAAAATAATTTAAAAAATTTGATTGGAAAGAGAGAAGTATTTTGTTTTTTTAGAGAAGACCTCCCCTTCTGTACCCTTCTGCATCCTAGCGTTAAGTCAATCTGTTCACCACTTTTCACTTTATTTGCAAGGCAGTACTTGTTAAGTAGTTACACTCAACGCCGCCTTTTATCTAGTTCTCAATTAAATACCAGGAAGTAAAAAAAAAACTAATAAATTCCCTCAGGTGGGACTTGATTCCATAACCATCACATTTCCAGTCAGACGCTGTGCCGCTGAGTCATGATGGTCTCATGGTATTTGATATTAACGTTGCATTTTGTGTTTCATGAAGCAAGTATATATTTATGTATGTATGTGTATATTATCCACCAGCTATAGTTTCTTAGTCGAGATTTTTATAAATTATAGATGAGATTACTGTTAGAGATTATACTGTTATAGCACTATATTGTGTAACTCATTATTTTATGCCAAATTGAGTTATTTGTGATTTATTGACTTTTGATTTTTGCGTAATTGTCCAAACCAACTAGTAGGAAAATGTAAGCATTCTTCTGAATACTGTAACTAAAAACTTTTATAGCTTTATGTATAATAGAAGTTTTACACCAACGATGCTACTACTTATAGTAAAATTAATGAACACATGATATAAAAATAGAAATATATGTACCTGAAAAAATTATTATAAAATTAAGTTGTTTTATTCAAATTAAGCTGTTGTAAATATAAAAAAAATAATGTCTTTTAATATTTTAAAATGTTAAATTTATTTACAATTATCTATGCTTTTTCTCATTCTGCAATGGGGACGCCCATTACCATTACTACACCTATATTATATTATAATAATTTTAAACCCAACAAGCATGAAATACAATTCGCAATACAAAAATAAAATATAATTTCAAATACCTACAATAAACAAAGACATTTTCCCGAAGCCAAATCCTCGGAAGCCGGACACTTGTCAAGAGTTATCTGCGAAGTCGACTTAAAGCTAGGATGCGCTCATCGTGGTTAATATTTCTTGATATTTTTCAAATTATATTTATTATTTGTATTTGAAAATACATTTTGAAAATATTTTTAGTAATATATTATTATATTGAAATATAGCAAAGATTAACTTTTTACATATTATGACTATTACTCATGAGATACTAAATTATATAATTTATTTAGTCATACTTTAAAGTTAACTTCTAATTAAAAAAAGTAAAGTAAGGTTTGTAGTTAGTACCACAACGTATAGCCGTGTGTCAACTTCGTCACAACTTTTAATGAAATGGCTTAGTGACTTTAAAATTGGCCTAATTACACGAAACTATGGATATTCCAAAAAAATGCGTGGATCCAAGACTCTTCTGGCGCAGTGGGCAGTGCCAACTTGGTAAGATGCCACCTATTGTGCGGCTATGTAGGGAATTTTTACCACGTACCACACAATTGAGGAATAGCCTACTGGTGGATCCGACTTAAAAACCTATGGACCTTTAAAAAGCACGTCTATTTCCACCTTATAGGCCGACAATGTACCGGTAGCATCTCTGGTGTTACATGGGGTTGTGGACGGTAGTGATCACTTACCATAAGGTGATCCAAACGCTCGTATGCCTTGTCTTTCCCATAAAAATAAGGCCTGACCTGTGCTGATAATTATAATAGAATTAACCTGATAATTGTATCAAAAAGTGTGAGACAAGAAGTGAGAGAAGTCGTTTTATCTATGAGGTAAAAGTGAGAACGAGTGAACTGCTTTTCAGCCCCCACAATGCACCTAAAAACGCATGCAATGTTTCGAAAAATTAGGCAAAAAGAGATTTATTAAATATGATCTTACCTGTGAGAATTGTAAGCAAAATGTAACGCTTAAATAAATATTATTATAAGGTTTATTTCCATTGTAAATACAATCTTAGTAGTAACTCGTATGACAAGCGTACAGAGTACAGTCCTCCTGCCTGTTCTTCCAATATATGAGAACGTTGATTGTAACCGGCGACGACGTGATCTAATAAAAAAATATTGTGATAGATTTTGTTTAACTTTATTATATGTTGCTTATATCTTATTAGGTATATGTATGTATATATTTGTATATTTCATGTGGAAAACTATTTTTAAATAAGTTTTGATTTTTGCCTAAGATTTATAAATCTTTAATACACAATTTTTATTTCTAAATCTTAAGTTAACTAATTAATGATATCAATTAACAGATTGAATTTTAATGTTTAAAGAACACTCGTATATATTTATTACATTTATGGAAACTCTCTGGATAAGAACTATTAATAACACAGAATTATTAATATATGTTATTCGGTTAAATAACATATATCATAGAGTGCAACTTTAAATGAAACTAAGTAATGAAAAAAACGAATTTTATAGTTTTAAAATATCTTTGAATTTTTGATTTGGTACCTCTTCTTCCCAATTTGAGATGAATATTTTGGTTTAATTTATTCAAGGTATTTGAATTGTAAAATGCAAATTTGTAATTTAGATGTACGAATTTGAGCTTCAAAATGGTGAATTTAATGTTTACATACAAAGATGAATTTGAAGTTCAAAAACTTATGTACATATATACTCGTAGTAATATCATATGTACGTATACTTAAATACTAGTAAATTTCATTTCATATTTGTATGTAATTCTATCTACTCGTTATGAGGCCGACCAATAAATTCAAAGTAAAAGCAAAGTTATTTAGAATCAACGTTAAAACTTTTTGAAGCGGCCACTTTATTGTTAAGTCATAAACAGAGGCGTTTTTTTTTCTATGCACAAATCGGATAGAAATACAATAACATGTAAATGTAACTTCTTTTTTTTTCTTTATTAAATCAGAAGTAAAAAACAAATTTTATTTAAATATTTTGTATATTTTGTGCAAAATGTTATCATAATATAAAAAAGATTATAAACTCATTTCTTCAATTTGTTGTGAGTACAAGGAGTGTCCATAGAATAAATATATTAGAAGTTTTAGAGAGTAGCTCTGACCACAGATACAGTGATTGACATAATTAGTATTCAAATATACGTAGCATAGTCTAATTAGCCTTCGATAAATGGATTTACCGCGAAAATATTTTTAAATTCGAACAAGTCGTTCCTTCAAAAACTTGAAAATAATATTTTCCTTTTCAAGTTTAACTATCAACTTATAATCTATATACTAGTAAAAGCTTCTCGCGAAATTTACTTTTGTAAATAAACCAGTACCAATATAATTATGTAAAATTTTAAAGTTAATATTTTTAATTTCAATTTCATGAAATATTGATCGGTACTTAAACCTCGCGTTTTAAGCTTATATTATCATATTAATTGTGTATAATGAGGTTAAAAGTTGGTAGTTAAAATTTTAAAGGAATAGCTTTATTTTATTAATATTTGTATTGAAAAATCATACTTTGTGAAACTTAATTTCTTGTAACTTACACCAAACAAAAAGTAGGTCAAGTTGGCAGAAAAGGTTTAAACGTAGATTTAGCCGTCGCGAAGTCTGGAAAATACTATTTGAGTGTTGGGTGAGAATATTCTAGGCCGTAAATGGGAACTAAATTTCGCATTTAAAAATGTTAGACATAATTTTTTTAACATTTTGTTTTAAAGTAAATATTTTGAAATGGTTTCAATAATGAAATGTTAATAAATAATCAAATGTAAACGATTATTTTAAGTCAATTGAGATTTTGTGTTTGTACATTTTAATTAAATATTTGTAATATAGGGATTGTAGAGAGTTTAAATTTTAAATAACATTTATTTTGATGTATATCAAAATGCTATAATATGCTATAGTTCCAAATCGAGCAAAATAAATACAGATTTAATTTTTAATGTATTTATTTTTTAATCTCTCGCTTTATGATGCGATGTGGTATAATACTCTATTCTCTTCTTGTCACAAAAAAAAACAACTATTCCACTATGAATTTGATCATGCATATATTTATAGCGATAACGATCTAAGATTATAATCGGCAGATTGATCAACACAAAAAAGTAAGACTCGTAAGTTCAAATAATCGTATTTTGTAAATGATACGTCGACCTATTTGAGGTAATTTGTAAGCGTTTTACATTGATTTGTTAATAGTCGTGGTTACGTCATACAATGTATGTACATATATAGCTTGAGGCATATACCTAATCTTAATCACTTATACTTTGCATACTTAGCAAAGTTTTGTTAAGCTTACTACTGCGCTTGTTTTTTGGGTATATCTTTGTCACTGTGGCGCAGTGGGTCAGAATTTGAGGACGATTGTTGTAAGTTCAATTCGCTCTCGGGGCAACGAATTATTTATGTACCTATTCTCAGACAAAGAAGGCAAAACATAGTGAAGGATGTTGTGGAGGATTTTCTCTTTCGGCTAGTCAGTCGGTCAGTATTTATTGCGTGACTGACTGACCGAAAGATAATGCACAGAAGAAACTACACAACCTCTAAGGCTAACATTTGATATATATATATATATATATATATATATATATATATATATATATATATATATATATATATATTATATATATATATATATATATATATATATATATATATATATATATATATATATATCTCGATTTCTGTAGCAACGGAAACGCTTTATCGCCTATGCAATTTAATTGTAAACTATAACTTGTTTGCATATAAAATAAATTATTTAAACAATCCTAAATTCCCATGTTGAAAAAAACTTGAACATGAGTCAAATATTATGGTATGTGCGGGGGCGGTTACTTTAGGACCGTCTACACTTAATGATAAGATATTATAGAGACAGTTTTTTAAAATATACCTGTAGATATTTGCGTTTAATTTCAGTTTTTGGTTAATTTTAGTTTTTAGTTGTTTATCTCAGGCACTTACTACCTTCATCTATAAATGGATATTCCAACATAAAAATATTTTTTTCCATTCTTGAGACTAGCGCGTTTAACCAAACAAATTTAAATACAATATACACAAAGTGAGAAATATAGTAAATTATATGCTATTTTACTTTACTTATTTGTTATTTAATACGATTAGATGAAGTGCATGCCAGGTGATAGCGTCCAATGTCACACTTAGTGAAATCAGGATCAAATAAAAAAAATCCATAAATCATTAAGCTTCAAAACCATAGCGTACTATAGAATAATATAGTTCTAGAATTTAGTGAAAATAAACTTTAAATGCATCGCAATGCCTTAGCTTACGCCAAATACGTTGATGACATCAAACGCCTACACATTACCAAAAGTGTGGGCGACTTAATTCAACGTCCAAAAAATAAAAACATCCTTTAATAAATGTTGTTTATAAAGGTCAATATATATATACATATATATAAGTTATATATTATATATATATATATTATATATATATATATATATATATATATATATATATATATATATATATATATATATATATATATATATATATATATATATATATATATATATATATATATATATATATATATATATATATTATATATATATATATATATATATATATATATATATATATATATATATAATATATATATATATATATATACATATATATATATATATATATATATATATATATATTATATATATATATATATATATATATATATATATATATATATATATATTTTTTCTTCTTCTTCCTGGCATTAGTCCCGGCTTTTTGCCAGGGTCTGCCTTCCGACTAAGACCAATCGGTCCATATGAGTGGCGAAGTGGTTTTTTGTGGAGCGATTGCCATCTGACCTCCAAACCCATTACTGGGAGAAACCAGGAAAGGAAAGGGAATAAGAGGCAGAAAGACTTGGAATATAGGGGAGGGACACCACTTACATGGATTGGATCGGGTTATGAAAGTGGTGGCTCGAGGTCCCGGGGTCGCGTACCCGTATGCTGGAAACCAAATATCGGACAGATAATTGGCTAGACACCCTCTGAGATGCCAACGCCACGCGGTGTTCCCAGGCGGTCACCCATCCAAGTACTGAACGCGCCCGACGTTGCTTAACTTCGGTGATCGGACGAGAACCGGTGTGTTCAACGTGGCATGGACGTTGGAATATATATATATATATATATATATATATATATATATATATATATATATATATATATATATATATATATATATATATATATATATATATATATATATATATATATATATATATATATATATATATATATATATATATATATATATATATATATATATTCTCGTCTTTAACTAACAATACGCGTGATATATATTAATTCATATTTCATTTTCACGCTGTTTCCCGCATTTAGCAGGGGAAAGGGAACCCAGTGTCAAGACTCTCCGTTGGCCATTTGTTTTCGTTGCGTGGTGAATAACGGAACTCTTTGTCGCACTTGATCTTATCGAAGAAATTAAAATAATGTATTCTGCTGAGAGGAAATAGAGCTTACAACCATCACATTTAAGTTCAGATGTCACACTGCACTACGACGGCCTCAAATTTATTAATAAAATTTAAAAAATATATAGTAACAGTTACGCTTAACTGTATATAAAAAAAAATATTTCAATCGGTATGTGTATTAAAAAAAAACGGCTTCAATACAAATACTGCAACAGTCAATTGAAATCTATGTAACCGAATGTATCCGAACGTAAACAATGTCCATAGAAATGTAGAGAATTATATATCGGTACGATTTATTCGAACGCTATTAAAAACCCATGAATTGTATTGTTTAGGCATTTGCCAAACCTTCCGTAAGGCCATAATATATTTCAGCTTAGTTAGTAACCCAACATTACAGTGGGTACATACGATCGTATAGTTGTAACGATGTTGCGAGGGTTTTTTTTTCTCTCGAGTTTTTTTTCTTATGCTCAATATACGTCTTTTGCGTGAAACGGAGTTACACACTTACACTGACAAGACCAGTTAGACTTAGGCTTTGTTCTCGTTGTAACGCATTAAGAATTGTGTGGTGGAACATGAATCTCAACCAGATTCGAAAGACAAAGAATATATTTATTAAATTTATTCAATTTAGAGTATTAATATAATATTGCGCGAATGTAAATTTTATTTTAAATAAATATCATAAAACTCATTAAATGGCTGAATAAAAAAATATCGTAGTTGCAAATTTTCTATTAAGGGTATAAGATATAAAAGGAAAACAGACATAGTGAAGAAATATACGTAAACAATTTACTCAAATAATTATATATAAATATTTTTTTTAACTTTTGACAAATAACCGGTACGACAGTCGTACAAAATATTCAAACGTGTATACACAATATTAGGCACAAAGATATATTGGTGATAAGATTCAATTTATTTTTGAGCATTTTCCCATCAATTTGACGCATGGGTTAAAGTGGTCGATCGATTGGACCATGAAAAGCCAAGGATGTGCCTTTGGTTGATAAATAAATAGATTAGAGGCATTATATCGGTGATAGATAGGACGGGAATACTTCGAGAGAAATGTAGTAAAATATTTTGACTATATGGACATGTAGTATATTTATATATATATGTATATATATATATATATATATATATATATATATATATATATATATATATATATATATATATATATATATATATATATATATATATATATATATATATATATATATATATAAATATATATATATATATATATATATATATATATATATATATATATATATATATATATATATATATATATATATATATATATATATATATATATATATATATATATATATATATTATAAATTTAACTATTATTTACGTCAATGCGTAGTCAATGGAAATAAGCAAGCGACCCTACAGAGAAAGTAACACATAACTCTTCATAACTCTACACATACAGATTCCTCTGAATACAAGGGGTTACATAGAAACGATTGACGTGTACTATTCTTTCACCTTCCAGGGTAAATGGCGGTCCTTGTATACAATACAATTTATTTTTCAATTATTACCAGTAGTTCTGTATTTTTAAATTTTAGGTAATATCAAATATATAATAGGATATACAATAGGAATTAGTTCGATTCAAGCATACTAATACATCGATTACAACTAAAACTATAGTTTCGATACAATTTATACGAACACGAGATAGCTTTATTCGGGATATTGTACGTAATCATAACGGACACTATGACAGAGATAAACGGTGCGTCTCTAGAGGCTTGCGGTACAAAACATGGGGATGGGGCTTTCATAAGAATTTAGTGCGTTATATACTCTACGTTTTGGGGTTATATATAGAGGTATTTTCGAAGGAGGAGGAGGTATCGCTTGTTGAAATACCAAAATATATTTAACAGTTTTTTTGATACTAATGATACAAATATATCTATATACAACTTTAAGCCGATGTCATTTATATTATATTGATATATATATATATATATATATATATATATATATATATATATATATATATATATATATATATATATATATATATATATATATATATATATATATATATATATATATATATATATATATATATATATATATATATATATATATATATATATATATAGTTGTTATTTTTATATTATTGTTTTTTTTTTATTTAATTTGCACCGAGACTTATTCACCTATTCCTGTAGTGTCAACTAGTCCTGCATTTGCCAAAGGTTGTCTGTAAGAGATCGCTTGAAACAATAAGACCGCCTTTGCATATGCTAGTCGTTGTATTGCTACTTAACTTACGTCTAAATGTTTATATATGGTTTTCTTTAAGTAAAAAATGTTTAAATATTGTTTGTATAAAGTATATTTTTGAAATTGTTTTTCCTAAAGTAGTGAAATTAGTCTTTAAGTATAATATACAATTAATGTACACAACAGTTTTTTTTAAATATTTTTGGAGTGGAAATTATTGTTGTAAACAAAGTTGGCTTTCTATTTAACAAATAAATAAACGTACACTACTAAATACATATTATCTGTACATCAGAACATAAACTAAAAAACAAGCGCTTTTAGACATTTTTATACAATTAATAGAAGCCAAAATTATCATTATCATTTTTGTCTGTCTGTCTTTTTGGATAAACTTATATTTACATATAGATATTAATTCAAAGCAACATATATGCTATAACTTATACTTACCCACAAAGTTCATGCAAATAAAATTACAGGCTGCCACTAGTATTACATAAAACTCTATATATTATTAAAAAATAGTACCCAAAACTATTAATATATGTTACTACAGGCCTTTGGCGTGAAAAATGTGTGTCGTAAATACCCTACACTGTAGAAAAGAATATTTATTTATTATTATATACATTACCCAAGTTAGGCTATCTAAAACTGAGCAGCTGTTATAAAACAAGAGTGTGTGCAAAAGTCATCCCTTTGGAATTGTGGTCTTGTCCTTCCCGAATTATGGCCTGGAGGGTCCTTTAGCGTACATTTGCTTATGGGTTGGTCTTGTATGATAAAAGTTTTAGTTTAGGTATTATTTTATTTACATAATAATATTATACTGTAGACAAAAAGTAGAAATTTGTGAAATTTCATGTTTGTATTTAAATTTTAGTAAACTTTTGTTTTATATGTTGATAGATGTCCGATTATATTTCTAGCTATGTTCTAATCTCTACTTTTTTAACTTTATTTTTTTTTAATTTTTTACCTTCAGTGGTGTAGGCAGAGAAAACAGAGCGTCAAATGCTGCGGTGCCTGTATATCTCTTTAGACTCGTCCACTGTCATTAACCTCTTGATACATGCCCTCCGGTGGGTCCTCATGCTTTTTACGTGAGCTTCCTTCAGTATCTTCTTTTATTTACTATATCTACTTGTGCTTAAATTAGATACACTGTTCCGGCTATGGATGGTACAACATTCTGTCTGTCCTAACCAAAATAACCGTCTGACAACTAAACCATATGTTCTCATCAAGTTCAGCTTCTTACAACTTATTTATGTTGTAGAATAAAATTTAACCCAGATGACAGATCTGAAGGAAAATCTTTTCTTTGAAGATATTTTCAATGTATATATGTAGCATAAATTAATTGTTTGTTTAAGAAATTTCATATTAATAAATCTATAAAAGTAATTATAATCTATTCTTTACCAAAAATATATCTGCTCTGTTAAGATAAGACAATTACGAGTCACTTTTCTCTTTTTTTTTGATACAGTGCACTCTTGTAGAAACTGCCACCTTGCGAAAAGAACAGAATATGATAAATTTAACATTTTCTAAAATGCCAAGGAATTCTAATCAAATAACCCTGACACGAGATACGGTAATGAGTCCAATTTCGTTGGAATCACGAGCAAAATGTCGGCAGTTTGAAATTCTGGTGCTGATCTCGCGAAACGTCTAACAAACTGATTTAGTACATTCAAAATATTATAAAGCTGAGTCAAATTTGCCATTCAAAGTGAAATGTGGACTGTCTCATAATCATGTATAATTGTATTTGCTGTATAATTTTGTTGTAGTGAATTGAAGTTTTCAAAGTTTGGTCTTAACACTAGGATTTTGTATTTGTAAAAACGGAAAAGCGAATGGAGAAAAGCGAGGCGAGTAATTTTCTTGTGATAGATTAAGCTCTAAATCATAATAAAAAAATAAAATACAGATTAAAAAAAATACAGATTAAAAAAGGCACAGATTAAAAACTCTGTGGTGTGGAAAATCTATAAAAAAATTACCAGGATTTTTTATATTTTTCTTTTTAAAACCTAACCACTTTGAAATTGTCAAAATGTTGTATAATTTCGGCTACAGCATATTCTTTTTAGAAACTCAAATCCGTCTGGACACCAATTAATAAATATTTTTAAGCTGTGACACAAAAAAAATAATAAAAACTCCATCAGCCGCATCATTCACATCGTTTAGATAAAAAAAAATATATCCACAAACTCCTTTTTAGTACCCAATGTTTTTCTCGACGTAATGAAGAGGGTGCTATTATGGAAATTGGTATAGGCGAATGTAACAATTTTGATGTTTGTCGTATTTTCCAATTTCATCCGGATGGAGTTCCAATTGGATGGATTGTTGATTCAGGGGATTAGATAAGCGCTTTCTGTTTACTGTAGCAATGGAAGCGTTTTTCGGATTACGATTATCGAATGATTTGTTATTAGTGTCGTTATTTGTTCCGTTGGATCGATAGCGTGATTTGGGGGCTCGCTAACTCCCAAGGATTATGAAATTAATCTTAATTGATTAATATTACACTACATATATACACTGCTAGCGTAAACAATATGAGATATGTTTTACTTTAATTATTATACAAACTTTAATTAATATTGTATAATTAATATTATTTTTTCCTACAGTACATAATATGTTAGTATGTGAAACCAGTACCTACTTTAAAAAATAAAACTGTTTATTTTTTTTTAAAAATCAATTCTCCTTAATACATAGTGTTAAATGCAAGTCTTCGTTTCTCTGGTCTGGGCTCTTATAATGGAAACTGTAGCTTATAATAGAGTTAAGATTCAAAATAGCAATCATTATTTAAACATTTCTGTGACTGACTACTGTATATTTTTTAAATATTAATTTTAATTTCGCCTCTCTTAGTGAAATTGAAAACCAAAATGTCTTAACACTACATTTTATACCTTAGCTATCTCAAATTACATACACACAAAAAGTCAAAAAAAAAGCTTTGAAATAAAATGTTAATTTGGCAACCGTAATTCGCTGGACAAAACTGGCAGCAAGTTAAAACGTGACTGTTTTACGCTCACCTGTTTGTTTGGGTTCAACCACATGTTAAACAAAAACAATGTAAGGTTGAACTCTTTTAAACTTAGTTTGTTAATATTCCGTTCACGACTTTGACTTTGTCTACGTACCAACCTTTTAAACTTAAAAAGTTTAGATTTTTAAATAACACGCACACACATTTTCGTAGTTTCAAGTAAAATAGATATTGTATTGTAGCAATACTTCAGGTTCAGCATTATAATTTCACCCTGTACATAGTAGAGTAATCTAGTGTTAAGATACTCCGTTTTACGATTTCTGTCTGAATTCGATACGTCTCAAATTAGACGGTATAACTCCGTAGTTGGACTCATCAGTGGTAAAATGAAAATATTTCATATTACCAAGTGGGGATTGAACCCATAACTATTCTATTCTAATCTAATTAGTCAAGATTTTTAATTTAAAATAAGTTTTTATATGTACTTATATCTTATACCTACATCGTGGTACCTGTTAATAAAATGAGACAAAAGCGGTCCCCGGCCAAGAAGAAATTGGGAACCGATGATAGACGACAAGATGGAGGTTTTAATCTTAATAAAAAAAAGTATATATACAAAATAAATAATAAAAAAATCCTCTTATTCCATATATCTCCATATTATGTTTCTATAGAAAATGTAAAAAGTACAAAACATTGTTGAAGTGCAAACGAACATAACGTTCTAAATCCCGCGCTCGAAACTCTTGCGTTGGCTTTATTCAACGTATTCAGCCGACAGTATTTGTAGCAGTTTGTCCGGTTACTGGTGGTGTAATCCAGGTAAATAGTACAGGGGATGGCTGCTGAGGTACATTTTTTTCATAATAAAACCTTTGATATGGTGTAAGAGTTTAAAATGTTTCGATTTATTTTAGGTTTTTCGTTTGGTTATTCTTGTCTTTCTGTTTTTAGATAATCAGAAAAAATAGCTATTTGTGTGTAATAAAAAAAAAACACAATATAAAAATATGTGCCAACTTTCGTTATACTTGATATATTAAAATTTTTAATTTCACTAATCACTTATTTTTTTATCAAAATATGAAAATAACTAAAAAGAACTTATACAATAAAAGAATAAAAATAATTTCTAAAGCCTCTAAACTTAACATTCGCTCCCTATACTATACTGTAGAAGGATTCTCGATATTCTACAGGTGGTACTTTAAGCTATGATTCGGCTTTGCTCGCTCCACTCGAAGTCCTAAAATTTTATTTATGAAGATAAACGCGGAGGAAAAAGTTAGAATAATACCAACCATCGTTACGTTTTGTCGTTTGATTTACATAAAAGACGTATTACGAGTTCGTCATAATAAAAGTGACGTAAGCTATAAAAATATTTTTTGCTGTGACAAATCTGTGACATAGGAATATTTTTTAAAAAATATATGAATATATGCTGTATTGGTGTATAGAATTTGAAATATAACTAACTAAAGTGGCTTTTCTTTGAGGTTGAAATTTGTGAAAATTTATTAGTTTCCATAGATGTTTTGGTCAAATATATTTTAAGTACATTTATATTAAAGCAAAATATTTTTTTTATTTGTTTATTTATATTCTTATAGTGCAGTTATCGAAATAGTTTTAGGTTTTAATATGATTCAAAGGAACATTCATTTATTTACCTCGTAATAATTAACTCTTTACAAAAAAATAAAATAAAATACAACATAAAATAAATAAATAAAAAGTAAGTAAAAGAAGAGAGAAGAACATAAAACAAAAAGAGAATTGTGAAATTGTGTGCAACAGGCGGCCTCATCGCTAAAATAGCAATTTCTTCATGGCAACCTTAAGGCGTTGGAGATTGCAAACAATAAGTGGATAAGGTGTGAACAATATTATACAATAATAGATATACATACATACATACATACATACAAATATATACTATACATAAATACAAAACATACCTATATACATATATAAATATAACATACATATATACTTGCTATGCTTGCTTGCTTGATGAAAGGTAATTCACAGGTAAGGTAAGGTCACAGTTACAAAGTTATATCCACTATTCAAATTGTCAGGAAGGGCGTTTCATAATCGACACGCATTGACGGTAAATGAGTTACTGTAAAAGAAAGAGAAATGATGAGGAATTTTGAAAGTTTAAAGTTTTTAAGTTGAATTTCAAAAATTCGAAACACTGCTTTGCCTGAGATATGGTGAGGAATTTGGATTGATCAGTATCCAGTAAAGAAGCTTTTATTATGTTGATGTGTTTTTTAGTTTCACGCTGAATCCTCAATATAGTAGGGTAGGGAGGGTCACAAGATTATGTTAAGATAGTCCATTCCTCGTTTTCTCTTTGTTCGAGACATACTTTATTTTTGTACTAGAGAGAGGAAATATCAATAATTCATTACCTCAAGTGAGAACCGAACCTGCAATCGTCAGGTTTAAAACCAGACGGAAATTTACTTCTAATTTAATATTATAATAAATCTAATTAAAAAAAAGCTAAACCCTAAATAAACTTTCTAAAGTCAGCAATATTTTACAGAAATGAGGCAACAATCTCATATAACAATCGTACAAGCTGCGGGGGTGTAAACTACCCCACATATAATATTTTCTATCGTTCCTCTGTAAATTAGAGCGTCGAACACTTTTGTACCTCATCACAAGGGTTTTGCCGTTACAGCCTTTGAAAATTTTGGATTAAATTTGTTATTTAAAAGATAACTTTATCCCGTTACAAATAAAGTTTTAATTTAAGTGTAGTATTTCTAGAAGATAAATTGTAGTATGTCTTCCCTTTCAAGTTTCTGGCACGTGCAGGGAAATTGATTTATATCTTTGTGTATCTTAGTAGTAATATGTTAGTTCTTAGTGAACGATAAAATATCGGCAGCTTCCCAAGAGATTGTTATTCAATACAAAATAGAAAGATATTTTTAAAAAAAAAAAAAAAAAATATATATATATATACATACATACATACCATATGCAAGATAGCGCGAAAAAAGTACTCGTATATTCCCCTAGAAAAGAAAGCCTTGTCCAAAACTTTTCAAATTATTGTAACTTTGTATTTTCTGAAAAGTAACTTTTTTGGGTTGTGCTATTTTTACTAAATGACATTCTAACATTGGATTTTACACGTTTTCCTTAAGGAAAGAAAATTGATATATAAGGTATTATTTATAGATCGATTAAATAATATTGTTTACAAATATATATTTTTGTGAAAAGTTTTATTTTTTTTTAGTTTAATATATTTATATGTAAGATTTTCATATATTTAGTCTTAGAGAAAATATTAAGTCTGATTCATAATGAATCATTATATTATGCAATATTTGTCTGTTAATTGGTATTTTAATAAAAAAAAAAAATGCATTAGGCTTGTTTTCATATAGCAGGATAGACAGAGCCAACTAAGTGTTACCATCCTTTCCCAACTTCCCTACTTTTGGAAGCAAACTGTAAATCTTAAAAATAACAATTGTATGAATTGATATTACGAAGTTTTAATTTTGCTTATTTTTTTAATGTATAGTCATTTAAAATGTTTATAAATTCTTAAATATAGAATAAGACAATGTGCCATTTTGATACAGATTTTAAATTAATCTTCAATTCATTTGTATTCAGCATAAAATATATCTATGGAGGGAAAAATGAGCGTCTTTACCATAATGATTGCTACGGTTACTTGAAAAGCGCGGCGTTTTTGTAAAACGACTCATTTCTTAGAACACCCTACAAATTACACTGGTTTGTTAGGTTTTCTTTAGAATTTAGTGTCCTGTTAAAATGATAAAGACTTTTTTCCGTTTTATTCCCTTCTACTATATAATTCTTTTTTTTGATTTTTTTATATTAAAAATATCGACCAAGTGTGTCTCGGACTTACGTACTGAAGGTTCCGTACTAATTTCATGATTGAATGTTAATAGAAAGTAGAACTTATAAAACTTGAAATTTTATATTAATTTTTTTAAAAATTAAGTTATTAATAAATATACTTTGTATTAGCTTTTTTTCTGTGACGTACATACATAACTTTAAATCATAAATTTTTGGATCTTTTCTAGTACCTATATTCCATATTACCTATATTCCACATACCCTATATTCTTTTGATACAAATTCTTCTGATTGTGTTGACTAAGAAGAGTGATTTTTCTGTGTTCTAAGGGACTGGGATATTTGAATTATTATTTATTTTAGCTTCCTGCTGTATCCCATACATAGCAGGGTAGGGAGCAGTAGGCAGAAGGAACCTAGTGTTAAGACACTCCGTTCCCCACTTTCTGCATTTCGAGGCATTGTGTGTTGAGTGGCGGAACTCAACGCCGCGCTTTGCCTTATTGCCAGAGCGAATAAAATGAAATTAATTTATTTTTCCCAAGTGGGAATCGATCCCAAGAGCCGTCGCATTTACAGGCAAACGCTGTGCCTCTGCCCCAAGACGGTGATATTAATTTTATCGTAATTAAAAAAGCGATTTAAGTGATCTTAAGACAAAAATCCACGATTGATATTGAAAAAGTACGAATGTTACAGGGTTTCTTAGAAAGATTTACAACACTCCCTTTTGTTTTGCAAAGTCGGACAAAAAAAGGTACTTATACATTGAAAATAAAATACCACTGTATATCTATATTCTTAGATAACATAAGATTCTAATAGAACATTATTTTACTACACAAATTCACTCTAGTATTTGTAATATAAATTGTAAGAAACAAGCCCTGTATAAAATCTTTACTTCAACTCATTTGATGAAGGGAGCCTAGTACATTTTCTCAATGTGAATTTGAACCCAGGACCAGGACATCTATTGTCAGATAAGTTCACCTGTCCCAGAGTGTATTTAATATAACAGGAAACTCACCGAACCTTCACCCTTTAGTGTGATCAATTATTCATTAGAGTTTAATACATCACTTTCCTCGATAGTGACATATTTGACTTGTTTTATTAGTTCTAAGATCCGTCACCATTATTTTGAGGTAGCGGAAGTATTTACATAAAACATCCAAGTTAATATATTAACGTAATATATAATAAGCCGTTGTGGCGAAGCGGCACGATGCCTTACTATAAGTATGACAGTTGTGGGTTCGATTTCTACTCGGGGAGCATGAATTATGTCGTAGTCCTCGCTCTGGAACAATACAAAAGGTACGACGAGTTTCGCCACTCAACACGCAATGTCTCAAAATTGTGTGGAAAGAGATTAACAGTGTGTTTTAACACAAGTTTCCCTGTCTAACCTCTTATATGCGGAAAATAGAAAAAAAATAACTTGAAAATATGATATGAGATATAAACATGATCGTAATCATTCGGAAGTGACGATTATAGTACTTAAATTATTATTATTTCCCCGATTTCTAAGATAGTAAACGTGCCATATCCTGGAAATGGAGAATAGTGTCTTAACACTAATTTCTCTCTGCCTTCCTTTCCATATATCTCATATATAGATGAAAAGCTAAAATCTACGACACATTTATGTAAGCATTCAACATGTTAGCTTAAAAAAAAACTATTATATACAATGTATATACTATGTAGTAACTAAAGCCATTAGTTCCTAAGATTCTTTTTGTGTCATTAGTAAAGACTGAAGCACACGTCCTTAACAGAGAACCTAATACGCTCTCAATTTGAAGTATACTATCGCGCTAAGTATACTATACTATAATGATTGTTCTACCACGTCAAGTGCTATGAATTCCTAGGTTTGATTCCCGCTCGGGGCATTAAATATTTAAATAAATTTTAAAAATTTTAAATAAAAATTAAATATTTTTTTATTCTTTGTTAAGATAAACTCAGCGTTGATTGTCATGACCTACAGTCAGTGTTAAAATATATATATATATATATATATATATATATATATATATATATATATATATATATATATATATATATATATATATATATATATATATATATATATATATATATATATATATATATATATATATATATATATATATATATTCCTGATATAACAATAGAATATACATATTTTATATTATTTATATTATTTAGACTTTATTTTAAATTATGCCCAGCTGTTCTGTATATACCATTTTGGAATCGATGATGGCTGCAGAGTTCGCCAAGTTTATTATTATTATGATCAGTACACAGCGTCTGACCGTTAACGTGACGGTAGCAGATTGAATTCCGAATCAGGGGAATGAATTATTTCCATTTTCTGCCTGTGGTCTGCCTTTTCTACAATCGCAATATATCCAAAAACACTTTAACTCTACGTTCTATATACGCGAAATCATAACAACTATGATTAATGAAGTAAGCACACTGTCACGAGACATTACTTTAAATTTATGTTCAAATGGACAAAAACAAAATTCCAATTAAATGGAAATGATTTTGTACGTGAAAACCATTTTTACATAAAAAAAATTTAAACGAAGTATTTTTTTATTAGAGGCATTTTATTTAAAAATATTTATATTTATTACATTTTTATTAATAATATATGAAGCATTCGAATAATATTCATCTTGATTTTAATATATTTTTTAATTTCACGCGATAACATGCATATATCACGGTAGGTGATACATTGTTTCCCGTTTTCCTCTCGTATTTAATATTTTTCATTCAATGGAAGAGTGGGAATAGAACCCACACCCATCGCGATTACAGCCAGAAACAGTTCCACTCCACCATGGAGGTCTCGTTGAATAATACCCATACTATATTTAACTATTACCATGACACATGTATAGTCAACACAAAAGAACACAAAAACAACCAAGAAAACGGACAAATTAAATTATAAAATTATAAATTAATATACACGCGAACCTTTACCAATTACGATTATTTACGGTTATTGAACACGAAGGTGTAAGGGGAATTTTATGCGATGAATATAAACGCTTTCATAAAGAATAACTTTGTTATGTAAATGAAAATATTTGTAATATTATAAAGCAGGTATACCCAGATAAGATTTCTGAGGATTGGAACTTCAAAGAATAAATCAAATTATTAGAATAATCTAGTCATATTTTAATAATGTCTGACTGTAAACGTAACGGTTTGCGGGTTCGATTCCCAAATGGGGAGAATTAATTATTTCATTTCCTCGCTCTGGTAACAAGACAAAGCGTGGCGTTGAGTTCCGCTACGCAACACGCGATGTGTCAAAACTGGGCGGAAAGTGGGGAATGACATATAAATATATATATACAATATACATATTATATTAATAATATTTATATAGGTACATTCGAGGCCGATGGTGTAGTGGAACTGCGTTTTTGAGCTCGAATCCAACTTGGGGGAAGTAAGTATTTTTACTTTGACAACATTTGTCTTAGCGCGATTAGTCCTGGTTATTTACAATTACATATGTATACGCCAAAGTAAAGAAAAAAAATCGGCTAAGACCGCTGCTCAAATGTTAAATATATTTTTTTTTGGTTTTCACTTTATCCCGCATATAGCAGGGTAGGCAGAGGCGAGGGAGGCTGGGGTAAGTAGCCTTCCGACTTTACCAACGCTACTTTGTCTTATTACTAAAACGAGAAAAATAGAAACAATTCACGTTCCCCTACTGGGTATCGAACCCATAACTGTCGCGTTTACAGAAGCTGATATATAACGCATAGCCTAAATATATATAGCGAAGAATCCCTACATTTGACATGTGAGGGTACTTTGGGAGTATCGTAGAGCACTAAGAGATGATTTCCCGAATGATCTGATGTGAACGGGAATAAATGAGTTTTTACATTTTATAATCCATACAGAGGACTACACGAAACGTCTAAATTCCAAGAAAATATAATAAATAAATGAAAAAAATCTGCAAGAACAGTATAAAATAAACATTTATTACTACAAAGTACGAGTTAATTTTCATTGAAGAGTTAAAACGTAAGGGTGAGACCGTGGTACGTAATCGCAACAAGCTTTCGGAAAAGAATTTCTTTTTTGGAACGTCTTGGGAGATAAACGGAATTTATTGCCAAGATTAAAGCGAGCTCCGATTGTTTGGAAGAGTGTCAATCTGGACTGAGAAAACTCGGGGAATGTCGCCCGATGTAGTATTAGCTGGAAATATACGGATATATATGTTGTTATCAGTAAATCCAACAAAAACATATTTTCTTTATCATTGACATGTCAAATTGTCGAATAAGTGATTATAAATAAGTTAGTAGTCATTAATTTATTACTTGGAGGCCTAGTTCGTAAATATTTTTGAGCTAAGACGAAATGTATGTAGAACTACAATAATCCAAAATTATGATATTGCAAACGGTAATTTCGCACTTTGCATAAGTCCGGGTCATTTTTAAAGTACACTCTTAGAAATAGTGTGTGCTCAAAATTAGACTAACAAAATTTTGTATGAAGATTTCTGCACATGCAGGCAGTGTCTGCATATGGATAAATTAAAATTATTATATATTTATTATTATATATTATTATATTTAGCTTCACGCTATATCCCGCACATAATAGGGAAGGCGGAAGGAACCTAGTGTTAAGACACTCCGTTCCCCACTTACCGCCACCAAGGCATTGTGTGTTGAGTGGCGGAACTCAACGCCGCGCTTTGCCTTGTTGCCAGAGCGAAGAAAATGGAAATTATCTTATTTTCCCCGAGCGGGAATCGATCGACTAAATTCGATTAAAATTAATCAAGTTCGCTTAAATCTAAATTAAAATTATATATATGATATCCATATATTTATTACTTTTATAATACTTACGTATATTGAAATATATACATTTTTTAAACTTGAGAATTACCGACGTTGGGTTCCGCAATTCAATGTAATGGTAAAATAGGCCAAAATAGGAAAATGAAAACAAAAAAAACATTGAATTTTCTCCTTCTATCAAAACTTAAAATTAGAGATGAATGGATAAAAAAAAATACAAGCGTTTACATACAAAATATTCATCCGTATGTATGATCACTTAGGGCTATGTTTCACCGCTCTGTAATAGCGCCACAGTGGTTATTCCCTGTTTGCCTCTCGTGCATTTTTCCCGACGAATTTAATTTGCTATTGAGCCATCTTAGCGGTGGAAATATTGTAACGGGATTTTTTTGGCATATTTGAAATCTAGTTACAATGTGAGATTGAGGATTATAAAAGTCTGTGATGAGTTAAAATTGTATACAATGTTTAGCTAAAGTTTTCACTTTCAGTTAAAAATCTTGAAAAGCGTTAGCGTTCGTGGTTCGATTCTTACCCAGGGCAATGTGTATATTTAAGAGATTTCGAAACAATATAAGTATTGAAAGAAGAAATTGAAAAGCCTTTAAGAAAAGTGTGTCTACGGTACCGAAGAAAGAAAAGGAAAAAGGAAGCTTTACAAATTGTAAACACTTGCTGTTTTTTTATTTTTATTTTTTTTAAATAAATAAAAATCACCATATTATGATTAATTATTAATTTCCAACCTTATGACGTCCCCTGGACGTGGAAGATCAAAATGACCTCACATATATTAGATAATCTTTTGACCAATCATCGTATGGATATGGGAGTACCTTCCATTCACCAAATATTTAACACAAGTTCTACAACCTGTGTATTGTGTAGCGTAACTTAACGCCGGATTTTATTTACTTTTGAGCGGGAAGATGGAAATAATTTATTCAACAGCATCTGAATGAAAGATCAGACACTGTTCTTTTATTTTTCATCCATAATTAATCCCAAGGCTGTCGTGGCGCTACGTTATTACGTTTTCCGTTCGTTTACCAGAAGCTGTTGACTGAAACCGGTTGAGGGTTCGATTCCCAATACGGAAGGATTGTCTCGGAGGGCGGATAACGGGTCAGGGAGTGTCATAACACTAGGTTCCCTCTCAGCTATATGCGGAAGACAGCGTGAAGCAAATACAAAATCCATTCAAAACCACATATTTACAACACAACCTAACATATTTAAGATATCTTTTGTTCTTTTCCTTTACAATAAAAGCTGGAAGCAAGTGTGTTTTTATTTATATAATACTCTATAAACCGCCTTTATTGCCTTGACAACAAAGTAAAGTATTGACATTTTTACTAAAACTTTTACGGGTCGTGCCTTCGGGCTGACCTCATATTTTGACAGATGTTGCAAGATAAATCAAATGATTACAAAAGAAAATACTAGGCTACATATAAAATGTTTTCTTGGTTAAGAACACAAAATACTGTACTAAATATCTGATGTAATAACAAAACTAAATAATATATATAAAATATTGGATTCTATTCAATTTAATTAATTTAAAAATATGTCTACTTCAAATGATGTGCATTTTTTGTAAGTGACAAAACCTTTGTATACAAGATATTGTTAAAGTCAAATTCATTATGATAAATTAAGTTTTAGTAATATATAATCACTTGCCATTCTGTACAAAAATTTACGGGGACTATGTATATATGTATGTATATATTTTGTTAATTTATTATGTTAAATATTTTATCAATAAGATATATAAGATATTACACCCTAATCCTATATTAATTTGCTATTTATTTTGCCCTAAGGTTGCCTGGCAGAGGTTGCCCTTTTGTACATATACTATTTTTACTATTATATTTATTTTTTATATTTTCTGGGTGTGCAATAAAGAGTTATTATTATTATTATTGTTGTTATTATTACTCCCCACTCTATTTATATTGCTTCGAACAAAAGTGTGGAACAACAAATACCTCACCACTAAGGCCAAGGCTTTAGTCTATCAGACATGTGTCTTAAGCACACTCTTGTACGGAACAGAGATCTGGACTTCGTCCGCCGAGCTAGAACGGTGATTAAATACATTTTACATTCGATGTCTTCCAAGCATCACATGGAAGGATAAGGTAGCAAACTAGGAAGTGCTGAAGATTGCACAACTTCCTAGCATCACTGCTCTCTTCAAACAGAGACCCTTGAGGTGGCTTGAGCATGTGCAACGTATGTATAGCACTTGTTTGTCCAGACAGACTTTGTTTAGAGAGTTACTTTTGAGGAACGCAATGTAGGGCTTCCTAAGTTACGCTTTAGAAAACGAGATATGGTTGCATTGAACATCAATTGTGATGGTTGGAAAGACCTTGCCACAAACCGTCCTGAAAGGAGAAAAGCGATTATGGAGGCAGTTGATAACAAGACCTGGTTTCGAGTACTAGCCAAATAAATGCAAAAGGCAAAACCGCGAGAGGAATTCTGCCAGGGCAGGGCCTCGGTTGGACAAATGTGTCAATCAAGGATCGGCTTATATAGCAATGAGCGGCGTTGTCTTTTGCACACTGATACTGCTTAAATTATCTATAAAGATGTAAAGGCCTTATGATTTTTTTTATGTCATTGAAAATTATTCCCTAGACTAAACACTAAACCTATAAACATTACACAATCTCGTCAGACACGCTTCTATTGTACTATAAAGGCATCAATATTCTACGATTGGTCAATAAATCTTTTTCGTGTACCAATTTTAGTTGTAAAATATAGACATGACAAGCTATATTGATCGATTATGGTATGTGATTTTGTAGCTTCGTACATCTTTCTCATATAGTTAATTAGGCAGAATGTTAAAAAATCTGTATATCTATTTTTAATTTTTAAACAGTGTCGTAACTTAACGCCGAGTTATATCTTATTTTAGGTTTTACCAGACCGGATGAATAACAAACATACCTCCGCGTGGATATCGAACCCACTAACTACTGTAGTAGTATAGCCAGACACTTACTAACTTTGGTACAACTAAATAATGTATTACACCACTGTAATACATTATACTGTGACTTAACCGAACAAAACGTCCATAAATCGTGTGAAATCATCCCTTGTTTATTTCTATGCAAATTTAACTTTTGTTATCAAAAGTGGACAATGATTTTGTATTGAAAATCGAAATTGAACTTTATTAAGTTAATAAATAAAGTCAGTTTTCGAATAGATTTTTTGAGGGTATTTTGCTTTTATAGTTTTATTGTAACATGTTTTTACTAAGCTTCGTATCGCGAGTAAATCTTTTTTGTATTTGTTTTGATATATTGCGGCAGTGATTTAGATTCTTGGCTAATCTGTGAGATTTTATCTGTACATATTAACGAAATGTATTTGTATTATAAATATTTATAATTATGTCACTACGAAGACTTTGTAGGGACTAAATGTCAAATTTCTCATTTCTCTAGAATCTGACATAATTACTAAAATAAAGAATCTCTAGAATCTGACATAATTACTTAAACTTTTTAACAATTCAAATTCATTATTACATTACCTGTCATAAGTGAACCACAACTTCGTTTGCGTGGACTTTATAACCATTTCCATAATATTTTGCTAACCATCCAGTGTCATTGGAACTTGCAGCAGGTAAGCTTAGAACACGCTGTATAAGGTCTAGTGGAAAACCTTTATGTAAAAACCACTCCATTGAAATTTAAAGCCATTAATTAAGGTTAACGGATATTTAATACATTTGCGCTTAAAGTGTAAAAAAAAATTCAATTTCCACAAAAAGCTTCACATCAAAGAAATAACATTATGTTAAAAGTGCGATATACGATTCCTGTAAATCTTATATTGGTGTTAGGAATCAATATTCAATATTTATTTTTGGATGAAACAAATTGTGAAACATATATAATAAATATATAATTATATAATATAATATAATATAAGCCAGAACTGTACCATTGTTGGGCAAATGCCTCTCTCCATTTTTTCCAATCTTTCCTGTTTTGTGCTATTTTGGGGCAGTTAGGTTTGTAATATATACTATGTATATATATATATATATATATATATATATATATATATATATATATATATATATATATATATATATATATATATATATATATATATATATATATATATATATATATGTATGTATACACTAGTATAATAAAGCGGAATAGTTTGTTTGATTGGATGCAATAATCTCATGAGCAACTGATTAACATTTTTTTTTGTATAAATTATTCGTAACATTTATCAAGGAAGGATATCAGATTAATAATTTTGATGTAATTCACTACACCTGCGGTTACATCGAACACTTAGAACAAGTCATATGTCATATATAGCTTATAAAACTTGGTGTCTGGTAGGTGATGCCACAGATAAAAACTTGTGGGGGACATTATAAGGCAATAGAGGCAACGTAAGAGATGAAAAGACCACAGATGTCTATTGTGAACTCATAGGAGCATGCAAAGAAAATCTAGTGTCAAAACACTATTCTACTGGACTTTGAAACTACTAGCGACGCATTTATTATCGGACGTTGTCTTGGTGTGCCACAAAGGCCTCGTCACCAATGATGGAGGAGTTCAATGTGTAATATCATCATCAATGTTTATGTTTAACATTGAAAGGTATGGAAAAAATTTAGTATAGTGGAAGTTGCAAAATAGGTTTCGTAAACATCTATTACTTCGCTTTACTAATTAATAATATTTTAATGTAAATAAAAGGTTATATTCCAAGAAACAGTATCCTTTTGTTTGTTTTGTAGTAAATTTTAAGGAATAAAAGTAACAAAAATATGTTTTTTCAGGATAAATGAAAAACAGTATATTAAACAAAAGTATATAATAGTATTACAAAATTACAAAAGAAAAATTAAGAAATTCAACTGAAAGTAAGACATTTTGCAATCAAAGTGGCTTCTAGATCAACTCCCTGAGGCTTTAGACGAATTAATTCGCGCAGATCAAGGGTTAAAATATTCCTTAATTAGATCCCGAGAAAATAATTTGTATTACAATATTGTACTATTTAATTTTCTGAAGATTAATATAATTACTCAAGTCTTATAATTCTGCTCTGGCAACATCGTTGCACTTATAGGAAGGGGAGTAGAGTCTATTCCTGGAATAATATTTAAGAAAAGTCATATTTGTAGAGATGACGTACCACAACATGAAATTACAATTATTATAAAAATCGAGTTTCTAAGAAACTTCTACGAAATATCAAATCCTATTTCTCCCATTTTCGTGGGACTTGATAGAGAACAAATTCAATTTGTTTGAAATTTCAAAGATATAACGTACCTATGTATCCCAATAGTTTTAAAAGATGCTTAAAAAATTTTTAAGCAATTATAACTAAAAAAATATATATATATATATATATATATATATATATATATATATATATATATATATATATATATATATATATATATATATATATATATATATATATATATATATATATATATATATATATATATATATATATATCACGTATTATTTCAACAGAAATCTCATCGAAAACATCTTACACACATACGTGTCCAAAATTCACGTCATAAACTCTAAGTAGTCTTCTCGTAACGTAAATTTACGGTGCTAACTTGGTACAGCTTGGGAATTCGCCTTTATGTGAACTTCCGTAGTACGTTAGTTTGACAACCAAAAACTAATGAGCTTTATTGTTTATAGATTGTAATGATAGTGGTTATAATTAGGAAGCCACTAGAGCTTTTGGTATGGTGGACTTTTGGTTAAACAAGATTAAAACTGTGTGTGTGCGAAAATTGATGTGTGATTGTGTTGTGATTTTTTTTCAAAAATATACTATATACTATATTTTTTGAGTAAACAGGCAGGTTTATAAGGTGGAGTGACGAAAGAATGGTAAAAAAATAATAATACAAAAGTGAGTCAGAAGAAGGGCACAGAAGAAGATCACCGTGATGATGATACTGGAAGAAGACCACGCAAAAAGCACGGAGGCCCCTTGGACTAGAGTTCAATGGAGCTAATACATGTTTCATACGTGCCCATGTATGAATCATTTAATGGAGATGAATGTTTAAATGGGGACATGAAAGATTTGCTTTTAAAATATTGTGCATTTTTTATTTTCTTCCATTATACACAATACCTCATATAGATTTAATTTTTTCTGATAAATATTTATAAAATAGTCTGTACGTAGTAGCACTGTGTTTGACTGTCAACGCGACAGTTATGAGTTCGATTCCTACTCGGGAAAATTAATTATTTTATTACCTCGCTCCGGTTAGAAGACAAAGCGTGGCAACAAAATATCTCAATTTACACCCAATATATACAAAATTGGGCGGAAAGTGAAATGGATTCTTAACAAGAGGTTTCCTCTGTCTACCCTGCTCTATGCAGAAACTAAAACCATGTACGAAGGTATATGCATCATATTAAAAAACCTTAATTTTTTCACATTTTTTTACAATACTTTTTTAAACTGTAATAAAAACACAGCAATAGCCGATTAATTGCCATATCAAAATATTACGAGTTCCACACATCCCCGAGGAGTAATGAAGAAAATCGGGTCATTATTATGTTTCGCTATAATCCTATAACCTTTGCAGAGATTCCCTTTCTGTGTTATTTATTGACAATACGGATATATTCGGACTATACTTGATTTGTTGGGCCAAGTAAATTAATATAATGTAATTTTGTTTGTATATATATATATATAAATGTAATTAATAATCATATACGCTTGTTCTATTTACAGTCCATTTAAGTATAATATTATCTCGTAAAGAACATCACATTCTGCTCAAGTGAAAGATTGTATGTTGAGCGACGGAATTCAACGTCGCGCTTTGCCTTTCTAGGTTGGAGAAATGAATGACTCCCAATGTGGACTGAATTAACAATCATCGCGTTTAAAGTGAGACTCACTCTCTACATCACCATACTAGATCATACAAGATTTCATCATATTTACCATAATATTATAGTTAAGTAGATTTCAGTAAGATTAGAACAAGTCAAATAGTTTAGGGATTTCAAGGTATCTGTGCCATCGTGAAAACGTTTTTAAAGTGGAAAAGTCTTCCATATGCTTAGGGTAAAATATAAGTAAATTGTTTGAAGCGCCATAATCAAAGAGCTGAACTAAATTGACTTCTCTTGACACTGTGTTCTCTTTGCCTACAAGCTGCTTTTTTATTGTTTGTTTGCTGCAAGTTCCAAAGACAATGTATTGATTGAGCCAAAAGAAAGTATCATATCAAGGGTCATAACATTTTCTATATAATTAATAACATTCTTATACCTTTACTAATATCTAATGAACTTTAGAAAACTGAATAGTCAATCTCTATATATATTAATTTTCTTTAAATTTAAATTTTACGTAATCAAAATAATAGAAAATGTTTTTAAAATAAGGAAATCCTAAAAATATTCGTCATTTTCTATTTATTTTACGCTGCATCTTGGAGATGGGTAGACAGACAGAATCTATTATTAACATTAGAAAATGAAAATAATTATAGTAATTTCCTTGAACGGGATCGAAACCCACAACCATGAGTTTACAATCAGAATCTGCCCCACTGCGCCATAAGGATATTTATGCATACATTTTGTTTCCCATATCCGATTCAATAACGTTCTCTAACGTCTCATCAGCAAGTGTTGAACACAGTGTCGAGTCACTACACTCGCTACCTAGATCCTATCCATCTAGGTATATATGTCACAATAATAAATGTCCCAATTAGTTCCATTATATACTTATACCATTGTTACAAGCTCCTTTATTCTTATCTTAGCTTTTATCTTTATTTGTTTCCTCTTCATTTTAAGGAATTCAGCCTCTCTAAATATGAAACTCGAGATAGCATGTGGTTTGCGCCTTGGGGGATATAAACAAATTAGTTCACCCTCCAAACCATAACTTACAATAAACATACATACGTATACTGTACCCTATTGTAGGGATGTGCTTTTATTAATGAATATAGGTTTTTATAAAGTACTTTTTTAACACCATCCTGAAGAAATGTGAGCGTTTGACTGTAAATGCGATAATTGTAGGTTCAATTACCATTCGAGAGAAATCAGTATTTTGTATGTTTTTTAAGAGGAGGTGTGATATTAATTTTCGTAACGCAATTCGAAAATGTATGTAAATCATTAAAAAAATGAATACATATATATATATATATATATATATATATATATATATATATATATATATATATATATATATATATATATATATATTATATATATATATATATATATATATATATATATATATATATATATATATATATATATATATATATATATATATATATATATATATTCCTGGTATGCGAATCTAACCTATAACCGTCGCGCTTACATAATATTATATATAATATATTTATATGAAGATACAACTATAATTTCCGCTAAGACACGATAAAGAAAACATCGCCTTACAAGCTTAGTGATGTGGCATCTTCATTTGTCAACGTCACCGCGTAGCTGTATTATTAGTGACGACAAATGGCGATTGCTATCTATTGATTTGGATGTTCCGAGATGGGTTTATTGCGATTGTGTACGAGTGGGGACTTTTTCTTGACTTAATGTTGTATTAGTAATATTATATATTAGACATAGGCCATATGACTGTATACGCGACGGTTGTAGGTTCGATTACAGTGCAAAGAGAATACGTTATTTTCATTAAGTAAGAGTTACTTGTAATTGTAAGAACAGTAAAGGAAGATACGTTATAAGCAATGAATATAAGAAAGATTACACTGTATCATAATATATGTTGGTAATCCAATAAATAAATAAATAAATAAATAAATAAATAAATAAATAATTTTTCCTAGCTCTAGTAAGAAGACGAAGCGCAGCGTTGAGTTCCGCCATTAAATATGTCGAACAGCGGAAAGCTGGAAACGGAGTAGACTACCCAACCTGTATAACCCAACATGTATATATCCTGTACAGCCTAATATCAAAACAGAGATTTTTTTGTATCGTACTTTGTCTATCCTAAGTTTTAAGTAACAATTTATAAAGTGAATGTAAACTAAAGATATTATTTTCTTTTAATCAATATTAATTGTATATATCAATAGTAATATAATTGATATTTTTAATATAAACTATAAACTATAGGGTACGAATAGCAGTGTCTTATACTACCGATTGGTTATAAAGGCCAAAGAAAAAAAAGAAATATATGTAATTTGGTTTTGTTCAGATTCTTTTGTAATTTTTTTATATCTTCAAAATGAGAAAGTAATAAAATTTTCAATTTCAATCCATTTTGAATTCACGCATACAGGTTTCCTTTATTATTCATGTATTGATATGATCGATTATTTATATTTACACAAATTTATAATTTATCCATATTAATAATTAATATATTATAATATGTAATAGGCAATTAGTAAGTAAAGTATTATTGGATGCTGGATACAGCGTAGGACAGCAGTGTCAGTAAAAGGGGAGATGGGGAAGATAGAAGAGTGTTATTGTAATAATTACTTTATTTTTACCGTCACGTTTTTTTCCTGCATAACGCAAGGTAGACAGAGGAAACCTAGTGATAAGACATTTCGTCATTCGATTTTCGAAACATCGCGTCTCAATTCATACTTCCAAGTGGGAATTGAGCCCGCATTCGTCGCGCTTACAGTCAGACGCGGTGCCGCTGCGCCACAACAGCCTCTTATTCCAATTAATGATATTGACGCTTTTAATTTATAGTTGGTTCAGTTAGAGTTGGTTGTTGGTACAGTAATCTAATTGTAAGAATATTTCAAAATATCATCGAGACTTTTAGAATTTTAAAGTATTATTCCACACCAAGGAAAGGAACATTTTTTTTAGCAAGTGTATTAAAATTTTAACCTGAGACTCATGGCCAAATGCCATATGTTCTTCATGTCTGTATATCAGAACAGCGCTTTCTCACAAAACAATATTTCAGATTTCAAAATGCTATATTAAAATAAATTAAATTTGAAGTATTTATATACATGAAATCAATCGTTTTCTACTTTACACGCTGCATCAATACTCATACTTTACATTGTAAATCAAAACCCAGCATAAGATCATAATCTCTCAGCACCCCATGGTATAGCCATTTGCTAAAATATCACCGTCGGCACACGTTAGGGTGTAATTCCGAAATACGCACAATTGCTGTTCACTGCATGCACGTTACGTTAATAAAGTCTCTCTGTGGAGTACTCCAACACACAACGAACAATCTGAGTGAAAAATTTGTAGAGCAGTGTTCTTGTTTTAAGCTCTATAGTTTTTAAATTATTGAAGTAGCTTAGTAAATGTATAGTTGATTTATGTTAAATATTTGAAGCTGTATATATATTTTATTAATAAATTAATATAATATATAAAATAAAATAAACCAATTGCTTCACGCTGTATCCCGCAAACCCAGTACCTAGTGTAAAGATACTCTGTTATTCAATTTCCACCCAATATTTCACGCGTCAACGCCGTGCTTTGTCTTGTTACTAGAATGACTAATTTAAAATATTTTATTGCTTCGAATGGGAATCGAAGTCACAACTGTATATATACGGCCGTAGCGGTAACTGTACCGCTGCAAAACGGTCTCATTTCAATATAAATATATCTGCAATTTCGTATTTCATATAAAAGAAGTCATCATCATCATCAGCAGATCCAAGCCCACTGGTGGACATACATAGATAGGTGTCCAATAGCAAACCGTCGACCTCGATTTTCGGCAAGTCACATCCAACCACAAAATCACTTTAACATTTAATAAAAGCTTAAATCGCTCTACCTTTAAATTTTTATAATATATATTTCTAAATAAAATCTGGTATCATATCTAGATAAAGGGGACAAATGTTTGGGAGTCTTTTTAGACCTCCAAAAGGCATTTGATACCGTATCAGTTCAAATACTTATAACACGTTTGGAGAACGCTGGTATAATAGGTGTGGCTCTGGACTGGTTTAAAGACAACCTAAACAATACGTCTCAGTGCGTAAGATTAGCTGGCTTTGAAAGAACATAAGGTATATGTATATATGGCGTTCCTCAGAGTAGCACGATAGGACCCACATTATTCATCATATACATTAATTCTCTTTGTAAGATAGCTGATAACCTGCCTCACTTGGATCTGCTAATGTTTGCTGATGACACAGTGCTGATTTTTCATGAAGAAACCTGGGATATGGTATTTAGTCGTGCTGAGACGGGTCTAGCTAAAGTGACTTCCTGGCTAGAGAACAGTCTGCTATCACTTAACACCACTAAGACGAAATATGTCACCTTCGGCAAAACACCTTTAGGAAAACCAACTGCATCGCACATACTTAAAATACATACCTTCCCTTGCAATAGAACAGAGAGCCATGTAAGTTGTAACTGCACAGCGCTCTCACGAGTCACCTCGATTAGGTATTTAGGTGTAACGCTAGACGACCAACTGAACTGGACTACGCATCTCACGACAACAACAGCTAGATTAAGAAAACTAGTATACATTTTTAAGAACCTGCGCACAGTGGCGAATTTTACTCTTCTCGTACAAACATACCGAGCTTTGTGTGAATGCATTATTAAATACTGTATTTGCGCTTGGGGAGGTGCGGCAAAAAGCCATATGATTGCAGTCGAGCGAGCACAGCGTATGGTCCTCAAAGTACTTTTTTGCTTACCGTATCGTCATCCTACATCTTCAGTGTATGAACTGGCAGGAGTGCTGACTGCTAGAAAGTTATTTGTGTACGAAATGCTGCGTAGATACCACAAGCGAGTTATCCCTATTTTACCCATAGTACAAAAACGCGTAGAATGTTGCCCTGTCCCTCGCACTAGAACAACATTTGCAAAGAGACACTACAATTTTCTAGCTCCACGTACATATAATAAGCTTAATAAAATCCAGAATGTGAAGAAATTCAATAGTAAGAAATTGAAAATAGCTATATTTACCTGGCTTAAGCCGATGGAAAATATTGATGTAGAAAATCTTATAACACCTTAATTACACCACTAAACACACTCTTACACACACTCACTCACACATTCACACACACACACTCACTCACACATTCACACACACAGCATGACGTAATATCCATAAAATGATGAATAGCAAGATATCTTTTTTTTTATTTTATTTTATTCTTAATTTTTTTTCTTCAATATTTTGTTGATGTAAGATTAGATGTGTCATTTATTTAAGGGGAAGACACTAACACCCGCAACACAGTTTTTACTAGCGCAGGTGTTAGAGAATCCTACATTGTAACTGTATTCACTTATGCCAATAAAATATTAAAATTTTTATAATATATATTTCTAAATATTTTTTTTCGTACTAGTGCTAATGCAATCATAAAAATGTTATCAAATATTTAATTCTGGTTATTAATTTACATATACATCATACAAAGCCATATTACTATTTATAACTGTTCTGTACTACCTGCATGGGATATTATATTGTAAAATACGAATTCAATACCCGGTAGGTATTTTAAAATTTCTGTTAAAGTCCCGCTGAGTTTCTTGCGCCGGTTCTTCTCAGGTCTGAGGCATTAACTTTAGTGAACCGGTGGTAATGTTTTTAAAGTTCAAAAAATGAAATAAAAAAAAATTGAATTTGAATTTGAATCCTTTAAAAATTTACCGCAGCTCATGATAATTTAAAATATATGATTAATTTATCAGTCCATTTATAAAACACAAAGTAGAGTCAGCAACTTCATCATATTACAGAGAATTTTAAATCATTAAATAAATAATCAACGAAGTTCTCGTTTCCTTGTAATATAAAATCTTATATATCTTTTCTATAGGATGTTTGAAAGCTTTTTATGATTTCCTTTGTGTGAAATTTATATATCAACTAGTCTTTTTATATATATATATATATATATATATATATATATATATATATATATATATATATATATATATATATATATATATATATATATATATATATATATATATATATATATATATATATATATATATATATATATATATTTATATTATATTCATAGTATTGTTTAGTTATTGTAAAATACTACGGGTATATAATATATATTATAATCATCATACATATATTATAATCATTTTCGTGAGTGAGAGCCTAGTGACTAGTAACACAAGCTTAGAGGTTAGTACAAGCGTCAGTCTCACATAGCTGTAAATAATACCTATGTACCCTAATTTAAAAACCATTTTTTTTGTAATGCATTATGTGGAGAAATAAAGTTATATTATTATTAGTATTATTATAGTTATGGGTTTAAATTTGAAGAGAAATATAACCCAAAACCCATTTTCATATTTAAATTAACATGAATTATTTTGCATTTGATAAAGAATAGAAATGTTTCACACATTATTTTACATATTATATTTTGCTCATTCATATACACATATAAATTTTATAATATCATAGTACAGTAAAGATAGGTAATATGGCACATTATTTTTGTCCTAATCCAGAAATCAACTCTGTACTTTTTTCTATCAGACCGGCTGAAATAGTTTATTATTCTGAGCAGGGATTGTATCCATGACAATCGCGCTTATAGTTAGACAGTGGGCCACTGAGCCAGTATGGTCCGCACAGTTGTTTAGCAGTTTATGCTAGAGATGCTTTCATGACATTTAAATACGCACAATTTTAGTATAGTATTAAATTTAATAAATATATAAATAATAAAGCTTTATATTGTATACATATAGTAAGAAATAGAAGATCCCTAGTGTTAATCCACTCCCTCCTACTTTCTACCAAAATTTTGAAACATTACGTGTTGGGTGGATAAACTCAAAGCCACGCTTTGACGCTGTTTTCTTAAATTAAATAATTTATTCCCCCAAATGGAAATCGAACCCACGACCATCGTGTTTACAGTCAGACACTGTGCCACTGCGACAGCCTCTATTGATAGTATGTAACAAATGTACATTGGATTCATCCAATTAATATATTTGTAGTCAAATGTTTTGTATATGCTGTTGTATTGCTTTTATAAAATTGATTAACGACTATTTGATTTAGTGTTGAATGTCATAATATGAATATAATATTGCTATACGTTTTTTCATACATTTATTTTATAGTTATTTGTAAGTATACAATATATATATATATATATATATATATATATATATATATATATATATATATATATATATATATATATATATATATATATATATATACATGTATATATATATATATATATATATATATATATATATATATATATATATATATATATATATATATATATATATATATATATATATATATATATATATATATATATATATATATATATATATATATATATATATATATATATATATATATATATATATATATATATATATATATATATATATATATATATATATATATATATATATATATATATATATACTAATTTATACATTCAGCTTAGCTAGTTTTAGGTAGTGTATGACACGTACTGAGTGCTTGTGGTAAGTTTGCTCGTGTATACTGGGTCACATCGAAGTAATTAATAGTTATGTTATATAGGTTATAGCCAATCTCGATTTATGGACTTACATAAACAGAAATAATTTTTCTACTTCAATCCAGTGGTTCAACAAACAAACGCTTCAGCATTATAACATAACATTTGTATATATATATATATATATATATATATATATATATATATATATATATATATATATATATATATATATATATATATATATATATATATATATATGTATATATATATATATATATATATATATATATATATATATATATATATATATATATATATATATATATATATATATATATATATATATCTCAGTCTTAGTCCCAAATATCATCTAAAAGAAGCGCAGTGCTTTACCAAAATTAACATTTTAAACGACCACCATCCAGTAGCCATAAAAATAAATGTAATGACGTTAAAGTTGAATAAAATCCATTTATTACAACAAATAGACGAGACATTACGTTATATCGTGTTCTATAAAACTTAATTTATGAAGCAATAGTACCTAATAATAATAACTTTAGTAAGTACCAAATGACAATTTGTAGTTATTTTCATTTTAGTTAATAAAGTACCACTAATTTTAGACTATACTCTCTACTAATAACTCAGACTCATTCACACTTTTTCCCGCATATAGCAGGTAACATAGAGTGTTACTAAGTGTTAATACACTCCGTTTTCTAGTTTCCGCTTGAGTTTCGATATATTTCCTGTAAATAACGGAACTCAACGCCGCGTTTTGTTTTCTTACTAAAGCAAGTAAATTACATATGAAATTACTACGAATAGGAATCGAACCCTTAACAATCGTGTTTACAGTCAAAAACTGTACCGCTGAGCTATGTATTATAAATATTTGATTACTTTTCATTCATGATAATATATTGAGAACGCTAAGTACCTAGTTATTAAGTAGAATTGGGTTAAGCTACACTCACTTTGTTAAGTATATAGAAATAGTATCTTCAGATATATCGGACATTCATTGCTTAACCTATTAGTTAAATAGTTAATGATCGACTCGACGAGGATATCAACTTAAGTGAAGTTGAATCTATTTATTTTTTATATTTTTAACTTTACATACAATGATGGAAAAACAAACTGAAATAATGGTTTCTTAGATAGCTTAGGTAGCTGGTAGCCAAGGACCTGAGAGCTCTTTGGGTGGTACAGTGAAGGAAAAAGCCCAGGAGTAGAGCATTGTGAAGAGATATAGGTGAAATTATGGTCTTCGGTTAAATTCCTCGCGTTTTCTATGTATGATTATCTCTATGGTTAGCCAGCTGCATGAATATATTTCTATAATGAACGATATATGTATGAAGATATTAATCGTAATATACAGTCTCTAAATGAACTGAGATAGAGAGCTGAGTGACTTATCAAAGTCAAAGTCAAATGATTTTGTTGACGACTAGCGACACGCTCGAGGCTTGGCCCCTCAAGAAAAACTGAATTGCGTTCGTTTCTATATGTTATACCGAAACACATTATACATGGTCGTGTTTACTCAATTTTTTTTCTAAAATAAAAGTATAGCTAGTGAAAGTCTCGTCAAAATCTGTCCAGCCGTTTCAGAGATTAGCCTGAACAAACAGACAGACAGACAAAATTTTTAAAATATGTTATTTTCGTATATGTACCGTAGATATATTAACACAGACAGTCTATTTACTAGAATAGATAAATATTAAGACTTTTTGACCATCAAATATATTTTTCCACCGGTTCAGTAAAATTAATGCCTCAGATCTGAGAAGGTAGTGAGAAGCTGTCAGAAAAAGGAAAAAACTCGGCGAGATATTTTTTTTAAACTGGTACTTTACACATTTTCATTAGTGACATCATCTGGTATATGAAGTTGGTTAAACATAGGTCATTAATCTCTATACTTAACCAACTTCATATATTAGTGAAAAAAATATATTTAACAATATATTAAATATACTTTTTTTTATATAATTTGTGGGATACAAATGATCCATGGGATAGCTGTAGAGCACTTAAAATTTCCATCAATCTCTTACGTACATGGTTCCGCAGTTATTAAGTGTGGTGCCAACATATTGTGCGATTAACAGTATTATGTTAAATAATAAAACGCAAACGCACATCTTTATGGAGTAACGCGTTAAAAACACGCTAACTGTGTCCCTTAGTGTATGTACATACCTTAACTAGATATATATTATAAGGTAAATATTATTAGCCTTATATCTTTATTATATATAACTAGTTTTCTATATGTGTTTTTTTTATGACTGTCTCAGTGTTTATAAACGCTTAATGCGCGTTGTCGATCTGTTAAGTAGTTAGATCGAATTCTGCGAGCGTGGTGAGCTGGGATTGACGAGCGAAGTGAGGAAGCTGGTTTTGTTTTATTTAACTTAAGTAGTATTATATTTACTTAAAATAAGATTTTTTTTAAATATATAAGTATATATATTTACTTACTACATTATATAATCATTAATAGCAAAAATATACCGTCATATTAATAAAAATAAAATATGGAACATTCTTATTAATATACATATCTTCTGTTATAGTGGACATAGGCCTCCTCCAAAGTTCTCTATGACGACTGATCCTGTGCTGCGCAATATATCGGACTCCTTAAAAAAAATAATACCAAAATTACTAATAATCTAAATAAAAACAAATAATATAAGTAATGTATAATATAAATAAATAAATAAAATTATAAGGTTTTTATTAAATATTAACCAAATAGTAAACTAAGTACGTACACGTTGGCGGAACTCCCTAAAATAATAGCTAAAATGCGACTTCGCTGGCAACACAGCGGACGTAATTAGGCGGGTGGGGAGAAATACCTTTTTTTAAAATTTCGACGAGTTTTTATTATAGTGCCCAGAGGACTTTTAGCAGAATGAGTCTTTTGATGCCGTATGAATCGAGAAACTCCCCAATATACCCTATTTCCTGTGACATAAGGTACAATATCCCATCTATTGTTAGAGATATAAGCTACATATTTCATTCATTATATTTTAAGATTTGCTTTTCGTTTTTCATCTTGTTTCCATTTTAAGTTCATTTAAAAAAGCCGTTTTACTGCGGTGTTTTGATTTTGGAATGATTTTTTTCTCTTTAACTAAACTTCCTTTTTTATTTTCACTAAATTCTATATATTCTTCTTTAAATTTGCTTAAACAAGTCAAGTGCGAGATAAACTAGTGCACCGAGTGTTCCGTATCAATATCATAATTTAGTGTTAATGGGTACTTGGCAAACTTAAATTTGCGGACGTATGCACTAATTTTGTACGAAATGAACTACAGATATAAGTTAAGCCTTAAGGAATATAATTTTGATAGACTGATTGATGGACAAACAACGTCATTCCTTAAGGGTTCCGTCGTTTCCCTTTGAGATTGTAAAAAAAAAAAATAATATATATATATATATATATATATATATATATATATATATATATATATATATATATATATATATATATATATATATATATATATATATATATATATATATATATATATATATATATATATATATATATATATATATATATATATATATATCAGATTGCCCAAAATGATGTTTTTCATAGCATTAGCATTTCTAAATTCCAGACCTGGTACACATATGTCCACAAATTGTATTGAAAGGAAAGTTTCACATGATATAAAAGCTGTTGAAACTATAATATCTATACCCATGTCAACTCGCATTCCACTTTGAGAGAAGCAATTTTTCTAAGAATTCAATACAAATCTCTAGTGCAAAGTTTTTTCTACGCAATAAATTATATTAGTAAGTTTTTCTTTATTTATGTGTTATTTGCGACTGTTTTAAGTTTCTATTGGTTAGGATGAATGTCAGTAGAAACAAATGTTTGGCTTTTGAGAAATGCCTGTAACTGAAATCATTTTTTTTATTGTTTCTTGAAAGGAGTATACTTTATATTCTAATCAGTTTAACACCTTATTCCGGATAGCAGAGTAGGCTGAAATAACATAGTGTTAAGACACTCCGTTCTCCTTTTTTCGACAGAATTAAATGACTTGCTTTACTGAGGTGAGTGCTTTACTGAGTTCCCACAATTTTCTTACAGTCAAGTACTATGCCACTACGCGACGATCTATTAATAATAATTATAGTAAAATATTTTTTCTAAGCAGACTATGTATTTTTTGTAGAGAAATTTAATTTAATTTATAATTTGCATATCAACGTTTCCTCCAAGTCCAAAGAATGAGGCATTTATTGTTGTTTCTCAAAAGTTGCGGCTAAAAACAGCTTAGCGAGTTTAATTGAATATTATAATCCTTGTCATATTTCTTTACTGTCTTAAGTGCTTGAGCTACCTCAAAATAAAGCTATAAGAGATAAGCGTTTTGTTTCAATATATTAACAGCTTTGTTTACTAAGACGGAGGTTCATTTACGTTTAAAGAAGATTAAAAAGAAAATTAAATAGCTTCACTGTGATGTTAAGATGGGATTAATTTCATCCCCCCTTTTCCCCCCTAAATTTGGCGTAACTCAACGCCGCGAAAGTTCGGACGTTCCAATATTATTAATATGAAAATTTACTTTTCCCTGCCCACTAACCAGTCATCATTAGACATTTTGCTCTTCACTTTTCGCCTATTTTAGACATACTTCGCATTATGTAAAAAAAAAATTAATCTTAGAAAAAAACATGTCCAGATATAAAATCAGATTATTCCGAGCCACGACACGATGGCGTCAATTAAGTAGTTGCTCTATTTTAAATTAAGCTAATGCAATGTAAACAGAACAGAACAGAGCCATTAAATTATGTTAATGAGCTCGCATCCTAATTTCTTCCCAGATTAATAAATCGTCAATGCACTTTGATGGCCACTGTAGGTGTAAACATAGAGACGCCACACGTTGTACTATTTGTAGGGTGTGCTCTACTCTTGGGTGATACAGGACAATTAAAAGTTAAATTTAATTTTTTTTTTTTTTGGGTGTGTGGGTTCAATTCCCACTTGAGAAGAATGAATTTTTTTATTTTCTTCGCCCTGGTGTTTTGAGTTCCAAGCTCCAAGCTCCAACAATATATATTTTCTTTGTTATTTTAAAACATAAAGCTATGTTTATTAATCGTGGTCCCATCAAGTGGAAAGCTAAGAATATAGCGTCTTTACAATAAGTTTTACTTGAAGCTTAGATATAATTTTATAATATCTTTAACTGTACACTTCATAATAAAGATAAATGAAATGTACAGGAGGTGACCTAATCTAAGCTATATATAAGCATAACTTTGAAGTGTAGAGAAGTTAAATCGGTTACCAATACTATATATGCTTTATATATGTACATATATAGATATATATATATATATATATATATATATATATATATATATATATATATATATATATATATATATATATATATATATATATATATATATATATATATATATATATATATATATATATATATATATATATATATATATATATATATATATCCATTGATCATGGTTACCGTGGCACTTTGTATCGGGTTTATGCATCAGTGCTGATTATTCTCTGTCAAGACGATTTCCTTTTAATGAACTGTTATCTATAGGCAGGATATTTGAAGCGGTATGTCCAACGACTCTTATAATAACTCATGCTAGATTGAACAAGAAAGTCAAGATATAATAAATATTACTTTATTATTGTATCGAATGATTTAGTTTAGAGCATTGTGTTTATTGTTTACAATCTGTTAGATTGTTTGTTAATAAAAATACAATGGTGATGGTGGCTTAAATGATTTTTTTTATTGCTTGTATGTGTTTCTATTGTCATTACAAATAACTTAGTAACTTTAGTTATTTTTTTTATTTTTTTGTTTCATTTTATTTTGTAGAATGGACAATGAAATATAGTGTGTGTAGTGAAAATTGTCCAAATCTCTAATGGACATTATATAATGAGTGAGTCGGTTAAAATTTTTATTATAATATAATGTATTGTATTATACATATAAGATTTATTTTTACTTCCCCTTTCGGATAACTTTGTCTATTTAAAATATATGTTTAAAAATGAAATTTCGTTCGTATACAAATACGTTATTAATCTCGATTCTGGGGAAATACCAGCAAGTAGTTTATATATTGCTCCACAACCTCCTCTATCTCTCAATTCCATAAAAATCGGTTCACTTGTTCCGGAGACCGGACTAACAGAAAGACAGACAGACAGAGATAGAAAATTAAAGAAATGTTAATTTGTGTTTTAATATTTCCATTTTATATGCAATGCTTCTATAGTTGAGTAAAATTTCAGCTTACTTAGTCGACCTTTTTAGAAACGTCACAATTTTAAAGGCGGAACTAAACGCTGTAGATTATTTAACCAAATGAAAAAATAATTGTTATATGTTAATACGTTGTCCAATTGCACTACTATGGCATAATTTAAAGTATACAATAAAAAAAAAACCTCAAATACGATGGCGTCAATCAATCTGATAATTTTAATGAAATCAGTTCATACTTTTTCTCGTTTAATGGATCTTCCTTCTACTTCAACCATTTATGTTATCTATCAAACGCGCCGACTTTTATCATTTATGACTTTGTAAATAATTTGTTACTGCAGTAAACAGATATGCGGCTATTAAATTTTATTACGAGTACTACGGCTACTTAGATTTTGACACTGAATAAACTACCGATGAGATAATTTAGATTTTGTGGATCGTTATTTTAAATTTATAATGTAAATAAAAACATATAAAATATATGTTAATTATCATTTTCAAAGCACTAAAGCTATAAATACTAGATATGTTGTAACTATTATATATACATATATATATATATATATATATATATATATATATATATATATATATATATATATATATATATATATATATATATATATATATATATATATATATATGTATATATACATATATATATATATATATATATATATATATATATATATATATATATATATATATATAT